>CAJHNH020008519.1:213921-357698 GCA_905116865.2 Candidula unifasciata | reverse complement strand
CCTTTTTTTTTTTGTGTTGTTGTTGTAAATGACCACGTTCTGGCACTGGTAGCATAGGATGGGAATGAATATGCTTTGTATGAGATGTTTCTTTGTGCTAACTGGTGATGCCTAAGCTAACATCACAGCATACCTGCCATACATTTGGATGCTTCGTTGCAACAAGTAAATTTCCTTAGGTGTAGGTAGATGATCACTGTCTCAGTAGAAAAATGTTTCTACTCGTATCGTACTATTTTTCCTTAGACGTCCTTTGTAGCTTGATCCACACCTAAACCTAAATGTTGACAACCTTATACATTCTCTCTGAACTTACATTGTAAATTCCCCCTGAACTCGTTTATAAATTGCTTAACCAAATATGTCTGCGTCTAAAAGTCAAGTTAGAGAAACAAATAGTCACATAGCAGTAGCTCTCTTTGCGATGCCTAAGAAGAATACTTGGCATTAAGTGGCAGGACAAAATCAGAAACACTGAGATACTGGAAAGAGCAGGTACTACAAGAGTCTTTTCCAGGCTCAGTCTACGAAGACTCAGGTGGCTGGGTCACACCTAGAGAATGGGGGATCGCAGAGTCCCTAAGGACATCCTTTATGGTGAATTAAAGACAGGAAGAAGATGTCGAGGCCGACCTCTATTACGTTATAAAGATGTGTGCAAGCGGGACATGAATGATACAGGTATTCAGGCGGACTGATGGGAACAAAATGCCATGGACCGTGTTGTGTGGAAAGGGCATATCAGGAAAAGAATGAGACTGAAGGAAGAAATGATTTCAGAAATGACGAGAGCTGAGCGTCTCAAAAGAAACGAATTAAACACAGATGTTGTTGTCAATTTTCCTTAAATCCCATGCTATCATTGTGGAAGTCTTTTGTTAATACGGGCAGGTCTGGCTAGTCACACTCGCTGTCGCCATGGGCTGTGAGTCTCATTCCTCCTCATAGCGCAATATAACACTATCGTCTGTAAAGACAGAAAGGTGCCAATGAGTCGCTCTCTTTAAAAAAAAGGGGCAGGGCATTTTAGGTAAAGAAAAGAACAGACACACTGCCTTCTAAAAAGCATGTCGTAAAAGGCTACTAATTAAAGGCTGACGAAAATTAGAAATATTCAGCCCAAAAAAAATCAGATATCGCTACACAGCTATAAAGACCATAAAACAGCGCATGAACCGCCCCTTTTAAGGGTGAATTTAGAAGAAAAAGAATGTGATGTCTACTCTCAAACAAAACCGAGACAGTTACAGCTGCAGCGCTTTCTGAATTTATATATATATATATAATAATATATATATATATATATTATATATATATATATATATATATATATATATATATATATATATATCCTGAATCCTGGACTGACATTTTTTCTTTCTTAAGAGTTATAAAAAGCCGACTTTTATTTTAAAATCGAATTAAAGCCGTCTCCTTTTCACTGTTTTTCTCTGCAAAAGTCAGTCTCAGATTGAAACACACAGGGAAAAAAAGACTATTAAATACAGATACACATAAACGTCAACATAAATTTGTTTCGTCTATGCAACTGGTTCATCAGTTTCCCTTATGTCATTCTCCAAAACTAAGAAATCATAGTGCCAGTGAATAAAATCATTTGTTATCTATATTCTACGCCTAGAAAAACACCAACCCCGTCCTTTCCCTATTTTTTTCTTTAAAACAAAATACGTTCAAATCAGGTTTTCAGATGCGTCACCACAATCAAACGTTCGTGTTTTAATGTTTATATCCTGATTATATATGTTTATTGTTTCTCCCATACGGTAAGCAAGCAAACCTTTCCTCTCTCCCATCAGAACGAGACAGAAGGTTGCGGGGAGTCATAATAACCAACTTTATAAATCATTAAATATAAAAAGAAGAGCTGAGCCACGTTGAGCTGATTCAATAACCGACATGACAGCACTGGGGTATTCCCATAAGTGATGCGTTCCCATCTTCAGTAGTCGGAGCAGAGTTCCAATACCAATGTTTCTAGTAGCAGTCTAATTATAGGTACGTCTTGCCTTTTCTCTGAGCGTCGAGCATCGGCTAGATCAGCTACTTCACTCCTCGCTGCATCACTCTCACCAGACTGTGGTGATCCATTTGCTTCTTATAATTGTAGACGTGCTACCACTGTGCCTTAACCACGTATGACTTATTATGCATAAGTATTCCAACAAGTTGTCCAGAGCCAGCCAGCAGAAGAAAACGGAGTTATGATAACATTCATATATCTAGATATATATGATATATACACTATATTAATATATATATATATATATATATATATATATAGTTATATAAATATAATAGAGTTTTAAATAAAGAGGTTCTTTCGTCGTCGTCGCAGTCGTCGTCCTCTTCCTCCTCGACGTCATTTTCTTCTTCCTCTTCTCCTCCTCCTCCTTCTTTACATTTTTTTTCGCTTCTTCTTCTTTTTCTTCTTCTTCTTCTTCTTCCTCTTCTTCTTCTTCGTTTTCCTCTTTTTCTTTCTTATTCTTCTTCTTCTTTCTTCTTTTTCTTCTTTGAGACTTCAAGACTAAAACGGCAAAACGTGAACTACGCCCAAATTGAGCCTGGTTATTTCTCCACACCAATTATAACTAGCCCTAAAGGCGCTCCCAGTATCCTAACAGGCCAGGGATAAAGGCGCGGTGCTGGCTAAGCACTTAATGGCACGACTCCCAAAGAGTCGACAGAACCTGAGAATAAAAACAGGGGAGACAATTAAGCTGTCATTGACACAGCAATATACATGACAGTTGGTATTTCGTTAGCAGACCTGTGAGACAGCTGGGGCCTCATGCAGAGAAGCTGACCTTTGGCACTAGCAAGTAAATTCATAAATATTCGAGTAGGAAACCACATAATGTAAATATAAACAACGGAATTAGGAAAGTCATAGCGTACTCTTAAGAGCTTCTGAATTAAATATAAATCAGTGCATGATTTGGTTTGTGTTCACGGGTCATACTGAACAAAATACAAGACAACTGAAGGCAGAGAGTGTGTGTTGATTGGTCTAAGATGATGGCACGGATAAATATAATGACAAGAATTGACTTCTTCTTCTTCGCGTTTAGTGGCGTAAACTCCAAGAAAAATATCTGGTGGTTCGTCCAACTCTAGACTTGAGTCGTGTTCCAGAACTTGAGTGTTGTGAGCATATCCGTTTCAAGATCTATCTGGCTTATTTGTGTGCAGACTGTCGGCTCCTTGCCTCTCAGGCATTGATGCACTCCGACTTTGAAGGAAGCTCCTAATTAGTCGACCACTACAACATGCTTTTAGCGAAGGTAATGGATCTTTTGTTGTTTTCCACACAATGTCACCCCGTAACCCACACTCGGAGAACTGAACTTAAACGCAAGATACTACAAAGATTAATCATAATTATTAATTCGTATTATGAGTAAGTTGTACCCCACCAGGACATCATACAAAGCAATAAACACCCACTGACACAAAGTGCCACCACGCGGACGAGGATCACCCGTGGAGAAGAGAGGTAACGGAAACCCCGTTCAACTATCAGGCTATATTTATGACCCCCAGCAAAGCTAGACTAGGGCTTCAAAATAGCAGGGACGACTTCCTATTACATGAGTCAAATGTGCCTATATAGAACTCGGTGAACAGCAATTATCTTATTTCTGAGCTATCGTGATGGGCTAAATGTACACCTTGTCGACTGAAAACAATCCAGTAAGAAGGAAAATTTACATCTGTGAGAGCCCGGCTCTCTAGCGAAGTTGGTTAAACCTGACTTTCGCGGCGGCCGGGTGACGAACTCCTTGTGGTCCAGGTTCACTCCCGGGGGTAGGCAGAAAAGCCACATTTCTCCCAGATTAACGGTACCTATAATGGAATCAATGCCGAAGGGTTGCGATATCCATAGTACCGAGCCAAAGGGTTTACAACTCATGGTTTCTGGATACGTTAAAAAAAAAAAATTATTTTTAATCTATGTTTGCAATGGTCTGGGACGATGTAGGACACGGGAACTTAAGAAGACGGATATATGATTGCATGGTTATTGCAGTCGCATCAAAATGCGCAGATCGAATTTTTATGTTTGCTCTGAAAGGCACAATCAATGACCGTCACTTTATGGAAGAAAGAAGTCAGCTCTCAGTAATGAAACTCTTCGTTTTAACCGCTTGATCAGCTGCTCTCCCCGAAAACAAAGACTTCCTCCAAAGCAAACTCGCAATTTTAGGCTGAGGTATAAGTGTCAGTTTATACATGTTCATTGTTAAATATACGAGTAGATTGAGTCAGTCATTTATATCTCAAGATGCAGCGTGGATATAACTGAATTATGAGGCTTCTGGCAAAGCAGTGAACTCAGCTCAGCCTGCACAACTCACTGAAAAATGGGGGAGATGTGGGAGGGGGTGGGGCGGGTGGGGCATAAATGATTGATAGTATACATCAGCATGCTAACCTAACGCTTGTGGAACCCACAGACTAGTTTCCAGACTGCTTGTGAGATGGGACGGCACTATAGGGACGAATGCCTAGTTGTTGCAATCAGATCGGTTCAACATAAATAGGTGCACTGAGCCACTGTTGTGGAGATGTGACTAGATATTAGCCTGCAGGTCCGAAGGTCTTCTATTCGAATTCGACAGAGTTTTTAATCAATGACATTGATTCCCGAGTAGATACGGTTTAAAATGGGTATCTTGAATTGTTTCAATTTGCTGCCAATGCCCATTTGTAGGAATGATATATGTGCCATACTGCATTGTAAGTGCTCTGGACTTTGGTGAAGTCAGTTACGTATATTTAGTATTACGTTTCTTGGAACTAGACGTTTGAGGTTTGAACAACGGATGAACATCATGGCACACGGGTAGTAACTCATAATTGCTCCGTTCTTCTTCTAACTAAATTCTGAGACCGAAGAAGCTCAGCACAGTGCACCGACTCTGTAGCATCAGCGAAGATCCTAAATTACGTTAGGTCGATTTTTAACTCCATATTTTTCCCGGGCAGCGCCGCTAGTCTACTCTTTTGATTTCGATTTTTTTACGTCCGCGACAATGCATACGAGAACCGATCTCACTACCCAGAGACCAGGGGGAATTACTTGAAGTCCAAGTCCACGTAAAAAATTCCCAGACCTTACCAGGAATTGAACCAGGAACCTCTAGCACCCGAGGCGTAATATATAATAATATATATATATATATATATATATACATTTAAAATGTTGTGAGTCAGATGTCACTACATATCACGACATTGTTGACAAGCGATTATGTGATATCTGATCCTAAGTAATAGTATAACTGCACATAATTCCGGTGACACAAATTTGTGGCTCACTGTGCATGTAATAACTACTTTCATTAAAATAAGTGTAAGTGTAAATGCATTATTGTTATTATTTGCAATTCAACATGAAAGGCGGCCCCCTTCCCCCCCCCCCTCTCTCTCTCTCTCCTCTCTCTCTCTCTCTTCCCTCACCGCCTCAGCCTACCCCTACATTTTACTGGGTGCCGAGGGGTCCTTTGAGCCCTGACCACCTTCAACCCAACCGTCTTTTCTCCAAACCCCTTACGACTTCCGGCGCCTATGCCGACAATTAGTTGTTGCTCATGGTCATCTTACTGTGGGTCTTGGGGCTCCATTGTATGTGTCGGGGGAGGGGGAGGGGAGGAATAGACCCGCTGCTCCTCGACAAGCATATTGTGAAAGTCGACTAATTAGGAATGCTTCCTTCGAAATCGAAGTGCGTCTGCTTGAGAGATGAGGAGTCAACAATACGGGTACAAATAAGCCATATCTGTAAAATGGGTACAAATAAGCCATATCTGTAAAATGGGTACAAATAAGCCATATCTGTAAAATGGGTACAAACAAGCCATATCTGTAAAATGGGTACAAAAAAAGCCATATCTGTAAAATGGATGTGCATGCTAGACAATAGGTTCTGGAAAATCAGTTCAGCTGAAACGTGGAAAACTTTCCGCCGGAGTCAGCAGCCCGCGAATGCAAAGCAGAAGAAGAATATCACGATGTTATGGTCCACAACAATGGACAAAGGGTCATAATGCACTAACAATGGTTAGAGAAAACCGACAAAAGTGGATACAGGCACGCAGCAAAGCGAGCGCAAACTACCTTCATTAAAGATGCACACGCACAAAAACCATGACCAGAAGACACCTTCATGATTTCAGCTGAACAGGCGAATTTTCAGATGAGCTTCTATCTCAATCTATGTAGCAAAAAAAAAAAAAAAAACGATTCAATCACAAATATTTAGTTTGACATGGCCAGTCATTTATCTATAGGTGCTAATTATTGCAAAACATTGCTATATCGCTTATAATTTTGGTTGTCCATGGAACTAGAGTAATCTTGTTACATATCATATTCAGTAGCAGATAGTTACTACAAAAGAAAAAGATGGAAAAGGCCAGGAGTTGCCTGGTAGGCATATGACGAAACCAAAGTAATACAAGTCTGGCCTTGGAAAGTAAGCCTTACCGCACACAGACTTGGCTTACCTGCATGTGGGATCAGTAAAACAGACATCACCCATTTGGTGCCTGACAATAGAGGATAGACAGAAAAGTCCTGGCTTAGTGTTCTTTGAAAACGACACTCTCATGGGCCTACGTAACAAAGTCGGTGATACGTTTGTTTAGAAATCACATCAAAGACATTGAGTACAATGTTAACAGGAAGCTTTGTTAGCTATACAAGAGATGCGAGGAAACTATATTGTCGCCCTCTCTCGCCACACCGGAAAGTAAATAAACAACTATGCCCCAAGCAGTTTACCGAACTAGCACATACAGTTGCTGGGAGAAAAAAAAACTTTGAATGTGCAAGGCTGCAGTATCCTATTGCTGATGTTTGAATGCTGATGTAGCGTTAGAGTAATATTTTACAGTAGAACCTCGCTTAACGAGCACCTCTCATAACGAGTAATTCGCATAGCGAGCAAAACAAATTGCAAAAAAAATGACTCGCTTAACGAGCGACATTTCGCATAACGAGTGGCCCGGATTGTGCTCATGTTACATCAGTCTGTGTTTAGCACTCGTTCCGGTAGCATCGTAGTGACGCTTGCGATCACAAATTTTTCCAAACTTGTGTTATATTGTGATGTATGTACATGAATCCTCCAGGCCTACAAGATGACCTTTCTGAAGAATTTAAGTTCATCAAGATCCAGTTTCTGCCTCCCAACACCACTCCGTTACTCTAGCCCATTGACCATCAAGTTATTTCTAAATTTAAGAAGCTCTACACTAAAGCACTCTTCGAGCACTGTTTTCAGGTGACTGAATTGACCAGCCTCACTCTCAAAGAGTTTTGGAAAAATCACTTCCACATCGTTACCTGCCTCAAGATGATCGACAAGGCGGGGGAAGGGGTTACCAAAAGAACCCTAACTTCTGCTTGGAAGAAGCTTTGGCCGGAGAGCATTGTCGATTTGTGTCTTCGAGGGGTTTGAGACAGTACCTGTGGAACCTGTAGTCAACGAGCTTTTGTCTTTGGCCACTATCATGGGATTGGAGGTGGATAACAGTGAGATCGAAGAGCTTGTGGAAGAGCACAGCCAAGAGCTGACCACCCAAGAGCTTTTGGAGTTGCATTGTGTTTCACAGTAAGAAGTTCTTTGGGGAAAGTTTGTCAGAGGAGGAGGAGGAAAAGGTAACAGAAAAGCAACAATCTTCTGTCGAAATAAGAGAAATGCTGGAAGTGTGGCAAACTGTTGCATCTTACATTGAGATGCATCACCCTAATAAGGATGTGGCTATGCGCGCAGCAAATTTATTTAATGATAATGCTGTGTATCATTTTCGCCAAATTTTGAAGCGTCGGCAAAAACAAATGTCTCTGGACATTGTTTTAGTAAAAAAAAATTATTAGCTATGTATCATAGTAAATTTGACTTTTTTTCTGCAAATCGAATTCGCATTCCAGGTGGGTTCGTTCCGCGTTTGAAGAAAAGATGAAGATGATTCACTCTCCTTAACAATATGCATATGTTTTTCTTTGACTAAACGTTATACATTGCTTTTTGTGAGTTTTTTTTTTTTTGTGTGTGACATGGAACGCATTATCGTATTTTACATTAATTTAAATGGGAAAAAATGTTTCGCATAAAGAGTGTTTCGCTTAACGAGTATGATTCTGGAACGAATTATGCTCGTTAAGCGAGGTTCCACGGTATTTCCATTTGTAAATGCGCAAAACAGTATTGTCAACTGTTTGAAACTTATGGATCCTTTTAGTAACTACATTCTTTCGGTAGTTTCCTGTGGCACAACTGGTAAATAAGTTAATGTTTCCACAAGCATATTTTTTTTTTTTTTAAATTATTTGACCCTTGCGTTGGTTTCGACAGTGGTATAAAGAAAGCCGACCCTCCAGAAAGAAATGGCAAACTACTGGACGTAAATTTGCTTAGAAAAACCACACAACAGCCAGGGGTTGTTGGGGTTGGTTCTGCAACGTCCTGTAAAGGATACGCAACAAACCTTATGCTATAAACTATTTGGTTAGTTTCGAGATTTTACATCACATGTCGTCGAGCAGTCCGTGAATTTATGTTTCTTTAAAATAAGCGATCATAACAGAAGTACCCATTATAGGCTGATGGGTCGAAATGGGAGATAGGGTCATTAAAAAAAAAGTTCCGTTCTGGCGGGCTCTTAACCCATGGCGATCCACACGCTATAGAGCCTCTGCTCTGTGCTGAGCTTCTTCGGAGTCAGACTTGATTTAGAAGAACGGAGCACTAAGGGGTTACTACCCGTGTACCATGATGTCGATCCGTTGTTCAAACTTCAATCCGGGCCTGCATTCGCGAGAATTGTTTTTCTTCCCCAGAACGTTTCATCCCTTCATTGTTAAAACAATACAGCAGATAACGGACAACTGCTGCTGTTTTGGTGCACATCAAAAGTGGAAGCGGCCATTTTTAAACTGACAAAATGAGGTAACCGCGTTTGTTTGCACCGTAACGGCACGTGCTTGACACGTCTGGCATCCTTAACAACAATATAAACAGTTTACAAAAGAATCACATTATTACTTTATTACTTTAATTTATATCTCCCGTTTAATGTTTCAATCGATGTCTGTGGCTTAGGCGTTGCGAACGCGCTTCATAATGTCGGGGTGCCTGGTTTGATCCCTGCTGCGGACGGTTTGTCTTGCGATGGTTTTGACCGTGGCACCAAAAGTCGACCGTCCAGGATGTTTTTTTAGTACCATTTACACTGAGCTGACCTGGGAGGCGGGTCAATTTAAAAAGACACAAATCTGCAACGATGATAACTCGAACCCAAGTACTTACGGTCGACAGGCAAATCTCGGATTAAGAAACAAATTGCCTCGAAGCATCTCACGACAGCTGAGTTAACCATGAACAGAAGAACACTTACTTGCTCAGGCAGTGACACACTGTTACATTCTGGAAACGATAGAGATTGCCCAACTGGTAGCTACAACTTCCGATTTTGTATGGTTTTCTTTTAAAAAAAAAACATGTCCGCTTGTAACTACTTCTCTCTTCTACATTAGCGAGTGCCAGATTATTTTTTTTGTCTTCTGCACTTTATCCCAAAAAGCAGTCCTTTATAGTATATTGCTTTTGCCTGGAGTTCCCTACGTCATCCCAATATGTTCACCTGCTTCTCTAATTTCCATCTTCGTGTGTAGAAGGGTCCTTTAGTACATTACAATTTGTTTCTTAGTGTAAAACAATCTGATCAACTCTGACACTTTCTCTTGACAGCTTATAAACGCAACTAATGACCTTTTGTAACACTCTCATGTTACCAGTCCTGTCCCTGGTGGCATTTACACGGCTATGGACCAGACTGCGAGCAAACAACTCACTGCTTGTTGTTTAGTATCTTCTTTCCGTAAAAAGGCATCTCTATTATCTGTATGTTCCAGTAGTTAACGCTATCACACACATATAAATATATATATAAATGGCTCTGCCAATAGGTGACGATTGGTGATTTAACTAAGGGTGAAAAGTGTTCAGTTATTATATGAGGTCTTTTATGGAGTTACATCATAGTAAAAATGCGTGTGCTTTTCTTAATACTGATAAAGACTTTCTAACTGCAACATTTGGTACTTTGTTTTATAATTTACCCAAAATAGAAGAAATCCTAGATATTCAAGGGAAAGTCAAATATTTTAGGTGTGTTTTGGGTTGGGGTTAGAGGTTAAGTTTCAGGTTAGAGTTAGGTTTAAGGTTAGAGCTAGGTTTATGGTTAGCCGGTGTCTCTGACCTCACAAAGATCCTAACCCTAGCATCCAACCCATAACACCCCTAGAATATTGGACTTTCCCAGGAAACTTGCGGATTTCCAGTGTGTTGGTGAATTAAAAGGCAAAGTTCCCTACAGTTATTTGGTTTTTAGTGATTATGTTTTATTAGATGTTCTTCATCTCAATTTGGTTGATTTTCATTTCAGTGACTTCTTGAACACGAACCAAATGACTTAGCTACTCCTACAAATTGTAGGAGTACACAACCGATAACATTCCTTTCTCATTACTGTACTGTAAAAAATATGAAAAAATGAATAGATAATGGGGCTGCAAACTCTGCGATGTATAAAGGTGGTTATACAGAGGAACTGTAGGATAAGAAAGCAACTGTAAAAGTATACTAAAATCATTTTTTAAAAATCACTGAGTTAGGTAGATGAAGTAAATATTTATAAGACCATGTTTTAACGCGAGTGGCGCATTAGGCCTCTTATTTTAGACGCATACTTTTATAAATAAGCTGGGACTTTATGGGTGATGTGGTGAAAATCAAAGCGCCTGTCTTTACTTCCCAGGACATTACCTGTGACCTGTTTTATGCTTGGTCGACATCAAAGCCGATATCAGTTCTAAGATAAAGAGAGACATAAAAAACTCTTTCTCGATGCAGATTTGAACCCACGATCTTCGGGCCAACAAGCGATCGTTTAGCCACTATGCTATCGCAGCTCCCATGACATTTCTGTAAATTGGTCTTGAAGAAAAAAAAAAAAACACGACGTTTTCTAGAAAATTTAGAATGTTCTAGAAAGCAAGGTCGGTAGGTGTGACTTTTATCCCATCACCCACAGACCGCTAATTAGTCTATAAAAGCATAGGTTGGCAAAATATACTAAATAAGTTCAAGCTGAAGTAATGCCCTTTATCCCGTCTTCAGGCGTGGATTTCAGGCTGTAGACATGGCAAAAAAGGACATAATTTTTATGGGTGCCTAGTTGGACATGTTCTTAGTGCACTTGTTTTCATAGCGAGGCGCACACGCGATTTAGAGATGACAGGTTTCATTCCCGGCCCCGTAACTTTAGATTTTGATTTTCATGTATTCAGTGTGTCCTTCTATCTTTCTACTTCTTTCTATCAATGCGGATCACAAAGTATGTTTGTTTCTTTTATATATATATATACACACACACACACATATATATATATATATATATATATATATATATATATATATATATATATATATATACATTCATACATACAAGGTCCGACAATAAGTATAAGACTGATTTTATTACGACCAAGACAAATGTGCCATCTATAAAGCAAAGCATGGAATCCAAAAAGGCAACCTTCATCTATGATCTTACAACTTTGCATCGCCACCTGATAAGCAGACGACAAATAAGCCGCCATTTTTATTGACCTAATTAGAGGTGCACTGTTACGAAATCAGCATGGAGCAAAAAGCTAACATTAAATTATGTTTAAAATTCAGAAAAAGCACCCCACTGAGACAGTTAAATTGGTGCGACAAGTTATGGGGATAATTGTTTATCTGGTGCACATATTTTAAGGTGGTATTCACGATTCAAAAATGGTGTAGAAATGATTACTATTGCAACTAGACCTGGACGCCTAATTTCTGTTTGTAATGATGAACTCATTGCAAAAGTTAGAGAACGAATACAAGAAGATTATCGTTTTACTGTGAGGATGATGGCAGATGAATCTAGTGGTAATAGTAGGGCTGTACCGAATAGTGATTTTCACTATTCAGCCGAATACGAATAGCGGAACCAACTATATGAATACGAATAAGAATAGTGTATTCTGATCATCAGGTGCCTTGCCGAGTGGCGTGGGCGAATATGCCCCGCCACAATTTGCGATCTCCTGCAGCATGTATTTGTGTGCGGATACAACTCCATGTTCCATTTTCACTCTTCTCATAACATGGCCGAAAAATGATGACTGTCTCCTTCTGATGTCTGTGATAAGTTGTCTTCGGGCGCCCGCCTCTTTCAAAACCTCTTGGTTGCTTTTTTTTTGGCTGTCGAACGTATTTTAGGCATTGTTCTGTAAAACCACATCTCTGAGGCCTCAAGAAATTGTTTGGCCTGCCTACCGATTGTTCAGGACTTACAGCCATATGTTAAAACTGGATGTATGTAGCAAGCAAGAATTCTTTTTCTAACCGTTAATGACAAAGATATATTGCATAAGATGTTCTTCATTTTATATACTGCAGTTTGTGCCTGTTCTATTCTGTTTCTTTTTTCAGTAATGCATCTTCCATCTAATGTTATCCATGTGCAAAATTCGCATTTAAATCATCGTGGGCTCGCCCGTTCGTTCGATGTAATTTAAACGTACCTTTATATTCTCGTTAGCAATACCTTTAACTTTGATTTAGGCAAAGACACCCTGAAAGAACGAAAAAATGCATGATCTCTCTCTCCCTCTCTCACTCTTTTCTCTCTCTCTCTCTCTCTCTCTCTCTCTCTCTCTCTCTTTCTCTCTATCTCTCTCACACACATAAACACACATTCACACACACAGAGACAGACACACAAGCAACAACAACAAAAGAACGCATTGCCTTTAAATATAATTGCTTACTTGATGAGGCTAACAGTTACTAGTGTACAGACTACATTTTCCACTTTGAAATTTCAGCCAAAATGTAATCACAACCTTACTTATCCGCTGCACCTTCACGACTACAGATGGAGGATCGGTCGCACCTCCAGATAAATGCAAAGACAATTTTTAACACGATGCGGTTGGCATTTTATGCAGTATGATTCACTTTGAGTGTGAAACAAGGAAACAAAAACTCTTTTCGACAGTGGCGAGGAAAGAAAATTGTATTTTTAACTTTCAAGTATTTTCATGCCTTCTTTAATAATGTCACAATTTATAGCCGACTTTTCTTAAATTTCACCGTGGTACCCCTGGCATACGCACCCAGTTTGAGAACCTCTGTTGCAATGCCTCGGTCGAGTCAGCAGACAAAGACCTTGCCAGCTGCTTTACCACGCAACTAGGTCGCAGTTTCCCCCGCTACGACAGACTTAGGCAGCAGCAACTATTGTGTTAACAAGAGAGTTATTTCAATCCATCGCAGTGTATGCAGAAACGGGTGTAAGGTAACCACTATTTGTATTTGGCCTGACCGCAAGTATTCGGCCGAATACCCAATAGTTATTACGTCCACTGTTCGGCCCCGAATCGAATACGAAGCGAATATTCGGTGCAGCCCCTGTTAATAGAGAGACCAATCATAACATTTTAGTGCAAGATTTTGGCAAGAACAAAAGTTGCTTTCAGGTTTGTACCGCATTTGTTGTCTGATGACCAAAAACATCAGCGGGTTGCGTAGCCACGAGACATCATCAAAACAGGAATTTTTGTTCCCAAAACACGTGTCTGTTCTCAACCATTCACCCTATTCCCCAGCTTTGTCTCGCTGTGATATTTTTTCTATTCCTAAAATTAAAGTTACCATTTGAAGGAGGCTTCTTTGACGATATTGATGACATAAAAAGGGCCGTAACATCGACTTCAAGGGCCATAGCAACACAAGAACTACAGAGGTCGTTTCAGTGTTTGTTAGATTGTGCTACTCGCTGTATCAATATACAAGGGGCTTACTTTGAATATAATACAGGTTATATCATCAACTGTTGATTATTTTAATTTTTATGGAATTAGTCTCATTACTTAATTGTCGGACCTTGTATAGATCAATAAGTTTGAAGGCGCTGTATCCCCATCTTGAACCCAGTACGCCTGAAGCTAGAAAGTACATTGTTTAGTATTTCTTTGTGTGTGTGTGTGTGTGTGTTTGTTTTTGTACACCAGCAAATAACATGTAACAAACAAAGAAACTGCAAACATGTTAGAAACAGTTTTTCACGGAAATACAGTCTGTATTACATTTGTATTTTTAAGTTAAACAGATGCAAACGTCACAACACGTAAAACACAAATTTCATCTATTTCATCTTGTATGTGAGTTTTTTTATCTTAAGTAGCTTGCCGTATTTTATATCAATAATAGATACGGTGCAGAGTAAATGAAAAGCATTTTCTAATCAATTTAGACAGTAGAGAGGAAGAGTCAAATTACACACATAAAGTTTCTGTTTACGGAGCTTTTGCAGCATGTGTAAACAATTTGCGTGACTCAACCATGGCCAAACTTTAGACTAAAGTTTGGCCATGACTCAACAACCACATCTGAAAACAATTCATAAAATTTATGCTTCTAAAGAATTTTACCGTTTTCTTGTGCATTTAATAACTGCTGTATGCTGTAAAATATAAACAACAAATAATATAGAAGGATTGGAGTTCTAGTTTACATGTCATGAATAATTAGAGGATACAAGGCTTACATTTGGAGACCTTTATCTTAAATGTTTCATTATGACAATAACAGTAGCAGCAGAAACAGTAGTTGCAGCAGCAGTAGCAGTAGAAACAGCAGTTGCAGCAGCAGTAGAAACAGCAGTTGCAGCAGCAGCAGTTACAGTAGTTGCAGCAGCAGTAGCAGTAGAAACAGCAGTTGCAGCAGCAGCAGTTACAGTAGTAGTAGCAGCATTAGCTAGCTAGGTCAAGTGTTATACCGTGCGAAATATTTTCTGTCACTCCTAATTTTTACACAGCCACCCCCACAAACACATACAAAGCACATAAGTCACACGCATACCCCACACACTGGCACATAGTTTTTTTTAAACACATATTTTTAACATATTGTCAGCCCTCCTCCTCCCCCCCCCCCCACTGTTGTGACACCAGGGGCAGCCTACCCCTTCCTACGCCACTGAGTAGTAGTACATCGCCAAATCAGTTCTTTTGATGAAAAATCAGCACTGGACATATTTAGTCACCATCAAGCTTGTTGCCCTTACTTCCCTTGACAGTTTTTGGTACAATTTTCAGCTGATTCGCCCTAGGCTGAATTAAGAAACAGCATCAATGCAGATTTGAACACAAGACCTTTAGTCAGCAGGCAGAGAACTATCAACTACTCTAATGAGGCTCCCTAACATATACTGTGTCTATTCATTAATTTACTTAGAAAGTAAATATGAATGTAGAAGTGTGCGGTGAAGAGAATGCTTACCAGTAAAATCTACCGATGGAGGGACGGTGGAAATTAGCACATAAATCGAAGAAAGATATCCACAAGCCAATTTATGTAAATAGAATCGCTACCGACTTCAATTTGCATTTGCAAGAAAATTCATCCCTACTCCACGATTTCGCGCTGCTCTTTTATTCTGGGCTCTCATTTCTGAAATTAATCAAAGATCGTTATTGTAATTAAGCTTCACTATTGGAAATGCACTGAATGTACTTCACGGATTAGAGTGGAGGATGCCTAAACCGATACAAGTAGCGTGTATTTGCAGTTGTCGATCTGCTTGTTTAGTCCTGTAACGAAGTTTGCGTCGAGTCGTCTGGACAAAAGGAAAACTGTAATTAACAAATTCGCTGCCGTACAAGGAAAACACATTCCAGTGTGTATGGGAATATTTAGACAGTCTGTTTGCTTGTCGCAGTTCTTCGAGAATCACGTTTGGACTTTGATTTTTATTTGTGGTTTGTCACTGCTTACAAAAACAAATAATTATAGGTCACTACGTACTATTTCGATACACTCAACACTGATTTTAACCATGTCTGCTCTATGCATTTGTTTTTTTTAGATATTTCTAAACCAAACAGTCATACTTTATGAAACTGGTTTCCGGTCAAAATGGACGCTAGGGGGGCCACTGTTTGGAGCCGAAGCAAATACTTTGCTTCTGCCTGACGGTGGTTGATGCATTTTTGTTCCATTTGTAGACTGGATATAGTTTCGTTGCCCAGCTTCTGAGGTGAATGCACGGCGTGACTCTGTGAGCTGGAATGTTTTTTCGGCTATGAACAACTATTGGTGTGAATTGTAGATTCAGAAAATGGCGCAATGCCTGTCTTCGCAATTTTGGTGCTGCCCGTATGTGATTAAAATTGATCGCGTGGACAACTGCAGATCTGTTGGTGACTTCTGCCACCATCAACGATGAACAGCATTTCTAATGTCAAACTTTTTGTGTTAGCACTTCGGATGGCTGCCGTATGCTTTAATGCGAGTGTATGCTAAATATGCTGAGACAGCAGTCTTTCAATCTTTCCACAAGGGACTGTGATAAACATTCTGTGTGTTTTTCGTTGGCACAGGAGCGGAGCAGAGATGGGGTGACCCGTTTGCTATGAAGTTGAAACTAAGACTACCAGAATACCAGACTTTATGAAACTGAATATTTTGGTGTGAAGAAATTAAAATGAATTAATAGGGCACACATAATGAAAATAACGTTTCGAAAAGTAATAGAACAAACCGTGACTGGATGGTAGATGATGTTTTCTAGGGTGGTAGAAGATGTTGATAACAGTGAACATAGTACACAGAGTAAGACTTTTTGTTTTTAAAGAAAGAATGAATCATCTGAGGTAGAGTGATTCATGGTAAAAACAGAATACACTGTGGGAACAACACCTTGCACCAAATTCACAGAGAAGAGAAACTTCAAATGGTTAAGTCATCTGGTTAGACAGCAGCCACAATAATAATTATACATGCTGCAATGAAAGCAAGAGAGCGCCTAACGAAATAGATTGATGAATTTAAAGACATTCTACATCGACCTTTAACACCTAGTGCTGCCCATCGAGCAGTGAATTGTAAACTCTTCCTTCCTCACGACACTTGACGGCAAAAGTAGAAAATGACGATTAAGGAATGCATTTATAGTTGTGAAGGAGCTTGGGAAAGCGTATAGCATGCAGAAGGTGTACAGGGTTGTTCATGGCTACCATCAAGTAGCAGGTCCTTTACAGAACGTCGCTCTTATCACGGTCTACCTGAAAGAAACTGGGGTATCTCGTCAGCTCTCCCGCCTCGTGTACTTTCATATTCAAAGTCCCTTATATCATGTGACCATCTTCGTGTTGGTCGGCCCCTGCACAGGTTGAATAAAACCGCCGTGTGGGTGCAGGTAAGGAACAATGTTTATGGTACATTATAAGAGAACTAAAATGTTTATTGTTGAAAAGGTTACCGGACGTAATAATGGCAAAAGATGAGTTAAGAAATGTTTTACAGCTGAGAAGGCGTTTATGAAAACATGTCAAAGAAAATAGTAGAAATTTACACACACACACACACAAACGCACACACACAAACGCACACACACACACACACACACACACACACACACACACACACAAAATATGGCAAATATGATTTAAGAAAAGAGTGAGTTGTGAAGAATGCTTTGCAAAGATTGTATATGGTGCATAATCAGTTAAGGACGTCGTAGATGGCACCAGCGTCCTCTCCGTTACCATACGTATTTTTAAGTAATCATAAAGGGGGGTAGGGAGGGTGTGTTAGGGGACCTTATCCAAGTTTAGGAGCATAACAATAATAATGTGCTGAATATTAAAATAGATATAATAATACATGGAAATGATATGAAATGTATAAACAAATACTTTGAAAGAGAATTTATATATGTATAATTCAAGGGGACTACTTTAGCGTCGTTATGAAATCATTATGTTATTATATTTGGGGGGTGGGAGGGGGGTAAGAGGGAGGGCTCAAATGGACTGAGGGCCTTTATTCTGCCGTCCCTCGGTCACACAGTTTTTATGATCACATTTTAAGAATCAATGCCAGCTGGTAGAAACAAATAGATAACATGTTGAAGAATTTGTGACGGTGCAAAGTAAAGACAATGTTACGACTTACAACGCTAGGTCAAATCTAGTTATAAAGACTCGTTAAAGAGAGCACCAGAGGGCAAAATGTCAAGAAAAGGTAGACGGTAGGGTCCAACTCAAAAACATATAACGTTGTCTTGTAATTATATAAATATTGACATACTTGGAATTAAAGAGGGCCACAGAAAACAGACAACAGTGAAATGAAATATTAGGATGTCTCATGGTCATTTCAAAGGGTTCAAACACTTGTTGATTACCTAATTAATCAGTTTCTGGCAGTACATATTACATTTTTAAATCTGTCTAAGCCTTGCTAAATTTTCAGTGATAGCAAAAATCCCTATATTCTATGTTTCACATAAATGATTATATGAGTGATTTTTTATTTAAAGTGTGTAATCAGTGAAGAAGAAATTAGAAAGTTCAACTGAGTACTTGGATGTGTGGATATAGAGAAAAGTACATTGTATATTATAGACACAAAACAAATAGAAAATGTATGTTTGAAGAAGGGTTGGGATTTGAGAATGAGAAGACAAATTTTAAAAGAAATTAGAAAAAAAAGATAGTGAAATAATGACATTCAGATAAAACAATACTGGAAGAAAAAGTTGAAGGCAAGAAAGAGGGATACGGACAGCGAAACTTGCAGGAAGGTCACGCCAAAAAAAATAAACAAATAGCAGTCTGTAAAAAAAAAATAATAATAATGTAGAGCCGGGGGGAAAAAGAGGGCGGAGATGGGTAGGGGGGGGGGGGGTAAAGATCCATTGCAGTCAAGCTGTATTGCGGAAACTGCACGTGATTAAATAAATGTCTGATGTTGCACGCGATTGATTGTCTAATGTTGTATCTGATTGATTGCCTGATTTTAAAACGGCAATTGTCTGTGTTATTTCAAGAAACTGACGTTACACGATTCCACGCAAAATCCCAACTAATCATTCATTGTACACATATAGGCTAGCAAAGCTGCTGCTGTTGTCTTTCAAGGCTCACGAGTTAGTTGAAGCATTATGGCAGCAACACATTTAAGGCAAATTACACATTACGTCATATGACAGGCTGATAGACAAGACTATTCGTACGTTCATTTCTGAGTACAGAAGGTTAACTACTTTACAGTTTTTAGATTCAGAGGGATGACTCACAGGTAAAGAGCGGCTGGCTGAATGGTTAGAACGATAGGCTCTCAAGCGGAAGACCCGTGTTCGGATCCTCGGTAGGGCTGGGGATTTTTTTTTTTTTTTAGCTTTCCCAATATTTTCCCACAGGATGACGTCACAGGACAGTCCAATATTTTCGACGGTGGTAAAAGCAGAGCTCCCAAAACATCTAAAACTTGGTCTTATCTCCAACCCACCAGAGGGTGCAGCCTAGGTCCCACAACTGCATGCAGCCTACCATCCCTAAAATATTCGACTGTCTGTTTGGGGGAGGGGGAGGGTAAATATTGGCATAGAATTGATTTTTGTTCTGTCGTGGACAAAATAAAATCCTCACTTGCACAGTCGTGGCGACAGCACTAGCCCTGCGGTCGTTAATCGTCAGGCTCAAAGACCCTATGACTACATCGCAAAAAGTGGTATAATAAAGGCAGGAATTGGCGGTTTAGTTGCTCACAAGTACAAGGAATGGCTTTAACTCGAGCAGATTAGTAACGACCAAAGTAGATTTTTAAAATTTTTATAATAGGAAACACGAATATGTCAGATATCAGCATCAGCATAAGTTCTCGTTGTGCCTAGTGGCACATGAGGCTTCAGAGAGGACTTTCCATGCTTTCCTGTCCTGTGCAATCTTCAGTGCAGTTTTCCATGTCAAAGATGCCACACTCAGGTCACTTTCCATTGTTCGTCTCCATGTTGTTTTTGGGCGCCCCTGTTTGCTCTTTCCCTCTGGTGTCCATGTGAGAGCTGTTTTTAACAGGTATATCAGAAGTCATTTTCATAACGTGGCCAAGCCATTTCCATCTTCTCTTGGTAATCATACTGTCTAAGATTTCTTGGTTTGTGGCTTGAAGTAGTTTAGTGTTTGAGATTGTATCTGGCCAGACAATTTTAATAATTGAAAATGTGTGGTGGAAGGTGGACAGCTTGTGTGCATCCTTTTTGGTCATTCTCCAGCATTCCGCTCCATAAAGAAGAACTGGCAAAATGATGCTCTTGTAGAGTCGGAGTTTCGTTCCTCTGCAGTAATTGTTGGATTTTCAGATTTGCTTCATCCTTCCAAAAGCAGCTCTAGCTTTGTTCAGACGTGACTGTATGTCTTCCTCTGTCCCTCCCAGTAGGGACACCACACTGCCAAGATATGTGAAATGTTGTACATTTTCAAGTGATTGGTTACTTATGGTCACTGGTTGTTGGTTTGGACTGTTTGTCATGATCTTAGTTTTCTTTGTATTCATTCTCAGTCCCACCATTTCTGCTGTGCAGTGTAGTCTGTTACTTTTCTCTTGTATATGTTCATGTTTATGTGATAGGAGTGCTATATCATCTGCAAAATCAAGGTCCTCAAGCATGGTGAATGGAGTCCATCGTATGCCTCTTAATGTCCTGTCTACTGTGTTCTTTAGTATCCAATCAATCACAAGGTTGAAGAGGAGAGATGACATAACACATCTCTGTCTTACACCTGTCTTTAGTGGGAAAGCTGTATTGTAATTTTTTATACTGCAGGAAAAGTCTTTAAAGAATAGAGAGCAATTAAGTTGACTATTTTTTCCTGGAATTCCATAATGTCGTAAAATTTCCCACAGACCGTCTCTATGGACGCTGTCAAAAGCTTTCTCAAAGTCCACAAAATTAATATAGATACTTCTCTGCCATTCTTTGCATTGTTCTAAAATGTTACGTATGACGAAGATGAGCTCAGTTGTTCCTCTGCCCTTTCTGAATCCTGCTTGTTCCACTCGTAGGCATTTATCTACGCCTTTTTCAAGCCGCATTATGATGATTTTACAAAATATTTTGCTTTGTACTGAGAGTAGAGTAATTCCCCTCCAATTATTGCAGTCTGTTAAGTCTCCTTTTTTGGGGATTTTGACTTCAGTCCAGTCATCAGGCAACACTTCTTTTTCCCAAATATTCTTGAACAATGTTTCTATGATGCTAGCAGTTGTGTTGGGATCTACTTTGAGAAGTTCTGCTGGCAGTTCGTCTTTGCCTGGTGCTTTGTTGTTCTTTAAAGTGTGGATAGCTTTAAGGATTTCTTGTTTGCTTGGTGGTTCAGTAATAATGTCAATGTCCTGAGAGGCTGGTTGAATATCTGGGGGATTTTCAGGATCAGGTCTGTTCAAGAGGTCGGAGAAGTGTTTAGTCCACTGCATGTCTTGTTTTTGTTCTGTGGTGAGCAGTCTGCCTTAGTTATCTCTGATGGGTATGCTGTGATAATTGTTTCTGTTTCCGCAAATTTGCTGGGTAATTTTGTGAAGGGTTTGTAGATCATGTGCTTTCGCAGCATTTTCTGCTGTTTCTGCAAGATTTTCCATAAATCTTCTGTTGTCAGCTCTGGCACTTTTCTTGGTCATTTTATTTAGTTCGCTATATTCTAACATTAGTTTGTCTTTCTGACGTTCTGATTTAGTGTGATTTATGAGGCTCTTTATTCTCCTTCGCTTGGCAATATAGTTCATGGTTTGACTACTTATCAATTCTTTGTGGTGTTGTTTCCTGGTTCCTAATATGTTATTGCTAGTTGATTTGTATGTTTCTTTGATCTGGCTCCATCTGTCTTGAATGCTGATTGTAGTTGGAGTTTCTGGGTCACTTGATAGGGTTTGAAATCTATTCTTGAGTTCTACTATAAATTTAGTGGCAATGTCTTTTTCTCCTAAAATGTTAACATTGTAACGTGCTGCCTGTGTCTTAACTTGCGTGTAAACTTTTTTGAGTTTAAGTCGTAGTAGAGCGACTTCAAGGTAATGATCGCTTCCCACATCTGCTTCCCTTTTGACACGCACATCGAGTTGGGACCCACGCCATTTTCTGTTTACCATGAAATGGTCGATCTGGTTTACATCTCTTCTGTTTGGGGATATACATTTAAGCTTCTGTATATTCTTGTGAGGAAATAGTGTTCCTCCTATAACAAGTCTATTCGCCGTGCAGGAGTCGCTCAGTCTTTCCCCGTTGTCATTAATTGTACCACATCCTTGATTTCCCATTGATAATTCTCTATTCAAGTTGTTGTTACCCACTTTTGCATTGAGATCTCCCATAATGCATAGAATATCATGGGCTTGTACTTTATCTACTACCTCTTGCAGTCTCCTATAGAATGTTTCTTTATCTTCATCTTCAGCTTCATTAGTCGGTGCGTAGCATTGGATGACTGTTAGTTTGGCATGTTTGCCATTGAATCGTGCTGTCATTATTCTTTCATTGATTGGATGCCACTCGATGAGATGTTTGTGTATACCTTTCTTTAAAATAAGTGCCACGCCTGCAGAATGTAGGTTATCATCTCTTCCAGAGTAAATTATGGTTTCTCCTGTACCTGTTGTGGATTGTCCGAACCCTGTCCACCTGCTTTCACTAATTCCAAGAATATGCAGGTTATAGTTCTGCATTTCTTTAATTACTTGGGCGGTTTTGGCCGTTTCAAACATGGTTCTTACATTCCAGAAGCCAATTCCTAATTTGGTTTTGACAACCAGCATACTTGTTTTCCCATCATGGGCTTCCTTTCGGCTTTCATCCATGTTGTTCATGCTGACAGAGGGACTCTGTCCCAAGACAACCGGACGTTTAGAGCACTTATTTCCTTTTGAAGTTTCAGTAACGTTGTAGATTTTTTACAGGGCAGAGCTGTCAACACTGCGCCCCACCCCCGAGCCAGGAAGACCGGGAGGCCATCTTTAGTCTGGCACCTCACCAATGACCTGTCCGGCTTGGGTGACCCTGCCAGGAACATACGTTCCCTCCGGCATAGCTGATTAGATCATTGAGGCTCTCAAGCTCCCCCACCACTACAAGGTAATGGCGTCTATACACTTTTGTAGTTGACTAGAAATCGCATAAACAGTGTCATTATTTGTATAAGAACTAAAAACTGACATGTGTGAATGACTCGCAGCCAATACTGAAACACAAATATGTCATATATGTTTTCTAACAAATTGGACAGTGGATCCCACGTCTACCTTTCCCTGAGAAGTACGAAACAAGCTAATTGACAGACTTCTTGGATATTCATTATGGAATGCACGCAGGGTTAACTACGTTTATAATTTATTTGCGGGTGGATTTGGGAGTGGGGGTTAGAGGCACAAGGCCCATCTCTGTCTCGAAAAGACTTACTGTGAACCACAACGCCTTAGTCACAGACGCCGACGAGAGTAGTGGGCAAGCGTGATACGGCGCGTATCCCTATCGATTTTGTGCTCACCCTCTCTCTTTATCCTTAGTAAAAGATGGCGGCCATCTGACTGCACAAGTGCTTGGTTTTCTCCGAGAGGGTTAACCCTCCCTCTTTATCCTTAGTAAATATCGATCTGTAACCCTCCCTCTTTGTCCTTAGTAAATATCTATCGGGCGGGTGATGACGGCACGAACGACTGGTTTTAGAGGAGGGGAAAGACACATGGGGCTGTGCCCCAACCAAAGGTTGCTGCGTCCCCGTCTCAAAATATTGGTTGCGTTATCCTTTTGTAAGACGGCAAGATAACCTACGACTCCGACAGTTGAAAAAACTTGGAAGTGTATATGAAGACAAAGTCACCAAAGCTACAATACAGCGGACGCCTACTGGAGAGCTAGTTGGCAGGACAGCCGGTGACCCTCAGAAACAGCCAGTCAGACCATTAGTTAAACGGCCGACTCATAGGTCAGACGGCCAGACTTTTTTTTCTAAATCGCCCCTTTCACTTTGTGAAAATTAGCACAGTTATGTATGGTACCACCATGGAGGCGACTAAAGGAAACAGTTTCGTCGGACAGTCTGTTAGTGGGACGCGTAGTTTATTAGCCGGAGACGACAGCCTTCTTGAAGAACCATTGAAAAGCTTTGTGTGTTTACAGTAAGACAACCTTTCCTGTAACACAACCTGGTAGACGATTCGGGTAACAGAATTGGACATCTAGTTTCAACGGCGACTAGTTTCCTAGCCGCGTTTGTAACAAATACAGAAGAAGGAAAAGACATTGGCCTCTCAAAGTGGTCGAGTGGTAAAATATATCGATCGCTTTAAGGTGTGTCAAGAAAAGTGGGCCTGTTTTGAAGCCCTTTGATATGCCCAGTGAAACAAAACATGATAGGACGAATAGCGATAATTTTGTCACAGTGTCGTTTTTGTTTTTTGTAAAATTTGCCCTGTGTTTCTCAAAAGTCGCTTTATGTTGTATAAAATGTCGCCTCGTGCTTCGTCAAAGTCATCTTATGTTTAGTAAAAGTCGCCCTCTTGTTTCTAACCGTTTTCTCGTCTTTTCTACACGTCGCCCTCGTGTTTCTAAAAAGTCGCCCTCTGGTTTCTTAAAGTCGCCTTCTGGTTTTTAAAAGTCGCCCTATGGGTTCTTAAAGTCGCCTTCTGGTTTCTAAAAGTCGCCCTCTAGGTTCTTAAAGTCGCCTTCTGGTTTCTAAAAGCTGCCTTGTGTTTTTTAAATGTTACCTTGTGTTTTCCGAAAGTCTCCGTGTGTCCGAGTTGCCAGGGACTGCTGGTGAAAGATGTGTGTCATATCTTGTGTGACTTAAGATGTATCAAAGGACTAAGACATTGATTGATTCCCTAACTGAAAAGACATCTTAGTGACTCGAATAGTACCAATGCTAATTAATGACTTACCAAGAAAGGTTGGTGAACGAGTGACTTAAGCTGTCCCACGACGCGCCGACACCGCCAAAGACGAGCCAATTAAGAGGAAGACAACTGCAAAGACGACGAGTCTCATGTTTTTCTAAAGTCGCCTCGTGTCTGAGCCATCCGGGATAGTCGGTGAAAATCTTGGGCTATGCAGTCGACGACGAAGACGACATTAAAGGCCACGACGACGCCGAAGATGACGACCCGCCGAAGTCAGCAAGAAAGACGACAACGAGAACGCTGACAACGCCGAAGCAACGAGGAAGACTTAAATGACCTAAGGTGTCCCGTCAAGAAAAACACCGGGTGATTGCTTGGTCCAAAGGACAGTGCACCACTTACCAAGAACCGTCGCTGACTGACTTGACAATACCAGTGAAAGACATGCTCTGTCTCTTGAGTGACTTGTGGTGTCCCGTAGAGAAAACCACCGAGTGACTTGCTGTGTCAGAAGGGCGGTTAGCTACTTAAAAAGAACTTTAAGTGACGACTTGTCAAGACCAGTGAAAGACATGTTCTGTCTCTTGAGCGACTTAATGTTTCCTGTGAAGAAAAACATCGGGTGACTTGCTGTGCCCCAAGGATAGTGATCGGGTTACCCGGCGTCTTTGGTTATCGCCTTTTCAAGACCAGTGAAAGACATGCAACGTCTCGTGAGTGCTTTAAGCTGTCCGCCGAGAAAGACATAGCGCCCTTTTGGCACCTAAAATTACCCCGAGCCCCTTAGTCGCCTGGTAGCGCCGCCTCTGTCCTACAACTTAAACCCTCCCGAGCGGTTATATCTAACAATATGACACAACAGTTCTCCTTTTTTACTACAGCTCAACCATATCAGTACGACCAGAACCTGACACTTTGACACACCTGTCGTCCTTTTGCTACCCCCCCCCCACCCCACAACTTAAACTACCCCAGAGCGGTCGGCCTCCAATAATATGTTACAAAAGCCGCCCTTTTGTTAACGTTTTCGTTTTTACTACAACTAAACCCTACCTAACCTATCCATATCTAACACTATGACAAGACTCCCGCCTCCTGTCGTATGTTTTCCTTTTTACTACAGCTTAAACCATTTCTGTGAGGCCGGCATTCCTTACTATTGACATAAAAGTCGCCATTTTGCCATAATTTCCCATTTTTACTTCAACTCAAACCCTCAATGAGCGGTTGGCATTCGCTGCTATCACATAAACGTCACCGTTTTGCCATAAAGTCTTTTTTTTTTACTTTAACCTAAACTACCAATATCAAACACCATGACAAGACACTCACCCTTCTGTCGTACGTTATCCTTTTTACCACAGCTCAAACCATCGCCGAGTGGCGAGCCTTCGATACCAGGACACAGATGATGATGATGGCGCTCGTGCCACTCTTTCTCATATATTCCCGGTCATCAAGCCAACTTCACTAGGTTTCTTTATCTCAATCCTAAAACGCAGCCCGTCCTTGTCACTTATAAGTCTATTTTCATATCCCCTATTTCTAATTTTCTTTATCTAAACCCTAAAACGACCGCCTGTCAAAACCCTAAAACGGCCGCCGGTCACTGCGGACTATAAGTCTATTTTCATATTTCCTAAATTGTTTCGTTTTGTAACATATATATCCCCCGCTAACAAACCACCCCACATTTTTTTTCTATTACAGAACCCACAAACCAGCACCGACCCTATTAGTCGCCCTGTCGTCCCGGATCCCCTGCTCCGCCCGCCTTAATGACAGCTTTTGAAGAAGACGACGCGGATGATAATGATGGAACCCGAGCCACACTTTCTCCCTACCATCAAACCATCTTCCTAGGTTTCTTTATCTATCCCATAAAACGAAACCGCGGGTGTGCATGCGTGCGTACGGGCGTACCCCACTGAGCAATTGGCGAACCGACTGACGAATTTTTCTAACCGGCCTGCTCCAGCAGAACCACTGAATCCTAATGACCAATCAGAACCTTCGAATACTTATTTATAAAGTCAGATAGGCTGCCCATTATGCCCCTTCTCTTCGGCCTTTAACAGTATGACAAGACATTAAACCTTCTGTCGTACATTCTCCTTTTAACTACAGCTCAAACCATCCCTAAGCGGTCGACCTTCACTACCCTGACACAGATGATGATGCTGGCGCACGAGCCGCCCTTTCTCATATATCCCCGGTCACCAAGCCGCCTTCCTATGTTTCTTCATCTTAACCCTAAAATAGCCCCTCTTCGCCGCCCGTCACTGCCGCCTTTACGTCTATTTTCATATCCCTTTAATTGTTTCGTTTTGTATATATATATATATATATATATATATATATATATACATATATATATATATATATATATCCCCCGCTAACAAACCACTCCTAATTTTGTCTATTACAGAACCCATAAGCCCGCACCAAATCTATTAGTCGTACTGTCGCCCCGAGTCCCCTGCCCCGCCCGCCCTGCTGCTCAACTAAATATTGTTCCGGACGTCGCCATTTATATAATCCCATCGACAGACGAGTCAAACACCACCTGTCGTCCACGGCTTTGAATACAATAATTCCCTTGCAAAAGATCGATTTGCCCGCCCGAGCAATAAAACTAAAGAAATATTGATTTGCCTTCCTTAAATCACTCCAACTAAAAATACCCACACCCCGATATACCGACAATGAGTCACCAGTTGCTATGGAGACAATGCAAAGTATCGATTTAAACACTATATGTCTTTCCCCTCCCCTAAAACCAGTCATGCGTACATCATCACCCGCCCGATCGATATTTACTAAAGACAAAGAGCGAGGGTTAGAGATCGATATTTTTACTAAGTATAAAGAGGGAGGGTTAACCCTCCCGGAGAAAACCAAGCACTTGTGCAGTCAGATGGCCGCCATCTTTTACTAAGGATAAAGAGGGATGATGAGCACAAAATCGATAGGGATAAGCGCCGTATCGCGCTAGCCCACTACTGACGAGTAGAGTTGAGCACTCATAAATGTGATCAATAAACAGATGTGATAAATCAGACAAGAAAACAATATAATATAATGTAGAACCCATGCATTTAAATCCAGCAGCTACAGATGAAGGAGAATCCGCTGCATTTTCCCGCCAGCCTAGTGGATCAACATTAAAATACTCCAGGAAGGTAACTATTTTTGAAGAAAAAAAAATTGTTTCCAGGTCTATCACACTTAAAACTAGCACCAGAAATGTACGGAAGTAAAGTCGGTGGTACTTACTTTTTAATTCACCAAAAACACAGGAAATCCCCTGAAAAGCTAATATTCTAGAGGTGGTTTGGGTTAGAGTCTGAGATTGAGGTCTCGGTTAGTGTTAGGGTTAAGGTTGGAGTTAGATTTAGGGGTATGATTAGTCTGTGTATCTGAGGTGGTAGAGGCTGACAATGATTCTAACCGTAACCTAACCCCAACCTATAACACCCCTAGAATTTTGTACTTTCCCGGAAACTCTGGAATTTTCCTTTCTTTGGGTTGAATTAAAAATAAAGTCCTAAGATAGTCAAAATCAAACTGATCAAACTATCCATTGAGTGTTGTTGGGTATGTCAACATTCAACTAATGTGCACTGTTGATCGTTTCTAGGTACATGCGTTTTTAGTTGAGTAGTCATTTAGTTTTTTTTTTTAAAGATTTAATTGCCCTTGCTTCTTTAAGATAAACAGGGAAAGATTTATTCTCTCGTCTTCTACCTCGTATCTTCACCCGTCCGTGTCCCTCTTAAGTGCATGCTTGGTGATTCTTTGTTCTATCTTCTCATAATTTTCTGTAGCAAATGTTTGTTTTTTTTTACAAGGCGTGGGAGCTGACCCTGAATCACGCCCCGAGATGGATTGGTAGCGCCTCCTAGACCAGTTATTTCTTTAGACAGCGCCACCACAAACTTAACGCAGCGATTCGGGCCGTGACATATAGTTACAGTTCCGGTGTTGGCAATTACCTACGTCTGACCGATAAAGCAACCAGCTCCTCTAAAGACTCTATCTTACAGTCTGGTCTGAGTTTCAAGAAATGTATATTTTTTTAAAGCTACTGTAAGGATGTTTGGTAACAGACATATTCTAAGAGATAAAGCTCAAGCGAAAGTTTACTTTAAATGGTTGTTGCAATAATTAAAATAAATACACACAAACCTGGCCGCCAATATGAATGTCTAATTAAACATTGTAGCCTTATTAGCAAGTGAAAATTTACGCCATCTGGTGGTCACGGTTTAGGAGGAATTATCATTTCATTTATACACACAAACTATTACATTATAGTAGAAGAATATGATCCTTTTTCTCTATTCTTATAATCCGTGCTGACTTTCGTCTTTCTGTCTATATCGTCCTGTTGTCTCTTTTCATAGTTCTTCCCTGTTGTATCTGGTCTTACTTTTGACGTTAGTCATTTAATCTATATAATGTCATCACTTAATTAATCAATGACATTCATTGGTAACGCACAGCAATTGGTGATGTCATGTAAGAAAGAGGATTGGGGGGGGGGGGGTTTGGAGGGGGGGGGGGAGGGGTTAAACTAAATAATGTCCTGGTCTCTGAATATTCGAAACTGAAACGTTGCACAAGAAGGTAAAATAAATATAAAAATAGAAGGTAGTATGTAAATTTATAACTATATATATATATATATATATATTGTCCTGGTCTCTGAATATTCGAAACTGAACGTTTCAGTTTCGAATATTCAGAGACCAGGACATTATTTAGTTTTAAACCCCTCCCCCCCCCCCCCCCCCCCAATCCTCTTTCTTACATGACATCACCAATTGCTGTGCGTTACCAATGAATGTCATTGATTAATTAAGTTATGACATTATATAGATTAAATGACTAACGTCAAAAGTAAGACCAGATACAACAGGGAAGAACTATGAAAAGAGACAACAGGACGATATAGACAGAAAGACGAAAGTCAGCACGGATTATAAGAATAGAGAAAAAGGATCATATTAATTAGAATATATTTGAACATAAATTAACGCATTACCACCACAAACACTAAATGAAATAACTTACCATGCACACTTGGTAACATCGTAATGCAGACAAAGCAGAACCAGAGGACTTGTTCTGCAACAACGAGCTGGAAGAACCGAGAACTGGGTAAAGACCAGTGGCTCGGTCTTGTGCAAACGGCTGAACATCGCCAGTGACTTATGGAGGGATATTTGCAATGCTCCATGTTTACATCCTCGTTCAAAATGGCGATAACATCAATGTTACATTGTTGCAGATTCTCAGTTAACATTAGATTAGGTAGATGTAACTGTAGTAGTAACATTAGGCTCGTTGTCATTCATTACATGTCAGCAGTTATCCAGTGTAGTAGGAGTTTATGCACAGATGAGCTTGGTGCTTTTACTCAGTCGATATTCAATCTGGCACATCGCAAATGAGTTAGGTTTGGACCTCGTTTAATTTATGCACGTCTCTTCTCAACAACTGACTGCGCGGGTTTTTCTTGCAATCATCTGAAAAGTAAAAGATATAATAATGTACCATCTAACTATCATATAATATTAAATGATTGCCTGCCAGAGCGGGGAATAGAAGTTCGAATTCACATTGCAGCGAGGGTAATTAAAAATGACACCTGGAGGTCCCGGGTTCAGGCCCCGGTGAAGGGTGGGACATTAGCACGTGGACTTCTAGTTATTTCCCCTGGGTAGTAAGATCAAACGCCCGTGTGTATTGTTGCGCAGGTAAAAACATCCTTTGGCAGGTGGAAATCGAAAAGCCTAGATTAACATCTCTGCCCGGGCAAAATTTAGAGTTAAAAATCTACCCAAAGCTTTTTCAGATCCTCGCTAGTGTTACAGAGTTCGTGCACTAAGATGAGGTTCTTCGGACTCGGGCTTGAGTTAAAAGTATAACGGAGCAATTATGGGTTACTACACTTGTAAAATGATGTTGATCCGTTGTTTAACCCGTCGTTATCCGTGCTCCCACCGATCTATAGGTTTGACCCCTCCGGACTGCTACTAAAGGTTCCCTATACCTTTCTGAGACTGAAGAATCTCAATTTGGATGGCAGACCTACAAAGGACATCCAAAATACCCCGTTCAGTCTCCAAAGACGTTATTATCAGGTCACTCGTAACGGCTACATCTGCAGGTGTAACTTGATGTCCTATGCGGATTTGGTTGAGTCTTAAACAACGGATCTACACTATGGCACACGGTTGTAACCCATAAGTGTTTCGTTCTACTTCTAACTCAAACCTGAGTCTGAAGATAATCAGCACAGTGCACGAACCCGGTAACATAGACGAGAAAACTGAACAACGAATTTTTCCCGTGCGCTGCAATATACACAGGCGTCCGATCTTATTACCCAGTGAGCAGGGGAAAATTACTAGAAGTCTGTGTGAACAAATCCGAGCACTCGAGGCGGACGCCATGCCCCGAGACCACGCAGCTCCCATCCTATACGGGTACCGACATCGTGCTTCCTGGTTGACACAGCCTAAAATAGGCTTCAGAAACTTTCCTAGGAAATAAAGGCGGAGGTCGTAATATTGACTATGGAGTTCATACTGGTGTGTCAGAATATTAAGCTAGCACTATGTCATCATCGTAATCATCAAAATTGTCCTAAATATCACCATCGTCATCACCACAACCATCATCCTGTGTCTTGCCGATAAGCGTGGGTCGCCATGTTTTCACCCTTTCAAACGATCACCATGAACACGGACCAGGTCAGTGTTCCGGTCTGGTACCAACCACTTTGCCTTCCCTCTTGCACCTTTTCCAACTTGCCAGTTGGCACTAAGTCTTTGAATCTATTATTCTCAAAACATGTCCGGAAACCTTCAATAGTCCTTGTCTAATATCTCTAATCACATTATTTTGTTTTTAAAATCTCCAGTCATATTTTCTCACAAACTTCAGTGTGTACAACATTCCTTTACATGTATTTAGGAAGACTTTTTTTAAAACTCATTATAGGTGAATGTACACAAACCTTTATGGGCTTACAGAGACGACATCAGACACGCACAAATCTCATACAAATAGAACTTTGATGATTATGAAAACCGCTTAAGGTGAATTGAGGGGGCCGCATAAGCGCAGTCGATAAGAGGCTCGCTTTTAAATCCAGCTGCGGCTCGCTGCAGCCCAGGGTCGGTGTTCTAACCGGGCAGTTCCCGGGGTTCACCCGGCCTCTAGGAAATGGGTACCAGAGTTGACACTCTGGGGTAAATGGAGGAACGTCGGTGTAGTTACAGAGCTACTTGCGGACGGCGACACTGGCGGACAGTTTCTTATCAGCTGTCAGTACTGGTGGCAGAGCACTTATGGTTTATAACCGTGTGCAATGACGCTGGTTCACATGTCCCGACGTAACCCTTACCTTTACTGAATACAGTTAGAGTCAAGAGAATCGATTACATTGCATCGGATTAATCCCATATGGCCTGCTCTCTCCGCAAAACGGCTAGTCGCCTTTCGAAAGCGTCGCACAAAGCACGAACTGCGAAGATAATGTGTCGATCCCCATGATGTTGGTAAAAACTGCACTGGCGAGTTGCACGTGACAGCCGTGAAATTACCCCACGACGTTTAGGGCGTGAGGTGAACAGCTTGACCACTTGGCCACGGAGCTCTCTTTTCCCCCCCCCCCCCCCCCCTTTTCCCCCACACACTTTCCCAAGGTAAGAATAAGTACTGGGACATGTTCTGGGACATAATCGAGAGACGATTTGTTTATTAAAACATTGGTGTAGCACAAAATGCCTGAAAAGATAATGGCTGACAGTATAATTATTGTATATACAGTAAGTAAAAATTAAAGGGAGTCGCCGTGGCAGAGCGGCTAGACGCTCGCTGCGGATCGGAAAGTTGTGGGTTTGTTCACTGGCGGAGCTGGACTTTTTTTAAAAGTAACCTTGGCTCCAAGGTCGACCCAGCTTGAGTGGGTACCGGGTGCAGTCCCGGGAAGTAACGGCGGCCGGCGTAATGCTGACCACATCACCCATCTTGTGCTGATTGGTCTATAAAATATAGGTCTAGCCCTATATGCCCTATACGCCTATATGCGTGGGAAAGGGTCATTTACTTTTTTTTTTTATTTAAGATTCCTTTTCACGCCTTTAGGCGCATCGGGCATATGGGAAGAGCACACATATTTTTACAGACCAATAGGCACTATGTGGGTAATGTGGTCAGCATTACACTGGCCGTCTTTACTTTCCCAGAACATACATCATGGTATCCATTTTAGGCTGGGTTGACACCCCATGGTAAAAATCCACGCAGCCAGAAGAGGATTTCGATCGCGGTACGTTGGAATTACGCAACGCCTAAGCCGCTGACGCCGCCATTGTTGTATATAGTTATTGATTAATCGGTGCTCAATGGGTAATGTGATGAACTTTCTATAAGTAAAATTGTAAAGGATCATTTTCTACACCCTTAGGGGTATTGGGCATATAGGGCTTAACCTTTATTTTATATAGCAATCGGCACTTGGTGGGTGATGTGGTTAGCATCACATTGGTCGTCTCTACCCCCAGGACATTTACCTGGGAGCCAAGGTCATTTTTGAAAAATATCCAGTATCATAAAGGATTTGAACCCACGACCTTCCTTTCCGCAAGCGAGCGTCAAACCGCTACACCACGGCGGTTCACACTTTCTACAACATTTCCTAGTATTAGTTTCAAACTGGGTCGGCCCAATGGTAGAGTTCCGCTGTGAGGATTTGAACCCTAAAAGCTTGGACTGGCAGAAAAACCTCCAGCTACTGCACTACTTGCCTTCTTTCACACACACACACACACACACGTATATATATATATATATATATATATATATATATATATATATATATATGTGTGTGTGTGTGTGTGTGTGTGTGTGTGTGTGTGTGTAAAACAAATGCATTCTACAATTCAACAGGTTATCTTATGACAATCTTTTGGAACCTAACATCAAAGAGTTTAGCCAAGCATATAGGAAATACCGTCTTTAACACTTCTCTCAATATCTGATAAGGAAGCTAGTTCTACTCTTCATTATAAAAAGCGTTTTTGTCTTATCACGCCATCTGTTGGGTTTAGACCTGAAATCCCCATGAGATCCTAGACTGACAAAGGTACAGCGTCTGCAAACTTGTAGCGCGAACAACTTAGATCAAGCGATAAAGCAGGCGTGAAACATCACACGCCAGTGGAAGAGAAACACATAATTACTGCCGAGCATCCATACATCTGCAGACAATAAAATTATTAGACTGATAGATAATATGATAGGAAAAGAACATTGACCCGTCTAAGCAGTGAATTGCGATGAGCAAAGTGTTCTATTTAAGACTGTCCTATTGTCGAGAAGTAGCCGTACAGTATCGCCCAGACTCTCCCAGGTCGACCCAAAGTAGCCGTACAGTATCGCCCAGACTCTCCCAGGTCGACCCAAAGTAGCCGTACTGTATCGCTCAGACTCTCCCAGGTCGACCCAAAGTAGCCGTACTGTATCGCCCAGACTCTCCCAGGTCGACCCAAAGTAGCCGCACTGTATCGCCCAAACTCTCCCAGGTCGACCCAAAAGTAGTTATCGCCCCAGACTCTCCCAGGTCGACCCAAGTAATCCGTACTGTATCGCCCAGACTCTCCCAGGTCGACCCAAAGTAGCCGTACTGTATCGCTCAGACTCTCCCAGGTCGACCCAAAGTAGCCGTACTGTATCGCCCAGACTCTACAAGGTCGACCCAAAGTAGACGTACTGTATCGCCCAGACTCTCCCAGGTCGACCCAAAGTAGCCGTACTGTATAGCCAAGACTCTCCCAGGTCGACCCAAAGTAGACGTACTGTATCGCCCAGACTCTCCCAGGTCGACCCAAAGTAGCCGTACTGTATCGCCCAAACTCTCCCAGGTCGACCCAAAGTAGCCGTACTGTATCGCCCAGACTCTCCCAGGTGGACCCAAAGTAGCCGTACTGTATCGCCCAGACTCTCCCAGGTGGACCCAGCCTTAAATGGGTCACAAGTTAAGTCTTTTGAAGTAAGTCGGACGGCTTGATGTTGACTATATAAGTCAGCGAAAGCTACATTGGTATAAAAAGATATGTCTAGCCCTATATGCCTGATGAGCGACTGGTATGTAAACGAATCTTTACTTTTCCTTGTGGCCGAGGGAAGACACTCTGAAACATGGTGTATGTTTTAGGGACAAAACTGCTATCCATTCTGAAACATTAACTGTCATAACTCTAGATATACCCTGAAAGGTGTGACTAATAAAAATAAGATGACAATCAAATGTTATTATAATGATCAGGAAATCAGCTAGTCGCAAATACTAATTATTGCAAAAGTGTCTTCGTTCCCTTGTCAGCGAAAGATTGTATAGGGTGTCGATCAATGTCCATAGTAAAATGGCACAGACTACGGTCTCAGCAAATCTAATAACCTACACACGCATTAAATGCATAAGGCAGCCTTCAGAGGTGCCTACACAGACAACATGACACTATTAAAATAATGAAACATACAAATACATCAATAACTAGAAGTAAATCTGGCTGTAATTTAATGCAAACTAATTCGAAAATATGTCGGAGATGGAATCCTCTCAAGAGACAACTTCCGCACACGTTTCGAATATTCATGTTTTATAATGGCTTTGACATTGTCTCGGTGTTGTGGTTCTATTGTCACCTCTGAGGAACTACCACTGGTAGATTTACATGCGCATTGAAAACAAGGGATCCTATTAGTTCTTATCCGGGAAATTCATTATCTCACCATGACAACAAGGGATCCTATTAGTCCTTTTTCCAAGAAACTTCTCATCTCCCCATGACAACGAGGGATCCTATTAGTTCTTATTCGAGAAGTTCCTTATTTCCCCATGACAACGAAGAATCATATTTGTGCTTATCCGGGAAATTCTTTGTCTCTCCATGACAACAAGGGAGTGAGTCTGTCTGTGGTGTGTGTGGTGTGTGAGTCTGTGCCTGTGGGTGTGTGAGTCTGTGCGTATGGGTGTGTGAGTCTGTGCGTGTGGGTGTGTGAGTCTGTGCGTGTGGGTGTGTGAGTCTGTGCGTGTGGGTGTGTGAGTCTGTGCGTGTGGGTGTGTGAGTCTGTGCCTGTGGGTGTGTGAGTCTGTGCGTGTGGGTGTGTGAGTCTGTGCGTGTGGGTGTGTGAGTCTGTGCGAGCGTGTGTGTGTGTGTATGTGTGTGTGTATGTGTGTGTGTATGTGTGTGTGTATGTGTGTGTATGTGTGTGTGTGAGTGTGTGTATGTGTGTGTGTGTGTCGGTGGATGAATTTTTGGAGTGGGAGGGGGATTAGGCAGTCAACAGCAATTAGTAACCCAACGACACGATGCGTTATAAGATGATAACAAAAAGGATAAAGATGTCCAATGCAGACGTATGTGAAATCAAAGACAGAAGCACAAAACATACGTACATCAAATGGAATCAGGTGGTGCCAGATGGATGGTTGAAATATATGATGATGATTACGCTAACGGTATTTTATCCCATACCTTGTCAAGAAATATAGAATCTAAAATTCCCTAAGTTACTCCCACGTCGTGTAGAATACCTGCATGTTGGAACATTGCAATTTACAAGTCTGCCCAAATGAATACATACATCTGTTTTTACCAACAGGTTTATAATAATAAAAGTAAAAGTCGGGAGATTTGAACCAGCTCATTGCATACGGTTGTGAACAATAAGTGCTCTGTCACCAGTACGGACAGCTGATAAGAAACTGCCTTGTCGCCGTCCGCAGCAAATCTGTAGCTACAGCAACGTTCCTCCATTTACCACAGAATGTAAACTGTGGCACCAATTCATTGAGGCTGGGTGAACCCCAGGAACCGCCCAGTTTCGAACACCGGCTGTCGGTTGCAACGAGTCGCAGCTGGATTTGAAATCGAGTCTCCTGTTGACTGCGCTTACGCGGCCCCGTTGTTGGTTTATTATAATACAGTTCCCAACCCCACAAGTACACTGCGGGCAGACAGGGGAAGAAAGCAAACATCGCTATAGAGACAGTACTCAGACCAAGCTGATGATATCTGCTGTCCTGACAGACAGTTTTACGGCACGCTGCCTGTATAAATGACAGCTTTATGCAATGTCTGTTTCCGCTGCTGATAAATTACGAAACTGAAAACGTCTCTGTTTCTTTTATATACCCAGTTCTGATAACAGTCTGTCTACTTGCTTCTCTCTCTCTCTCTCTCTCTCTCTCTCTCTCTCTCTCTCTCTCTCTCTCTCTCTCTCTCTCTCTCTCTCGCTCTCTCCAAGATTACCTGCTCTGTGTCACTAGTTTTATGTGTGTATCTCTTTCGTTCTTTCACTCTTTCATTCCCAAGCCGTGAGAGCATTATCTGGAACTAACCCAGACAATGTCACATTCCGAAAAATCCCGAGGATAAGGTAGAAGCAAAGTTCTTTGGGCAGATGTTTGAATAAAAGTAAAACTTGATGAAAGATGTGATAAGTGAACTGAATGCTAAGATAGGATCAGTTAACACAGTATTTCGCAACTCAACGATAATAATTACTACCCAACCGTGTATTTTGTTCCTGGAACTATTGCTAGCAATATCTAATGCAACTGTCTTACTTTAAATGTCTATACATTTTGTACTTGAGACCCCCCCCCCCCTTTTTTTTTTGGTTTCTAATGTCAATGTGTATATTTCTGTCCATATATATATATATATACACACACACACACACACACACACACACACAAACATTAGACTGTTTGATCCATTTTATGTTGTTATAGTTTCTCTTCTATATGTATCGCTTGTACAAAAAGGGGTATTATTGCTGTTATCTAATGTTATTGTTTCCCTACCAAAGCAGCACGCTACGCATGTAAAGAGCTAAAGTGAAAGAGGCGGCTTCAGAAAAGTATGTAATGATGACATTAAAAAGCTTCAACATTGTAAAGAAATGATAATAGCCAATGCTGCCCATCAAGCAATGGATCGTAAACTGTTCCTCCCCACAACGCATAACGGCTGAAGTGGAAATTGATGATGATACGATTGCTTCTCCCCATGTATGTTGTGTACATGAAACCGTACTGCTAATGTCCCTGTTTGTCTTTCCATCTCTCTATATTTGGTTCAGAAGAATTTGCCTGCCATTATCTAATATCATCGTATCCCATTCTTTTTCTCCCGATGCCATTAAAAAGCTCCTGGCCATCAGCTGATTACCCTGGCTTAGATCTTTCTCTCTCGTGTTTTGACCGTAGACAATGTCGGCTGCTGATAGCACACAAGTGGTAAAAAATTGATGTTTATCTGTATATGTTTGCATTCCATATAAATGCAAGACTACTAGAGTTTTGATGATAAACGGGAGGTAGCAGTCTGAAAAGCAGTTTGTCTTCCCACTCTTTGGTGAACCCACGCTTTCTGTACTTATGATTTATGTTTTATATTACTGTGTTGAATGGGACTAGTAAGTAGACTTTGAATCTGGGATCTTCAGGGGGTAATTACTACTGTTAAAACTATACATATGAATGAATACTTTTCAGTCTGGAAAAAACAACAAACAGCGAAAGCATACATTAGCGCCAGTAGGCGAACTAAACAAATAATAGTGGCGCTTACACACAATACTGTATTTGTAAATACAGTTTTTATTTCAAGGCGATGAAAGAATTCAAGGAATAAGAAGAGGACCTACGTTTACTTAGATTCATGTTGATGAAGGTCCGTTAAGGTTTTAGGTGTCGAATCTTGTAGGGGAGATGCATTTTTAATTATTTCAAAACTATTATTATAGGTCTTGCTATCCGTCACATAATAATAAATTATTTATTATTACTGCGCACTTTACAGTGTCGTCCAGGAAATCAGACTTGCACAGAATGATAGTTACCTTGGACTGAGGGTGCGGAAATGGATAGTTGGTGAAGCAGAGTCAGCGGTGCAAGAGCTAATCAGTGAAAAATCAGGCCCAGCTGACATCATAATATATACAGATGTGGGTTACGTTCACGGTAATCTCCCCAAATAGAGTAGGTCACTTTTCATTCACAAGTTTGTTGGGCTGGTCGACTTTCCTGAAGGTAACGGGTATGTCCCGCTGTGATATCTTGAATTTACATTTTCATTTCGAGAAATAGAATGCCTGTGGCATAGGTTGCAGCACTCTCAAGAGATGTTTGTGTTAGGACCAGTTTTTACATGTTTTTGGGAGTGTTAAAAGAGCTGGCTTTATGAAAAATACAACACGCGATAACGACGGCATTGCGGAACACCCCTGTAACCTTGCGCCAAGGTGATAGGTTCAGGAACTACCAATCAGAAGTGAGCTAGTGTGTATATTGGCGGGCCGTTTGGAGATCAACGTTACTTTTACCCAAATGTATCTTAAGCAAGAGGTAAGAAGAGTGGGTGGTGTTTTACTGCAAACATTGAATGAACACTGCTTGAAAAGAGAAACCCTTGCGAACAACATCACTACATGCAGTTTGAGAATAGAGATGGAGGCAGTAAGGGCAGCTCTCCGATGGCACGAGACCAGCACAGTCAGATATGTTGTAATTGTAACAGACTCACAGATCATGCTTTGGAAAATCGAAACTAGTGTCATGCGCGCAGAGCGGCTTTCGGCAGTTGAACAAGAGCGTATCATGGATTTCATTTCCATGTATTTAGGTGTGTGAGGTAACGAGCAGGCTGTTTGATTAGCTGCTGAAGCTCCTCTGGGCGGTGAGCTACTAAGTGATTTAGCGAATGTGGCGAATGCTCTATGGAATCAAATGGACAGTGCGAAAGAAAAGATAGGGAATCCACACACTATAAAGCTCTTTCAACAGGAGAAAAAAAAAGGGGGTGGGGGGGGGGGGGGTTCTAAAAGATATTCATGCAGCTCTTACTATTGGCATGTCAACTCTTCGTTGTTTACTGAAGAAGTGGAAGGAGCACGTATCGGAATGTCTCGAGTACGGTGATGTCAGTTCTTGATTCATTTATTTATTCATTATTGCGCACTCATACAAGACAGGCCCCTTGACCTCCAGCCTCTACAAAATGTTTAAAAAGGTTGAAGACCCCTCCCCCTTCCTTAAGTTGTCTTTATGTTGGCACAGCTGTGTCATGCAGGGACTGGTAGGTATGCGGTCACACCTACTTCTCTAATCTCTTACTGCATGACACATTACGGTTAAACTAGATCCTCTGGTAAACCTAACACCATTTGTGTCCTGTAATGTAATAAAAGCAGATGGCCATACTGACACAGCACCAGATCTACAAGAACACATCGTAGCTTCAACATTTAGCTGAGCGCAAAGGAGCTGTGCTGCTCTCAGACAATGGCCTAAGTTGGTTGCATATTCTTTTGCAAGAGGCTGGCTGCAGAACAAGACCAGCAATGTATGTTACTTAACTATACAATCTTACGTTAAGTAGTTTGCCATTGCCAACTGGACTGCCGTCTCTCGATATTGCTGTTTAAACTAACGCGATGCGTTCTGTCGCAAAATCGCTTGTTACTGGGATTGAACCCGTCACCTTGGAGTTACGAAGCTCGGTCTCAGCGTCTAAACCACACACGCCAACAAATAGTGAGTAACAGAAAATATATAAAAAAATTTCAGAAAATTGTTTAGGCTAGAAAGACGAAGATGAAGCTAACTGCCCTGCATATGCTATTGTTTACAATACGTGAAGGTGAAACACTTAACACTCCGAAGGCAGTATCACAAGACTACATTTATCTACATATTATATTTTATGTCATCGTCATACGATTTTTCACACTATTTTTGTTCTCCGATATTTATCTATAGTGCTTTCCAAAAGTCATGGGCGACTGTAAGAATCTGTAGCTTAGTAACCGTTCTGTGTAAATTGTTGCAACCAGTTAATAATCATTTTATTGGAGGAAAAGAATTATAGTGTAAACATAAGTTTTTTTCCACTTGTGCTTGTTTGCGGTATGTTAAAAATAAGAACAATAATTTAAAGTAGACACTAAGCTTGATTACTGTTAATGGAAAGGATAAATTTGCAATAAATCAAATTTCACGCGTTTTAGAGATAATCTTTGTGGAAAACGAAGGCACACTCTTTTAAACATTAAAAATGGATGCGTCATGTACTATAGAAAAAATTGTAAACGACTGTGCTCCCTTTTGAGTATTCTATTCTTTTTTAAAGGCGAACAAAGATCAAATAAATTCTCTACTTTAAGGGGGCGGGGGCGGGGGGGGGGGGGGGAGGGACCAAGCACCTGTGCAATTTCATATTATAAATCCACAAGGACATGGGAAATCCAAGACCCTATGAACAAATTGTTGCTGATCTGTACAGGAGTGTTCGAGATATGTGTTAAAGTTTGGGGTTAAGACTTTTGCAACGCACTATAATACAGATAAATATTTATATCTTCATAGCGACAATTTACTACAACGAATCTCTAACATTAAACGTCATTTGCCATTTTCCTGAATTCAAAAACTGTATTCTCAGTCAATCTGTTTATCTAATCTTCTCATCTCGAACGTTGTCTTCCTCATGCGCATAACGCCATTAATCTTTCCTTCCTGGTACTATTTACAAGTACCTACAACACTGGAAATCAATACCAATCACCCCAGACTGCTGTTATTTTCCCCACTTACTGCCAAAGACATCAACTGGCTTGTGCTGTTCTAACAGCTAATGTTTGCTACTTTCTACACTAGTCGTTTTTGTTGACGTTTAGTCAAATATTTATTCCGATAGTAGTTCTGTTTTGAAACTTAACGCAGTCTAAAATTGTTTAGATTTAATTCGACTAGCGTCAGCTTGTTTGGCATTTGCCTAAATTATAACAATACTGCCTGCTTTATTCATCAAGTTTTTTTCCGGTTGACCACTTATCGCTTTTACGCATGGTGTTTGTTTTCTTCACCTCAATTGATCTGTTAGATAATTAAGTTAGTTTACATTAGGTGAAAACAAATGCTGAATTTTAACGTTTCACACTAGTCAGAAAACTGAGGAATATTCTATGAAGACGCAAAGGGACATTGGTACACTTACAAACCAAAATACATAGCTTCATAAAGCAATAGGCAAATCTTTATCCCATTCTCCCCAGATCTACCTAGTTATTTTTGGTGTTATTTTCTCAGTTAGGGAGTCACCTACTAGTTTGCATGCATTCTAGCCACAGGGAAGAAACATGCTGGAAGACATCAACGGCGATACAAAGAGGCGTCTTATTCTGTCTATTTAAGTAGCCACAGGTAAGAGACCAAATAGAAGACTTTAACAGAGATACAAGGAGGAGTGTTATTCTGTCTTCATAAGTAGACACAGGCATCCACAGGCTTCGGAGAACTGAGCCCGCATGGGTATGCCCAATGTGCAGCAACATCAATTGTGATAACAAAACATAAAATAACATCTTGTAGGGAGACGGCAGTCCGAAACCCAAGTTCAAGGTGTCTCCTTCGTGCCAAAGAACTGCATGGCTGTTGGGTGAACAGTTGTTAACGAAGGCAGGCAGGTCGGTGAAGGGGCGACGCTTTCTGGTGGATGTAATGTCCTAAGTCCCTTCCCCAGCTAATAATGAGGGTACTGCTGGGGTGACCGTTTATTAACCCTCATATAATGCTTCAAGTCAAAATGGACGCTAGGCACGGCCACCTATTTTTTTTTTCTTTAGCCGTGGCAAATTTTTTTTCTGCCAGACGGTGGCCGTTGTATTTTTGCTCCATTTGTAGACTGGAAGGATATAGTTTCATCGCCCAGCTTCTGAGTTGAGTGTCAGCTACGTGTGTTTTTCGTTGGCACAGGAGCGGAGCAACTATGAGGTGACCCGTTTGCTATGAAGCTGAAACTAGAATTACCAGATTACCAGAAGAGACCGAATGGAAGAAAGATCTGAACAGCGATACAAGGAGGAGTGTTATTCTGTCTTCATAAATATCCACAGGTAAGAGACCAAATTGAACACCTCAGCAGCGATAAAAGGAGGAGTGTTGTACTGTCTTCATAAATATCCACAGGTAAGAGACCAAATTGAACACCTCAGCAGCGATAAAAGGAGGAGTGTTGTACTGTCTTCATAAGAAGCCACAGGGAAGAGACCAGATAAAAGACCCCAGAGACGATATCAGGAGGAGTGTTATTCTGTCATCATAGTATCCACAGGCAAGAGACCAAGTGTAAGACCTCAAAAGCGATATAGGGATAAGTGTTATCCAGTTAATTTGAGTCTTACTCTGTTATCATTACTAGCCACAGTGAAGAGGCCAACTGGCTGACCTCAGAAGCAAGATAAGCATGTCTCTAAACAGGATATGGATACTCTTGGAATAGACACATGGGAGAGAGTTGCTGCAGACAGATATTCCTGTGGGTGGTGTGGTGTGGGGGGGGGGGGTGATTGGCGAAATCGACTAGCGCTCTTTAAGCAACAATCAAATAAACTGAGGACATGAGGCCTAAAAATACAATTCAATCACTTGATGCAGGATCTGTTGAAGTCCTATCCTGGTTGTGCCGGGAGCCTTAATATAACCTAACGGTTGAGCGAGGTTTCTGGGACGTCTCCACTGGTCATTTTTATCTGAATGGTGGCACTTTGTGTCACTGGGTGTTTGTAATGTCCTGGTGGGGTAGAAAGTCAGTCTGTGGAATCTGCGTTGTTTTACAGATGTGGAAATTGTGACCGAAATAATCACTGGAGCATCGGACTCTTTAGTCACCAGTGGGTCTGTCAGCGTGTGCAGCGGCTCAACATCTCTATAGTCTTGCAGCATTGAAAAGATGCCTATTACTAGCATTACTATTAGTCTGTCGACTCTGTGGCTAAGTCGATGCGAACGCTTCGTAATGCCGGGATGCCGGGTTCCATCCCAGCTGCGGTTCATGCGCCTTGCGTTAGTATCGACAGTGGTATCAATAAAGCCGACAGTCCAGAAAGCAATGGCAACATTTTGGACGTTATTTGCCTAGAAAAACCACACAACAGCCAGGGGCTGTTGTATTTGGTTCTGCAACGTCCTGTAAAGGATACGCAACTAACCTTCATTCTACACACACACTATTAGTCTGTCTCAGACAAATATTCAAAAACCAAGTGGCAAGACAAGGTATCGGATTCTGTCGTATTAAACAGAGCTGGCGTTCCCAAACATCGATAAAATACTGATGCAGTCATAGATTTGATTGGCAGGTCACGTCGTTCGGCTCCCGAAAATAATCTTGTATGATGACACACTGAAGTAAAAGTAATAATTAAAGGGCTTTTTTCCTATAGGCGTACAAAGCATATAAGGCTAGACCTATATCTTAGAGACCAATCATCACAAGCTGTGTGATAAGGTCAGCATCATGCCGGTCGCCTTTACTCTCCGGAATTACACCCGGTACCCACTCAAGGCTGGGTCAACCTGGGAGCCGAGGTCATTTTTAAAAATGTCTGGCTCAGCCAGGGAGCGAACCCAAACCTTCCGATCCGCAGGCGAGCGTCTAGCCGCTCCGCTACGGCGACTCCCGACACGTCAAAGACATCACTTAAAAAAGTTAACATAGTCCCTGACACTTGGGAGGCTGCTGCACAAGACCAGACAACATGGCGAACGTCTTTTCGAAGAGGGGCCGCGACCTGCGAGGCTCCAAGGAAAAGGGCAGCTGATCAGCGCAGTCAGGATAGGAAGGATACGGTTTAGACAACGGATCAACTTCATGGCACAACATCAAGCCTGAGTCCGAAGAATCCCATGAAAATGCACTAACTCCGTAGAACCAGCGAGGATCTTGAAATATTCTGAAGATCTGTACACCAGGCTCCTCATTAACAGACACCGTTCCCTGCAATCATTGTTCTAGATACTTCCTGGCCCGAACTGGGCTTTTAAGTCACCCCCCCCCCTCCAACCACACCCCGGACACAGTGAAGTCAACTACAGCTCTCATGACAAATGAAGAAAAGAGTGGTCCTTGTAGATTACTACGACTACTTTGTGTCATTCTGAGTATAATAATGACATGATTTATGATCGTCTATAAGTATGTGTGTTATCTAACCCGTTTTACTTTCATCTTACAAGTGAGCATAAATGTCAGTCTAAGTGCCATCTTGGCATAGTTAGCACGATTATGTATGCAGTTTTCTCAATCTGTGTGTAATCTTGACAATTTAAATGCTGTCTTGTTTTGGTATTTTTTGGTATGAATGCTGTTTTACAAGCATAAGTGTAAAGCCCACTATAATCATTCTTTCCCGCCTTCAGCGTTACGCGGCCTGTGTTTGTGTAAAATTACTACTTCTGAATGTCATACAGCTAGCAGAAAAGTCGAACTACCACTGGAGATGTAATGGATGTGTCAAGATGCTACTTTAGCTCTTCTACGATGTAACCATAAAAAAAGAGCTACTCTGTGTGCTTCAGTGGTATACTTGATACCTGTTACTCTTTCCAATTACCAGCTATGTGGGTGATGATTGATTGACCACCCCCCCCCCCTTCCCATTCTAATTATAGAAGCCCCCCAACACATAGGAATATATATATATATAGAACACAGGCAAACGCACAGACAGACAACTGACAGACAATATACAGACAGACAGACAGACAGACAGACAGACAGACAGACAGACAGACAGACAATGCACAGACAGACAGACAACTGGCAAACAGTACACAGACAGACAGCCAGCCAGCCAGCCAGCCAGCCAGCCAGCCAGCCAGCCAGCCAGCCAGCCAGCCAGCCAGCCAGCCAGCCAGCCAGCCAGCCAGACAGACAGACAGACAGACAGACAGACAGACAGACAGACAGACAGACAGACAGACAGACAGACAGACAGATAGACAGACAGACAGATAGATAGATAGATAGATAGATAGATAGATAGATAGATAGACAGACAGACAGACAGACAGACAGACAGACAGACAGACAGACAGACAGACAGACAGACAGACAGACAGACAGACAGACAGACAGACAGACAGACAGACAGACAGACAGACAGACAGACAGACAGACAGACAGACAGAGATAGATAGATAGATAGATAGATAGATAGATAGATAGATAGATAGATAGATAGATAGATAGATAGATAGATAGATAGATAGATAGATAGATAGATAGATAGATAGATAGATAGATAGATAGATAGATAGATAGATAGATAGATAGATAGATAGATAGATAGATAGATAGATAGATAGATAGATAGATAGATAGATAGATAGATAGATAGATAGATAGATAGATAGATAGATAGATAGATAGATAGATAGATAGATAGATAGATAGATAGATAGATAGATAGATAGATAGATAGATAGATAGATAGATAGATAGATAGATAGATAGATAGATAGATAGATAGATAGATAGATAGATAGATAGATAGATAGATAGATAGATAGATAGATAGATAGATAGATAGATAGATAGATAGATAGATAGATAGATAGATAGATAGATAGATAGATAGATAGATAGATAGATAGATAGATAGATAGATAGATAGATAGTAGGCAAAAGACAGACGGACAAAATACATAACAATATAACAAATGTAATGGCTTTTAATACACTGCCAATTTAATTCACTCAGATAGTTTCAACAAATAAAAAAAAAAAAAGTAGTACATCAGAGACTCGCAAGTTTCATATTTTATTCATGAAACTCGATACATCACATAAGAGAACATGTGGTCTTTGGTATGGATTCCAATTTTCAGGATTTGCCAGAGTGGAGGTGGATCTCTTGTCTAGTGCTAAAACATGACTCATGCATTTTTCCATAGTGGCACGGTAAAAGCTATTCATGTTGGCTTGATATTGCGGTATAACTTTACTCTTGCATGCAGTATCTACTTTTTACATTTCAGTAATCATGCATTATTAGGGAAACATAGTCGCTGAGAGGATGAAAGCTGAACTTCTGAGAAGAGACATATTAGATACATGTGATGTCAAGGACGGTCCTGATTAATTCTTTTTCTACCTTCTATTCGTCGGCTCTGTGGCTAAGTCAATGCGAGCGCTTCGTAATGCCGGGGTACCGGGTTCGATCCCAGCTGCGGGCCATACGCCTTGCGTTGGTTTCGACAGTGGTATCCGGGAGCCGACCGTCCAGGAGGTAATGGCAAACTACTGGACGTAAATTTGCCTAATAAAACCACACAACAGCCAGGGGTTAGTTCTGCAACGTCCTGTAAAGGATACGTTACTAACCTTTAACCTTCTATTCTTAAAAAAGATCACAGGTTTTCAACCGACTTACGCCAAATGGTTCTATCCCTCGCTTTTTCATCCAGATCACCCCATTTCCTTCCCATCTTTCTAAACACACTCTCTAGCAACCTTCTATGTATGTGTTGCTGTTGTTGTTGGTTTGACTTCATTTCTATGCCCCTATGGGTTCTAGCTCAAAGTCTTACTAGTTATAGTGTACTAATGTTTTTTCAAAGTGTGTTCTATCCAACGGCAGTGTCTTTGCTACACTGGAATTTGCTTAGTTCTCTCCAAAAGCTCTACATCGGTGATTCTATCATGCCATATAATTCCGTCTATTCTGAACGGGCGCGTTAATGAATATGTGTATTTATTTTGGTAACTTTTTGTTGTTTTCCATGTTTCCACTCCATTCAGCAGTACTGTTTTGATATTAACATTAGGTTTAGTTTTAGCTTTTTTTAAAATTTCTTTTGACCTCCAGTTTTCTAGCGCTAAGAAAGCTCTTTTATCAGTTCCTCCATCTGGATGTACATTACTGCCGAAATAGTTGTGTAACTCTACATCTTGGAGTGAGATAATACCAAGGGACAGTTAAGACAATTAACAAATATCCTATCTTTAGAAACAACTATTTACTAACTAGCATTCAAAGTGTTGTTAAAAGAGTTCAGACCACTAGTCTATCCAGAAGCAGAGTGAAAATTACTAATCTTAGGCACATCCTGTTCTCCTATCTGTCTTTCTGGTTTGTGACCACACGCTGTTAAACAAGTTGGGAAGAGCAACTACTCTCAGTATTATAGCAGAGTATCTCTGTCTACTCAAGGAAAAACATTTCTAGCCAGGCCGGATTTAACTGTCATCTTTATGTACACGTTTCTAGCTTGAAGAGGCAATATCTTTTATCTGTGTATTCAGATGTTTGCGAATGTCTTTGAAAGGATATGATTTCCTTGTAAATTAATAAATGAGCAGCTGGTCAAGCTGGACTCTCACTCAAGAGGCCCATGATCGATCCTCGGTAACGTGGCGAATTTTTATTTATGTCTGTGGTAACAATAAACTACTAAACCGCACCGACTGCGATGAAAGGTATTAGCCAGGCAACTCCAGAAACTCACATTTACTTTGCGTGTGCGAAATACAAACCTTTGCTACGACTGATAAGCATTTTAACTGATTTCATTTTTTTTAATGTAACAGTCAAAGACATTTTGCGTGATTTCAAATGACATTGGAACGGAGCCTTTGTTGCCATTCACATTGTATTATTATTATTATTATGGCTTTATTACTGTGCTGAATTGCCAGTAAATATAATAATATGCTTGAGATAAGCTAAAATACACAAAGAGATACTTTTTACGGAGAATGTATAGATTCAACACACATTATATATATATATATATATATATATATATATATATATATATATATATATATATATATATATATATATATATATATATATATATATATATATATATATATATATATATATATATATATATATATTTATATATGTATATAGTTGCCACTTTATTTCCTCATAAAATGATCGCGGAGATTGTCAGCGCCAATCATCCCTCTCCCTTACCCCCCCCCCCCCTTTTTCCCTTTCCGCCCTTGAAATTGCTATTATTTTAAAATCAGGAAGGAACCTGAGCTTGAAGTTATACGACCTCTGCCCCCCCCCCCCCCCCCCCCCCCCACCCATCCGCCCTTCCCTTTCCTTCTACCTCTAAACCTAATACCGAGGTTGGTGACTCTATGCCTTGACGCCTTGAAAATGTATTATTATAATAATTGGGGATTGGGGGGTTTAAAATATGATGTATTATGTTATAGAGGAAGAAATGTAACACTAAACGAATCAGATTGTCCGTACAATATTTCAGGGGTGGCGAAATACCACTGTAGGCGTGTCGATATACCTATGTAGGGTGTCGATATACTTCTTTCTTTTCAAAGCATAATTTCACGATTATGATTTAGCCCAAATATTTTAATTCGGAGCTGAACGAACTACTAATGCTACTATTGTCTTTCGCTGCCTAATGCTGTTAGGCACCACAAGCACCGCTAATGAAAGGTTTTTATGATCGTTAGCTTGGTGATGTTGTTGAGTTTCAGCAAGCTGTTAACTCTATCTATCCATTTTCTTCTTGACCTCTTTCTGTCTCTTGTAATAAACAGAATTGTATGCCAGAACACAGGAATGGCAAATGTTGAAGACCCCTCGAAGCCACATTTCATTGTGAAGCGGCACTGAATTAATTTATTGATTAGGTGAACACGAAAATTGAGTAACTAAACATAAACCTGTGCCCAACAAACAAACAAAAAAATAGACCTTTACATCAGAAAAGTATAGCAATCGAAAGCAGACAACCTTTTCAACTGCAAAAAAAAAAAAAAAACGGGCAATAGATCGTAGGAGAGCGCCAGTTTCGAAACAGCAATAGTCATTAGTTAATGGACACAGCCGTTTCATCTAACAACAAATTATCAAGCTGGACTACCGTGAAAAGAAATTAAAAATATATAACATCTGCATGTCCGCCCCGTATTCATTTCCTACTTCCAACGACCAGCTGCTCATTAAATTGATCAAACTGGATGTTCAACTTTGTGTGAACTAGGGGAATATTTTTATATTCAAACAAAAATGAGACAGCAGCAGTATGTTGCTACTTCAACGACCCCCAAGCGAAATAGCATCTGCATATTTGAGAAGCACTTCATAGTACAACGTTAACCATACGGCTAAGTGTGTGAATCACACCAGAACAGATCGATACTATCCAAAAACACACGAGGCAGACATGCCGCGGATGGTCAAGAGGAAAAAAAAAAGGCAAAGATGAAACAGATTGAGCGTCAGTAGTGCAGCACCTAGATGCTTGCCTGTTAGCTTGAAGGCCTTGGGTTCGTCCACATTGAGGCGGATATTTAACAATTAGTTTTGTCTCTAACGTCCCCCGGAATAGAAAGGGTAATACGCAGTGAACTGGGAAGTAAAGGTGGTCTGCATGATGCTAACCACTATCACCCAAGGAATAAAAGTGTTCCATAGAACTGTGTCTAGCACCATATGCCTAAAGCCCCAAAAGTATCCACAAAAGAAACAAAATGCGTCCATACTTTGCAGATGATATACGGGTGGGGGAATTTCAGACAGGTAACGCAAGCAAAGACCAAAGATAGTGAAGATAAAAGTTTAAATATGTATACCAGGTTTGCCAGATTTTTGTAAACAAAAAAAAAAACAAAAAATCACGGAGTGAAGATTCGTTGTATGTTTTAAACAACATTTTTTCACATCTAATAGCCAATAATATTTATATAATCAATATACTAAGCTTTCTTCATGCGAACACAATTTCAGCAAAAAGTGAGGAGTCCGAAGAATATAAATATTTTATTCTTCTGCTATTCTAACCCGCAATGAAGCATCAACCCTTAACCACGCCAAGTCGTTATATCCTTCGCTATCGTGTGCAGCTCTCCCCAGCTTTTTAACTTGACTCACTAGCTCCTTTCTCCGTGTTTTTCCCCGTTTATTTATTTCTGTGCCTGTGTGGGTACCAACGCTATACTATCAATATCAAACATGTTAACACGGTCACTGTCTTCAGAAGACAGAAGGAAAATAGTCACGATATCAGTTAAATGTGTACGTACTTTGCTAGGTTTAACCAGAAAAGATCGAGTTAGGAACGATGACATAAGGAGGAGAGTCGGCACAGAACCAGTACTGAACTTTATAGGTAGACAAATGGTTTGGCCATGTAACAATATTGGCCTCATAAAGGGCACCACAGAGAGCAATGAAAAACAGATACAACGTTAATAGAGCCCAAGGTTGACCACGCAGTGGATTACCCGCAGAAATACCAGAAACACTGAAAAGTGCTATACGCGAAGCAAAAACAAGGGCCAGTTCCAAAGATCTCTTCCTGCCCTGACGCCACGGGACATTTCAGGAGTAGAGAAAAGTAGGCTGATAGTTGTACCCCACCAGGACATCACGATAAATACCCGGTGACACAAAGTGCTACCATGCGAATGAGGATCACCCGTGGAGAGGTCCCAGAAACCCCTTTTATGCCGTACGGCCATATCTATGCCTAGGCCAGATTTATGGCCCATCTATATTCAGGGGCCCTGGCAAAAGCCAGGATGGGGCTTAAAAATAACACACCACACTCCCCCCCCCCCCCCCCCACAAAAAAAAAAAAAAATTTGCATCTCACGAGGAGACGACTGCAAGAGTAGAGAAAAGAAAGAAGAAGAAGAGTACAGATGTATGTGGACATTCCATTAAGGAAAAACAAGGCAAATATGCAGATGGAGAGCATAACAGTTTAAACATGCAAGGAGTGAATGTTAAGATTTGTGGCTAGTCTTGATGTGTAGAAATATTCAGTTACACAATAAAGATAAGATATTCATAGTAACTATAATTGGTTCTGACCGAGAACGTATTTAGTTTTGTAACTGAAGTTGAAGGGATAACAAAAACTAAGATATTATTGTGCTGACGGTGGTTGCAATGTTAATACGAAAGTAACCGCAATTCAGCAGAAAAAGTTGACTCAGTCCAAGAGTATTCTGTTTTAAACCACTTCCTCGGAGAATAAGAGAGAGAGAGAGAGAGAGAGAGAGAGAGAGAGAGAGAGAGAGAGAGAGAGAGAGAGAGAGAGAGAGATAGACAGACAAACATACATACATACATGTATAGAGACAGAGTGAGAGAGACACGGAGAGAAAAAGAGAGAGAGAGAGAGAGAGAGAGAAAGAGAGAGAGAAAGAGAAAGAAGTCCACCACTCGACTATTGCATCCCGTATGTAAACATACATCGATATCTGGTACGAAATAAACACAATTTCAAATGTTGATAGCAATACACAAATGTACAGGAGATCCCGCGGTATAGCAGCCTAAAGGTCGTGTGTTTAAATCCGTATCGAGTAGGAATTCTTTTTTAAATGACTTACTCGAGTTCGACCCTTGTCTATAAAGGTACTAGGTCATGTCCTTGGAAGTAAGCGCGGCCATCACCCACGCAGTGTTGACTAGTTTACGAATACAGGTCTGACACTTAATGCCCAATATCCAACAGGGCGTGGAAGGAGTCCTTTATATTTTACTTTAACGTTAAAAAAAATGTCCTCTGTGAAGTATAATAGAGCGGTGTATATATCCCAGCTGCAGGCCATGCGCCGTGCGTTGGTTTCGACAATGGTATCAGGGGTCTGACGGTCCAGAAAACAATGGCAAACTACTGGACGTAAATTTGCCTACAGAAACCACACAACAGTCAGGGACTGCTGGGGTTGGTTCTGCAACGTCCTGTAAAGGATAGGCAACTAACCTTATACATCCATCAACTACTGTCACTACTGTCTGTGTGTACTAATTTTTAGGGCGGTGTAGACATGGGGACGTAAACCTAAGGATATAGGGCCGCATGGCTAGTACTGTCGCCACGGACTGTACAGGTTAGGATGTTTCATTTTGTCCCCGACAGAAAAAAATCCATCACCTTATTTGGGGTCGAAACTGGGTCTTCCGCGTGAAAGCTCGAAGATGTAACCGCTCGGCCAGTCGCTCCTCGCTTACATCAACATCTAGCACAGAATTTTGAAAATGAGATTTTGTTAACTTTTTTAGACCCAGATAGTCGAGCCAGAGGGCGAAAGCTCGCGAGCTGCTAGATAGGTTGAATTCAACAGTGTCTATGCATAATTTTTTTTATCCTAGAAAACTAATATGTTAGTCTCATAAAGCTGACAATTTTAGCTTTGCGGGAGAAGCTGCTTTAGTAACAAATTGCAAAAAAGGGGTAACCAAAGATAACAATAAGTAAGTAAAAGTAATGTAAAGGACCCTTTTCCACATCTTTAGGCGTATAGGGCATATAGGGCTAGATCTATATTTTATAGACCAACGGCACAAGATGGGTGATGTGGTCAGTATCACGCCAGCCGCCTCTACTTCCCGCCCGTAACTGCACCCGCACCCACTCGTGTCTGGGTCAACCTGGGAGCCAAGGTCATTTTTGAAGAAAACTCTGGCTTCGCCAGGGAGCGAACCCATGACCTTCCGATCCTCGGAGTGCGTCTAGCCGCTCTGCCACGTCGACTCCCGAAGATAACAACGGGGAATGAAAATTCAAGAAACACATATCATATATAGAGTAACCAATGTACGTGGGGGGGGGGGGGGGGGGGGGTCTGCGTTGTTGTGACGTGACGGGTGGTTTAAATGTTTATGTTGTTGAGTAGGGATCTTCCTTTCAACACATTCTCTCCACCAGATAAACCGAACTAAAATCTGAGCTATGTTGCTCTCAGACAAAGTCCTGGATATCCAAGAAAACAGCCATATTGGCTCGTTAAGTATATTAACATTAGCTGAACTTGGTACCCACAAGAGAAGGCAAGGAATTTTAGATGTCTATCATACTTAATGAATTATTAGACATGGCAAGTGATTCCTCCGTCATCTACCTTCTCCCGGTGTTATTATTAATAATTAAAGAATTATTATATTATTTGAGCACCCACCAAATGTTATTCTATCCTAACAGTTTAATTAAACATGTAAGAACAGACATTTGGAATTTAACAAACTATGTAGTTTAAAACTTGACATACAGCTTTAATTACTACAATGAAATTCCCAGTTTGTTGATTTACACAAACAGTGACTGGTTAACGGATAAGCTTCAGCGAGACAAACAGCTCGGGGTTTAGAGTGGTATGATAATGATGATAATAGGTTAACATAAAGGGGTTAACTCAACTTATAAGCCTCTGACAGCCGTGAGGAACTGTCAAGCTTGTCCAACTCTTCCTTGCCTGTTGTCTGCCTGTTTCAGCTTATTCTCCACTTCATCCCCACCTCGTTCTCCACCTCGTTCTCCACCTCGTCCCCAGCTGGCCGAGTCTAACACAATGTAGGCTACTTCATGGACTGATCGTCACATGGGCGCTGGGAACTTTCCATTAATCGCCAAAACAGAATGCGACCGTAAAATTTACCTTTTAGGTCGATCTGTGTTGTTTGCCGGCAGGCTGCGATTAATGACGGAAATTCCACAGGCTCGAAGTATAAGTATCAATCTATAGTCCAAATTAAACTCCTCCCTTTCCTTAGTTTTTACCCAACCCTCAAGATGATGGCTTAAGCACCGCCCCTGAGGTAACTATCAGATCACTTGGCTAACCAGTGACCTGTCACTCAATTCTGGCTGACATCCCTAGAGCAAACATTCTTAAGTGACCCAATCTAGTTTACAACGAATCTAACTGGCAGGTGTTAAAAGACGTTCAGTGAAGCCATTGTGTTTCCTACTTGACCCAGATCAAACAGTCCTAATTGCCACACAACTGTTCTCCCCCGAATTACACTGACGTGTGAAACTCTGACCTCTGGGCTCCACAATGTCTAGCGTCCACTCAATTTACCTGGTCAAAAGGGCCCCCCTCAGTCTCTACAGTCTGGTCAGGAGATAACATTCTGACACTGGCGTGAGAATGCAATCTAACATCCCTAGTCTGAACCAGCGGGCTATATTACATAGTATTGGGTAATTTTAAACAAAGCGCAGTGGCTTGTCTCGAAGAAGGACTGGTAACAATTTAAATCCGTGCGGTTTAAAGCAATATTAGGATAAAGCGCAGAGTAAATATAATTCTGTCTCTTTAGAACCAGAAGAACTTATTACAAGTACTAACTTCTGGAATCACTGAGATCGTCTCGTGACAGTTGTCTCGAGGCATGGCGTCCGCCTCGAGTGCTGGAGGTCCTGGGTCCAGGCAAACAGTGAAAGTTGGGATTTTTTTCACGTGAACTTTAGTAATTTGCCATGTTTTCTGTTTAGTAAGATAGTACGCCCGTGTGTATTGTGGAGCATGTAAAAAAAATTCTGTCAAATGAAAATCGAAAAGAATAGCCGAAGGTGTTGTCTGGGCGAAATTTAGAGTTTAAAATCTGCCTAAAGTAGTTTAGGATCCTCGCTGGTGCTACGTAGTTCCTGCACTGTGCTGAGATTCTTTGGACTGAGACTCGAATTAAAAGTAGAACGCAGTCATCACTTAAAAGTTAACTACCCTTGTGCCATGATGTTGATCAGTTGTTTAAACCTTGGTTGTTTGGCAAATGTACCCCATCAGGACAACACAAGCGATAAACACCCGGTGACACAAAGTGCCACAACGCGGATGAGGATCACCTGTGGAAAGGTCCCAGAAACCTCTTTCAGCCGCCAGGCCACTTCTACGGCTAGGCCATATCTATGCCCTGGCTATATTTTAGGCCCCCAGCAAAAGCTAGGGTGGTTCAAAAATAAAAATTACATTCTACATTAAACCTTAGGCCTAACCAATGTATGTATGGTAAGTTCCGTGACATTGAAAGAGTTAACAACATGAGAATATTAACAGTGAAACTTTATTCAAATCAAGAGTAACGCATGGATCACTTTGATCTGGTCACGGTGTTAACTGCCACGGGGATATTTCAAGCAATGTAATTGAAGATCTCATCCACAATTGTCAAATTATGGCTGAAACAACCACCATCAACATCTGCTAACGCGGTCACTGGAACATTTAGTACCATTGAACAAGCATTAGGGTAATAGCCACAACAACACATCAGAGCAGGGAATGAGACAAACAAGATCATACATATGCAGGGACTATTTAACCCCACCAGGGCTGACGAAATTGGTACTTTCGTACACATGAAGAACTATTTAGCCCTTGCCGAACAAAAATGTACTTATGGTACGACTCTAGATGTTTCGGTATGTTTAAGAAATTTTGCATCAATATTTTAAATGTTGGCATTGTATTGAGCTTTGAAAAAAGTGACTGAGAGTGTATTAAAAATGAGCGTAATTAATGATGCAAATGTACCATTTGACGCGACTGGTTAACTATCTTTTTGTTTCAGTCTCAAATGCCAGCGCAGGTGTGTTCGTCCACACAACAGGCGGATGAGTCTCTAGCATGTATTTTATTGCAGCTGAAAATTCCAAATCATTTGACATTTTGGTAATTCAATAATAAGTGGCCTATCTATTATCTTTCAATTGCTGTCTGAGTTTGAATTTTCAATATGAGCGAGCACGAAAATGCTAATATTAGCTCAGATAGTGATAAAAGTGATAACCATTAAATAATCCCAAGGAAAGAGAAAAGTCAGCATCTGCTTACAAAAAAAAAAAAAACACTATTACAGTTTTTCACACATGAAAATTGTCTTCCTTTTATCAAGTAGATAGTAAGCTAGTCATATATGTATTTTTTAAACGATGTTTAAATAGTTTTGTAATTAAAAACAAAAATCATTTAACATTTGCTACTTTTTGTTGTGTTTTGGGTATCTTTAAAAAAAATGGTACGATTATAAAATAATTTCGGCAGCCCTAGAATCAACACAAAAATTTAGATGGCCGACTCTCTTCCTGGCTTCACAATAACAACTCATTCAGTAAAAGTCTCAGTAGTGACATGGTTAAAAGTAATATGGTAATCTGGCAATCTTACTTTCAGCTTGATAGCAAACGGCTCGCTCCATAGTTGATCCGCTCCTGTTCCAAAGAAAAACACACAAATAATGACAATCAATGTCCCTTGTGGAAAAATTAACACAGACTGCAGTCTCAGCGTATCCACTAGCATACACACGCAATAAAAGCACAAGGCAGCCATAATAGGTGCTTACTCGAACAGACCGGCATTAGAAACGCTGTTCATCATCGACGAAAGCAGCAGCGGCAAACAGGTCAGCAGTCGGATATGCGATAAATTTCCATCAAATAAAACGCACCACTTTTTCTGTAACAACAGACCAGGTGCCTTTTCTGAATCTACAATTTACAACACTACGTCGGTCACAGTCGAAAAACATAAGAAATGACATCCGCGGCTCACAGTGTCCCGCCATGCACTCAGTAGCTAAATGTAAAAAAAAAGTAGAAAAAAAAAAGTAGAAGACGGCTTTTATAACACCTTTCAAAGTCGGAGTGCATCTGTCTGAGAGGCAATACACAATCAGTCTGCATACTAATGAGTCACATCTGAGTCACATTTTCAGACAGACAGACAGACAGACAGACAGACAGACAGACAGACAGACAGACAGACAGACAGACAGACAGACAGACAGACAGACAGACAGACAGACAGACAGACAGACAGACAGACAGACAGACAGACAGACAGACAGACAGACAGACAGACAGACAGACAGACAGACAGACAGACAGACAGACATGTATGTACGTACACATGTATGTATGTATGTATGTACGTACGTATGTAAGTATTACTTACGTATAAACACAAATACATACATAGAAATTTCAACAACGCTTAGGCCCCTAAATCACTGATGGTACTAAGAGGCTAAGCTAAGACGCCATCCTCGTGACTCCGGCACACGGTTTAGCTCTTCTGCCCCCAACCCACGCCGCGCCGCCACCTCCACGTTTCGTATGTGGGCACATTTAGAAATCAAAACGCTTGACATATTTTGTATAACTGCTGCAAATTTGACTATTTTAATCAAGAAAAAACTCCCAAGAGTCTACCTATGACCTTGTGTCCAAGACTCTACAAATAAATATACAAGTGTCTTGATATACTGTCGCAGTTCCAAGAGATGAACTATTGACCATATGTTATAATTTTGACTGTGTGGAGTATCTGTTTGCATCGTGCCCAAGTTTACTCTTGTCAGATCTGTTCTTCCTTTTATATCACATGACAGTTTTGTAGTTCTTAGTCAATATTTGCTGTGCGACATTCTGACACATCCTTCTATCGATAGCACTCTTTCCTTATTTAACCAGCCTATCAGGCATCTTTTGTTCATAATTCAGCGAACAAGATTTTGGTTTCGTACTTTAAGTCTTGATTCTGGACACTCACGACAACTCAATCATCCTAAATGTTCTTTCAAGATCATTAGGGCCTGCAGTCAGACTTTATCAATGAAAGAATGCAAACACTAATGTTTACTCACACGAAGTAAGGATGACGGGAGGACGAATATTCATTAACGCGATCTATACGTAGAAGCCAAAATAAATGATAGCCAACACAGGGGGAATAGTTAGAAGTCAGAAAGCCCAGGGTTGGATTATTGTTGAGACGGCAGTGACAAATGGATGTTAGAAGCTCTATCGAGACAAGAGACTCTTAGTTAGAGTATACTGTTCTCGAGTTAGTTGACAGTGATGTATATGGTCACTGTACTTTAGCCGGTGACTAATACAAACACATATCTGTTTATGAATACATGGTCTTAGTAACGCTGTGGCTAGTGCATTATTCCGTTCTGTTGCTTTGCTGGGGTGGGGGGGGGGGGGGAATCGTAACGTTCAACCAGCATCACTGAAAAAAAATGGGGGGGGGGGGGGAGGGGCTTTATGTTATAACTTAAATGTTGAATCAAGAACCGACATCACAGAACTCGGGGCACCCCAATAAGCGCTCCGTCCCCATCTTCAGCAACAAGAGAAGATTTCAAATTCCGATGGCACGAGTAACTCTCTGATTGTTTATTTGTGTCGCCTTCCCTTGAGTGTTCAGCGTCGGTCAGATAGACCCCCTGGTGACTCCCCGCAGCGCCGTTTTCCTCAGACCGTATTGATATATTTGTGCCTTTGCACTGTTCACTCGCTCCCAAAAGGCCCTAACGACATCTTGCTTGTTACTTATCAATTCACCACCAAGTGGTGCAAAACCGGTCAGTCTATCTATCTGTTCATTTCCCAACACACTGGCATCCGGAAATATACCCAAAGGGCAACATTACTTGGGACCTCTGAAGTCATGCTTGCCACTCTGCTCGAAACATGCCTGCTTCCATCTTTCTCAACATGCTCTGCGACTCAGTAACAATCACTGCATGTGTGTGCAGCTGATTCTCTAACCAGCGGAAGGCAGCATTGTCTGCCTCCACCTCCATTCTCAAACTAGACGTTAGGATATTATATGCTAGACTTACTCCTCAGTACGTGATAACTGTGACTAGCTTATGTGTGCCATATAAAATGGCTTAGCAATGCACGTCACCATGAGCCTTGAACTCCTGCAGTGTTGATGCGATCAAAGGAGATAGACCCAAATACTGTTCCGACCAAGCCGTCTACCCGCGAGCCAATAAGCGACCCCGGTCGACGATGATGCTAGTACATCGGTTATAGGTTAGTTGCGTATCCTTTGAAGGACGATGCAAAACCAACATTATCAGCCCCTGGCTGTTGTATGGTTTCAATAGGCAAATTTACGTCCAGTAGTTTGCCATTGCTTACTGGACGGTCGGCTCCCTGATACCACTGTCGAAACCAACGCAAGGCGTATGGCCCGCAGCTAGGATCGAACCTGGTACTCCGGCATTACATAGGTTATAGTGCCTTTAATATGTTTCAGTATGCGCGAGGCGCGCGTCGGTGTTTGTATATTTTTTTTTTAAATTGTGAAAATCAAGAGGGTCTACTTCCTTGCACCAGGTATCATTTCAAAAGGCTCGGCCTCATTACACCGAACGGCTAGCTACTTGCCGAGAGCGTCGTACAAAGCACGAAACTTGTAGACTGAATAAGTGATTGTGCAGCTGAATTTGTGTTTTGTTCAAAGATAAACTTAGCTCCCAGGTCGACCCAGCCTTAATGGGTACCAGCTAAAGTCTAGAGAAGTAAAGGCGTCCGGCGTGACGTTTACCACAACACCCATAGAGGATGTTATATTAAATGTGGGTTTTTGAAACACTGAAAATTAAAAGTGTGGGGAATATACGAGACTGGCAAAACGTTTAGGTCTCACTACAAAATGTAACGCTTCAGTTTAAACACACACACACACACACACACACACCCACACACACACGCGCGCACACACACACACACACACACACCATGAAATAACTAGAAGTTTGGGAGCAAGCGATAAAAAAAATATTTAAATGGGAGAGAGTAAGAGATAGAAGAACAGCCTTCTGAAACAGTGTACAACCAATGCGAGAGACAGAATAATGTGATCTATCTATATATATATATATATACTGTAACAAATGTAACTGCATAGAATCCGCCAAATTGTACCCAGAAACCATATTTCAGTTTCTATCAGATGTGTATAATCTAGCCCTGTTATACACGTAGTAATCCACGGAGACATATCACGGCGAAGTACAAATGTGAATATAGCAGAAAGAATAATGAGCTATAAGAACGCATTTTCATAGTCTGTCGAGGAATTCCAGTTCACATACACATCTCAGTACCAAGCACCCAGTATGAGTTTACCGGCTTTTTTCTACATTGTGTGATTTTCTTTGGTCATGTGATGAGAACAGCATTGGAAAGAATCGCGACGACTGGAAAGATTACTTGTAGAAGAGGCAGACCAAGAGAAGTGAAGGTAGGTGCCTTAAGACAGTGGCACAGAGGCATATCATCAGTGGAGGTGATCCAGGACAGCAAAGACCGAGATCTCTGGAAAGGCATGAACGCCTAACGAGCTAGCAAGGCACTTGATGATGATGTTTATCTTAAACCTGAAGCCCGAAACCTGGCATAGACAGTACATTAACTCACACAAACCCATTTTTACTGCAACTCATTTTGTTCTTTTATTGTTATTATTTGCAACTGTTAAACATACGTCTTGGGTTAACTATTTCAGTCCCAAAATTGCATACGTGATGCCCGATGGGCAAAATAAAGCAAACAGCAAATGGATAAGAAGTTACTTTCGCAGGGGTCAGATACACATTAAGTGTTTTAATTACTGCTGTATAGGCTGCGAGTCATTCACACATGTCAGTTTTTAGTTCTTTTACAAATTATGACACTGTTTATACGATTTCTAGTCAACTACAAGCGTGTATAGAGGCCATTACCTTGTAGTGGTGGGGGAGCTTGAGAGTCTCAATGATCTTGTGAGAACGTATGTTCCTGGCAGAGTCAGCCAAGCCGGACAGGTCATTGGTGAGGGGCCAGACTATAGATGGCCTCTCAGTTCTCCAGGCTCGGGGGTTGGGCGCAGTGTTGACAGCTTTGCCCTGTAAAAGAAACAACAATGTTACTAAAACTTCAAGATGAAATAAGTGCTCTAAACGTCCGGCTGTCTTGGGACAGAGTCCCTCTGTCAGCATAAACAACATGAGTGAAAGCCGAAAGGAAGCCCATGATGGAAAAAACAAGTCTGCTAAACGTCAAAACCAAGAAAGCGACCTAACTGCGGCATCTCTGACATGGAAAACTGCACTGAAGATTGCATAGGACAGAAAAGCATGAAAAGTCCTCTCTGAAGCCTCATGTGCCCCTAGTCATTTATTTATTAAAAAAAAACTAGAAACAAAAAGTAAAGGACCATTTTCCACGCCTTTAGGCATATAGGGTATATAGAGCTAGACCTATATTTTTATAGACCAATCGGCACAAGATGGATGATGTGGTCAGCATCACGCCGTACGCCTTTACTTCCCGGGACTGCACCCGGTACCCACTCAAAGCTGGGTCGATCTGGGAGCCAAGGTCATTTTTGAAAATTAGTCCGGCCTCGCCAGGAAGCGAACCCACGACCTTCTGATCCGCGGCGAGCGTCTAGCCGCTCCGCCACAGCGACTCGCTAAATTCAAAAACAGCGCAATGAATTTATTTATAAGCATAAGGAAAACTGACTGACTGACAGTAGTGTAAGCAGCATGCATCTGCTTGAAATGTCTTCTAGTATACCACAGCACTATTTAGCGCACTGTTGTTGCACACGTCTACGTGCACGTCTCTACCCTTCGCTGTGTAATTCGCAGCCGAAATGGGTTGGCAATAATATATATTCTTTTGCCGAATCAGACCCACTGCCTCCCACAAAAGCATGTCGTAAGAGTCGACTAATTGGGGAGCTTCCTTTGAAGTCGGAGTGCATCTGCCGGAGAGGCAAGAAACCAACAGTCTGTATTCAAGAAAATGGGATATGTCAAACTGATGCACACGCAACACTCAGGTTTTGGAGCAGGACTGCAGTTCAGTAGTGGACGAGCAATCAGAACCTTCTGCCAGAGTTTACAGCTGGTGAACGCGAAGAAGAAGAAGAAGAAGTACCATCAAAGTAAACCACATAAATATTTACACAAAATCTTCCAGCGTAGCCTTCATTAAGGTAAGCGGGCTTGCACAATGTGAGAGATTAAAAAAAAATGCACTGAAAATTAAGTAAAAGTATTTAATGGCACAGAGAAAACTTCGTAAAATGGGAAAAAAAGGAACTGGGGATACTGAGAAGAAATAAATAGCATAAGCTCAAGTGTATACCTAAGGAATTTCAATATAATCAACAACTGTGTGTGTGTTTACATACTTACATACCTACCTACCTATCTACCTACCTACCTACAGACAGACAGACAGACAGACAGACAGACAGACAGACAGACAGACAGACAGACAGACAGACAGACAGACAGACAGACAGACAGACAGACAGACAGACAGACAGACAGACAGACAGACAGACAGACAGACAGACAGACAGACAGACAGACAGACAGACAGACAGACAGACAGACAGACAGACAGACAGACAGACAGACAGACAGACAGACAGACAGACATTTAAAAAGTCGATGAAACAGCAGAGATAGCTGGACAATCAACATGTATAAATATGGCGCCATATGAACATCATTATTAGAACTGGATTGACAATATAATAACCAAGCAGTCAGTAAAAGAGGTAACCAGATTCTTGAACCAAACCCTAAATAAAAAGTAGTAGGGAAGGCTAAAAGTGCTAGACTGCATGTAAGAACAACAGACAGGACAGCCCTATGGGACGTTTAACTTGTCGGCACATTCTGTCTTTATAGGCGATAGTGTCATACTGCGCTTGAGGTTCAATGGTTAATTCAGAAAACAAGTGGACCTCTTGTATTCAGTAGCTCAGTCGTATCTGACCAAGACCTTATATGGGTGGTATAAACAGCAGCACATGGAGGGGTGTGTGTGTGTGTGTGCGTGCGTGCGTGCGTGCGTGCGTGCGTGTGTGTGTGTGTGTGTGTGTGTGCATAGTGTGGTCATAGAAACTCTTGTTAGGGGTATCATAAACATTATACAATTTAAAGTAATATTTCTTCTTCTACTCCTTAAGGCTCACGGGATGTAAGCTCCGGAGAAAAGTTATGGTTGTTTGTCCACTTCAAGACTTTGGTCTTGTTCTAAAACTTGAGTTTTGTGTGCACATATGTTTTACATATTTAGTTTATTTGTATGTAGACTGGTTCCCCGCCTCTCTGGCAAGTTAGTTACATTTTACAACATGCTTTGCTGGCGGAGGGGGCACTAGTTCTTGTTCCCCCACCCCCCACCCCCTAACCAAATGGGCCCAAAAACCCGAACGCAGGAAAGTAATAACCCACACAAAGAAAGACTAAGTAGGGATTGATAGGAAACGCCAGTTGTTGCGCATCGTTATGTTTGTGGCGATGGTGAGTTTTATTTTTCTTACTCAGAAAAAAAGCAACACATTTTCTTATTTTATATATATATATATATATATATATATATATATATATATATATATATATATATATATATATATATATATATATATATATATATATATAAATAAAAGAAAGAATCAGTGTCTACACTCAAAGCTTGTTTTAGAATCCTAAACTAGCTTTGAATAGTGTCAGGATCAATTGTATGTGTATTTTTTTTTTTTTCGTTTTACACAAAATTACATCGATGGCTAAATCTAATCACTGGCTACACTATTAATTTTAGCTACGAGCCAAAAATGAAAAAAAAAAAAAAAATTTACTGTGGAAAAACTCTGTCGCAGTAATGTCTTTCCTTACTCTGTAAACTCAAGCAGTTAAAATTCGAGTAAGCTGCAATTAGGTGTCCTAGTTAACGTTACTCAGATCATCCGTCGACAGTTTTCTACTCTGTCGTTAACAGAATATTTCTAACTCCCACTTGTCTCACCATCTATTTGGCCAACCTTTCTGTGACTGCATATGACAATGTGATACTGTTTGGCAAATAATAATATTAACAAAAACACAACACACACATTTCTCGCGGCAATAAGGATGCTTTATCTAGTCTAAAAATGCCATGGTCTGTAGTATGTCTCACTCCCCAGTCTAGAAATGTTATCATAAACAATTAGTTTCTTCATTTAGTACAGTGTTTTTCAGAAATGGGCGGCAATGCCTCAGAATGTTGCCAGTTAATCGGCATGGGGCTCTAAAGTGTGTGTGTTGTGCGCGCGCGCGTGCGTGTGTGTGTGTGTGTGTTTGTGTGTAATCGCAGAAGTAGCCGCCGATCGTCTATGGATTGGGAGGAGGCGTGTTCTGACAGAACCGACTTTTGTTTTTCTCAAAAAAATGACCTTGGCTCCCTGGTTGATCCAGCCTTAAATTGGTACCATGTACAGCCCTGGGAGGTAAAGGCGGCCGACGTGATGTTGGCCAAATCACCAACCCGCCCATTGGTCCATAAAATTTAGGTCTACTCCTATACGTCCAGTATCCCTGAAGGTGTGAAAAATGGTCCTTACAAACACACACACACACAGACACAGACAGACACACATGCACACCCTATTTTCACTAAGTGTAATACACACCGTTTTTGTAAAGGGTCTAAAAGCAGTCAGAAGGTTATAAAATATTGCGCAGTTATAGAATTATTCATTTTCTGTTTCTACAAATTCTCTGTCCCAAATCAAAATGCGTCTTATAAACGGGGCCATCTTATACTTCAGGAAATGCGTTATTTATATATATATATATATCATCAGGTGTCTTGCCGACTGGCGTGGGCGATCATACCTCTCCATAATCTGCGATCTCCTGCAGCATGTATTAGTTCGTGTGCCGACACACCTCCATGCCATGCACAAGACTGTCAAGCATCTTCTCTCGTTGTCTTCTCTATCCCTTCTTCCACAGATCTTTCCAGTGGTCACAGGTTCTATTTTCCCTCTTCTCATAACATGGCCGAAAAATGATGACTGTCTCCTTTATATATATATATATATATATATATATATATATATATATATATATATATATATATATATATATAAAGTATTATCAAGAAACAACTATAAACTAGACACACGTAAGCTCTAAACGTATCATGTTATCAGTCGGGATCCCATCTTCATTGCAAACGGATCTGATAACAGTTGCACCTTTACTGTGCCAGTGAGCGCACGGAATACTGATCGCTGTTCCATGTGTACAAATCAAACAGATGATGTCGCGGCAAAATCAAATAGCTCGGACACGCATCAAATGCACAAGGCAGCAGCTACAGTGCGGCAAAATTTACAGTCGATAAAAAATGCATAAAATCTGTTCTAGTTTACTCATGTCAAAATACGATTTATGAGGTTTCATCTGGGGTTTCCTAACAGGACTCCGGACATGTCCTTGGGTGCTCAGATTCCTATCGCAACGTATTCGTAAGTGTTCCGTGGCTTATAGTGCCAGTCCTGTGTTGATTTACAAAGTCCTTCATATGAAGTCTATGAATTGCCGATCTTTACCTCTGAATGTGTAATTCTTAGCATCAATGTGGACGTACTGTCCCTAAAGGCCTCAAACCCCCCGTTACTCTTCTAAACCAGTGGTTCTCAACCTTTCTAACGCCGCGACCCTTTAACACAGTTCTTCATGTTGTGGCAACCCCCAACCATACAAATATTTCCCTTGCTACTTCAGTGAATATGTGTTTTTCGATGGTCTTTGGCGACCACTGTGAAAGGGTCGTTCGACCCCCAAACGAATCGCAAAACATAGGTTGAGAACCTCTGTTCTAAGCTCAATAATACTGCAGGTGAGGTCAATGAGATAGACCCAGTTTTGCAAAAGCAGCCTTCCCCCCCCCCTCCCCACCACGACACCCCACCCCCGCTAATAGCTTTTGCCTTGCCAGAAATCAAACTATATTTTGTGGAAAAGATGAAGATCAGCCCATAAACAGTGGACCTTTGCAATGATTCAGTCTGCGTCCCTGCTTACGGAGTCTGCCTCAGCCCCCAGATTAAACTCAGGAAATCACAGCACAAACGTGGGAAAAATACTGTGATTAAAGCGACATACTCTAGGGTTATACAAAACACAGTGGCTTACATATACAAACAATGGTTTTAAAAAAATTATATAACACATCTTGGCATAATGCGTGGATTTTTATCATGGTATGGGGCGTGGCAGGTCGACCCAGCCTAAAATGGGTACCAGGATGGATGTCCTGGGAAAGTATTGACGGCCGGCGTAATGCTGACCACATTACCCACCTAGTGCCGATTGGTCTGTATAAATATGGGCGCTCTTCCCATATGTAAAGCTTGAAAGGGGACCTTTTTTTTTTTTTCTTGTCATACGTAAACATGCTTGATACAACAAGTCAAGATAGATAAAACTTATCGACCTGAATGTACTATATATGATATAACACACCTTGACATAAATATACTATTAGGATACAATACGTCATGACATGAAGGTGCCATACATGATACATACAGGTCTTGATATGGAAGTACTATAAATGATACAAGTCTCGACATGCATGACCACAAACGATACAACACGTCTTAAAAGGTGAACCCATATATGATACAACACGTCTTAAAAGGTGAACCCATATATGATACAACAGGTCTTAAAAAGTGTACCCACGACTTAAAAGTGGTATCCATACATGACACAGCACGTCTTGAAAGGTTTACCTAAATATAATACAACACGCCTTCAATGTCTGCCCACATATGATACAAACACATTTTGACATGTATGATACAACACATCAAGATGTATAACACTCTTGCTATGTGTGTACCATGTATGCTACAACAGGTTTTGACATGTAAAGTACAACACATCGAGATGTAAAACACTCTCAGTATATATGTACCACACACGACACCACACTACTTTGCATAATTACATGCTGTCAATTGCAGTTATGAAAAGACTGATATAGCAGTATATAGAATCTATACAGATATCTGCACGTGAAATAAGTCAATAAGCAGCTAAACTAAAAAGTATCTTATGACAACCGAGATATCATTTGGGGGTGGGAGAGTAGGGTGGGAGGAGGAGAGGTGGAGAGTTAAAGTCAGTAATACTATGGGTTTTTCCAAAAGTTGATAAATATAGTAAAATGATCTGAGAAGTTAAAGCAGACAGATACTTTTTTGGGCAGTTAAGTGGGCAAAGAATATTTTTAAAAAAAAATTGATTTAAAACAAAATTGAAAGTTATGCTAGAATCGTGATATAAAGATGAGAAGAGAACTATACGAATTAACGTAAATCAATACGCGAGAAATACAATGGTAGGGGTTAGAACACCAGCTAATAAAACTTTATGATAGAAAAACTAAAATAGCCTAGTATGGGAACTCACATGCGGCGTCCGTGGCTAAGGCGTTGCGAGTCCGACTCGTAAGCCAGCATACCGCGATCGAAACCCACTGCAGGCAGCGTGGCTTTTTGTCGTGGTATGGGACGTTGCAGTTCGACCCAGCCTAAAATGGGTACCAGGATGGGCTTCCTGGGAAAGTAAAGACAGCCGGCGTAATGCTGACTACATTACCCACAGAGTGCTGATGGTCTGTAAAAATATGGGACGCTCTGCCCATATGCCCGATGCGCCGAAAGGCGTGAATAGGGATCTTTACTTTCTTTTTTACTATTGGAACTCACATCGTCACAGAAGAACATGAAAATCAAAACTGCAAGACAGTATTCGAGACAGGACAACTGAGATGTATAAGGCCCAGTGCAGGATTTCGGTATAACCTGAAAAGGATAAATCTAAGGGATTCACATTCTGCAGGGGGCCTAAATAAACATTTTGATTTTTTTTTTTTCACAAGCGCAATTTTCTATTACTATATTTTAAATGCAATTGCCTTTTCATATATTGTATTTTTTTCCACCAGATATTTTCAAATGACATTTATATTATTGTCGGTATTGTATCTACCGCTTTTATTTATTCTGACTAAATTTTTAAACTGAATCAAATAAAGAGCATTACATGGGTCCTAATCAATGTTTTAGCATCTGGGAACTCAAAGAAGAGGAATTGGGGAGGAACCGGTTTTTTTTTTGGGGGGGGGGGGGGAGGAGGGGGTGAGGTGGGGTGGGGGTGAGGCTCAGACCAAATTGTCCCCCTTAGAAGATCTCATAATATAATTTATTTGATTATGTAAGCACATTATTTATAATATTTTTTAATTTAAAATCAGCAGATTGTGGAGAAGCATGATCTCCCACGCCAGTCGGCAAAGCACTTGATGATAATGATTAGTACTCTAATCGCCATAAAACAAAACACACGCAATGAACCCCCCCCCCCCACCACGCCGCCCCTCCCTCCCCTCCCTTTTTCCTTCCCCCAAACCGGTTTTTCTTTTCCAACCAAACTGGTAATTTCCTCACACCTACATATTTGCTAGACCAATTTATACGTCCCCCAAAAGTGAGAAATATAATTTGCAAGGTGAATTTTATTTATCACAATAACACGAAACCAGAAAAAGTCAACACGAAAGGGGTGGAAAATACTATGCGCCTATACCATAAAAAATTGATGAGCTGACCCGTCTGGTGTCGGCTCCTAATTTCTCAGAGGAGTATTCGACTTGTTTGTGATACTGGGGTGGGGGGGGGGGGGGGGGGGGGGGGGATTTGCTCTATCGCTGGAATAGATAATTGTACAAGTCATAGAAAAACTGTAGCTAAATGAATTATGCAGGACACAAGAGAGATGGTAGAGAGCAGTGTCGATAACAATTCATTGTGCTTCTACTATCAGTGGGACGTCAAGTTCATCAAGGCTGATACTAGGGATTCTTGCTGTGAGTGTTTGTAGGATGTATGTATGAGTGTGAGTGTATGTATGTGTTAGTATGTATGTCTGAGTTCTTGTGAAATTCATTCTGCCGGTGAACAGACAGAAGGGTAATGGAAAAAGGATGTTAAGGCAGAAAAAAAAAAAAAAGGGGGGGGGGGGGAGGGGCTACAAAAATGTGTACAGACAATGTAATCAGTTCAAGTATGACATAGTTTAACAGAGTATGTGAGTACAATTATGTAGAACAATAAGCTGGCGAAGATGTGATTTTGTGAAAGGACGGGCTGACAGAGTACACGTGTGTGTGAGTGTTTGTGTGTGTGAGTGCGGGTGTGTAAGTGCGTGTCTCTGTGTGCATGTGTATGTACGAAGAAAAAAAAAAACAATCATATTGAGGGAAAGTCGGATGAATTTTTTTTGTTTTTTTTTACAGACGATTATCGACTGGAAAAAAAAGACCGCACAAATTGGCATACGGACCCAAAAAGACAACAGGCGGACAATCAGACCGACGAAAACACAGACACGCACAGAGGCAGACGGATCCATGAACATATGAATAAACGATAGACAGACACAATGAGGACGGACCTATTGACGGACGGGTTAACGAACGGATAGCCCGACAGAAAGATAGACAGACTGACGAAAGGACACGCAGACAGACAGAGAGAAGGTGGTAAGGAAAGGCAGACAATTAGGCAGACAGACAGGTAGGCAGATAGACAGACAGACGGACGGACGGACGAAGGGACGGAGGGGGGTCGGTCGGTCGGTCGGTCGTTTCGAGGGCTTGATTTGACGAAGCCCTAAACAACATTAGGCCCTGGGACCGACCGACCCTCCCACCGACCGACGGACGGCCAGACAGACAGACAGACAGACAGACAGACAGACAGACAGACAGACAGACAGACAGACAGACAGACAGACAGACAGACAGACAGACAGACAGACAGACAGACAGACAGACAGACAGACAGACAGACAGACAGACAGATAGACAGATAGATAGATAGATAGATAGATAGATAGATAGATAGATAGATAGATAGATAGATAGATAGATAGATAGATAGATAGATAGATAGATAGATAGATAGATAGATAGATAGATAGATAGATAGATAGATAGATAGATAGATAGATAGATAGATAGATAGATAATATCTATGATATTGATTGTTTTTTACCAGTGTTTTCCAAATTCTCGAGTCTATACCTTGCCTTGAAATATACCTTGTGTCTATCTATCTATTGTCTTCTTCACTTTTACCGGGTTGCAGCCCAGTGTCGTGGTTTAAAATATTTGTTTTGTGCCTCTCGCGTGATTTGAGTGACAGTTTTCTGGATCTTCTGGCCGTATTCAGCTACTCCGTCTATCCATTTTTCCTGGGTCTTCCTCTGGCCTTTCTTCCCGAGGTTCTACTGTAAAAGGCCTTATTATAAGCCATCTGATCCGGTTGCATTCTTACTAAATGGCCAAACCACTTCATTCTCTGTCTTTCGATATGTTCCATGCATGCTCTTGTTCCAACTTTGTCTCTAATGCTGACGTTTGTGACTCTGTCTCTTCGTGTATTGTTGGTGACTCTTCGGAGACATCGCATTTCACACGTAGTTATTTTTTGCATATGTGATTTGTTCATTGTCCACGTTTGGCACTGATAACATAACGTAGGGATGAAAATGCTGTTGATCATCCGTTGTTTGGCTGGTAACGAGATCTTTGGATGACGAAGAAGTGGGGCCAGTTGGTAGTTGACTGCATTGGCTTTTTGAACTCTAGCCTGTATCTCTTTATCGAGTCTTCCATCTTCTGTAAATATGCATCCTAAGTACTTGAATTCTTGAACTTGTTCTAACTGTATGCCATTGATCTTTATGTTTACATTACTGTATTTCTTTCATATGGTCATTACTTCAGTTTTTGAGGTGTTTATTTTATACCTTGTGTAATCAAACAAAAAGAATAAAATATGACAATTTTATTTTGTATTGTCTTTCTTTCCTCACCTCACAGGATGCTCAGGTCTGTAGTTTTTGTAGTTTTTTTCTCTAATTAAATTTCATAGATTGTTTTGAGAGATTCCTAGCGTTTCAAAAATTTAAGACAGATGGGGCTGTGTGAGGTTTTTCTGTAGCCTTCGTAAGCTCTGCGTTTTAAGTTTTAGGGATCTATAGTAGGCCCAAATTCATTCCTGTGTTAGTTTCTGTTTTTGCGGGCAGCATTCTGATCTTTGATTGAACGTATTCGGGTGTCGATGGAAACATAAGAGAGGCAGCAAATTCTATTTACTGGGTTCTATTCAACTGCGGCTGATTTTGCGGCAGATCTGTTTGTGTTGATTTTAAAAACGATCTGATATACTGTTTGCATGCCAGAGTTTGAGATGATATTATTTGTAAATGATACTGATAAAATTAGATGATAATAATAGATATGTCATGGGAAGTAAAGGTGACGGGCGTGGTGTTAACCACATCACCCAGCTTCGTGCTCTTCTGGCTGCTTCGACCATCCACACATCGTCGTGCTGTATTCTCTGATGTTATCTTCCCATCTTGTTCTTGGTCTGCTTCTTGCTCTACGTTCTTTTCCTCGTTTGTATGTTTATTTAGGTAAACTGCTGTATCTAGAGTGCGCTAAGTTTAAAGGAGGTTCGTGCCTCTTTTCTGAAATTTATGCAAGCTTCCAATGTCAATTCAGTAAGTCTCTGCTTAAATTAGTGTGAGTAATGTAAATTCGCCATCTCTCTTTGTGTGGATTCTTTACCAAAGCGGTTTGTTAACTTTCAGGTGTAGTTATTGGAGAGATGCTGATTTCTGTGTATATAAAGTGTAAACGCACTTTGTTCTGACTCATTTTTTTGGGGTCTTTTATAGATTTTTCTTGGACTTCTAGAACTGTACCAGGTCTATAGTCTCGGTTGGCAGCTTGGTCTGTGAGTAAAGCTCTGACTAACGGACATACAGAACAATGCTCTGTATATATGGCAGCTTCAGCTGCATGCTCTGTTTCAAACGTATTAGTGGCCCTTTTCTTGTTGAGTCAAATTAGCAGGCTCTGCATATATATGTGCTCTGGAGATGATAAATTAGAGGGCCGCGTTAGCGTAGTCGATAGGAGACTCGCTTTCAAATCCAGCTGCGATTCGCTGCAGCCCACGGCCGGTGTTCGAAGCCGGGCGGTTCTCGGGGTTCACCCAGCCTCTAGGTACTGGGTACCAGAATTAACACTCTGGGGTTAATGGAGAAACGTCGCTATAGCTACAGCGGACAGTTTCTTATCGGCTGTCCGTACTAGTGGCAGCGCACTTATGGTTTAAAACCGTGTGCATTGATGTTGATTTACATCTACCGATTAACTCTTTTTGGATTATGAATTTCATCCGTAGCCTTAAATTGACAGTCAACATATGATATTGGTTACTCCGGTACCCCGAGTTGATCCGTAAGACCGGCCTGCGACCGGACTTAGTTCTCCACCCTGCGCAAAAACGGCAGCTCAACCTGATTGAGTTGACCGTCCCGTTTGCGTCGCGTCTGGAGGAGAATCACATGTATACGCTCGAGAAATACAGTGATTTAGCAGCCGGTCTGAGGAGAAACGAGGCGTACACGGTACGGGTATTTGCCGTCGAAGTGGGAGCGAGAGGCCTCGTTTCCACTTCGCTTTACAATGTGGTGAAAGAACTAGGATTGCGCGGTAATGAACGGAAACGAACACTTAAAAAACTGGGAGAGGTAGCCGAAAGGGCCTCTAGCTGGCTTTGGACGCAACGCAACAACGTAGGGGACGGGCCTCGGTGAGCTCTAGTGGAAAAGGGTTTCTCACCCCTTTGAAAGTCCATCGTGTCCGAATTGTCTGCCAGTGTTCCTCTGCCACCTGCTAATTAAAAGTCCAACATGTGTCCTGTAAACCAAAGTAAGCTTGTCGCTCGGTCGTCCAGGCATGCTGACTGCATTAATTAGGCTTCTTATCTCACAGTACCTTCTGCGAAACCACCAAGTCGTCTTGTCTCTGGCCGAAAGAAAAACACCATCCGGTAATTTCGTGCAGCAGGGAACCAGCCCTGAGCTTCATGAACTCAGGAGGGCCCACCTCCGAATGCGTCTAGGAATCGTGGGCCGAAACGCGTGTCGACTAGGATAATTTCTACTGACGACTGGTAGATCCCTGCTGTACTTGCTCCCTGTGAGTTTATTCCTAGTTGCGTTAGTTGCTTTACAGGACGTTGCAGAACCAACACCAGCAGCCCGTGGCTGTTGTGTGGTTTCACTATTCAAATTTACGCCCAGTAGTTTCCAATTGTTCCGTGGACGGTCGGTCCCCTGACATCGCTGTCGAAACCAACGCAAGACGCATGGCTCGCAGCTGGAATCGAACCCGGCACCCCGTCATTACGTAGCGTTCTCATCGACTTGGCCACATAGCCGACTGATCAATATATAACACACCACAAAACTGTTGGATCCAGATCTAATATCAAATAAAACCTTTACCTAAACATGTTGGGCACGGTTTTATCAAACTAAGCTATACTTATTCAAGTTCCCAGTGTACCCCACTGAATTTATCTCTTAGCGTATTTTAATTTCAAAACATGGTTAGCAATTCAAAACTGTTGCATGGTCTACTGTTTTAATATTGTTATTCTTTATTATTGTTATTTGGCGTCTGTTATCTTCTTTATTATTTGCGATGTTTTCTTTCCTTTCGCTCTCTGTGTGTTCCACCTCATGTTTCTTCTTCATGCTCTCTTCCAGTTCGTTCTCTTCTAACTCTTAGTATTTTGGTGTGTGTTTGTGTGGATTTTTTTTAAATGTCGTGCGCGTGTGTCTGTGCCTCTGCCTGTGTGTAAATACATACACATTTTTCACTTTAATAAAAATGATTTAGCACACAGAATTAGCCACGTAATATCTTATTTGTAAATGATGGACATAATTTTACTAATAGTCGAACTAAGAGAAACTTAAAGAAGCATTCTAGATTTGTTCTTATAAGCTGTGATGGTTTTGTTTATTTTTTATTTTTTTATACTGAAGCGTCTATGGCTTAGGCGTTGCTAGTTCGACTCGTAATTCCAACATACTGCAATCAAAGCCCACTGCTGGCTGCACGGATATTTATTTTTCATGGTACGGGGCGTCACAGGTCGACCCAGTCTAAAGTGGGTATCAGGATGTATGGCCTGGGGAAGTAAAGACGACCGGCATAATGCTGACCACATTACCCACCTAGTGCCGACTGGTATGTAAACATGTGGGTGCTCTTCCCGATGCGCCTAAGGCGTGAAAAGGGATTTTTACTTTTTCACTTACTTTTTTATTTTTAATATTATTTGCCTCATCCATATATACGTATACACTGTTTCCTTTAGGTAAGGAACTCACAAACACCTGTAAGGTTTTCCTTAAAATATGTTTAATTTTGGAGCAGAGAAAATTGAATAGTCACCAAAACATACATGTTGCAATAATTAAATGTGATAAGAAATTGTATAGCTATTTATCTATCTCCGGTTAGAGCTCTATCAACATTGATTTGCAGAAATGGAATTTACTGTACAGAGTATAGAAACGCCACGATATTGCGAGAAAATATTTATGCTAAACGTAGCGGCGATATTAACTAGATTCCTTTCCTGTTTTTGTAATTATTTAGGCAGGAAGTGTCAAAATGTTTTCCAGGAAATAGAGAAGGAAAACACTTTGGAAAAAAAGATATTTATCCACTTTAAAGATTTCATGCTATTTATGTTGATGTTTGCTGTATTGCTTATATTAAAGAACAGCATATATACATATATGTGTGTGATCATGTATATGTACACACACACACACACACATATATATATATATATATATATATATATATATATATATATATATATATATATATATTTATATATATATATATATATAGAGAGAGAGAGAGAGGAGGAGAGAGAATGGGGAGAAAGAGAGAGACACACACTTACTCACAGAGAGAATGAGAGAAGAGAGAAAGCAAATGCTGTCTGGGATAGAATGTCGATGTTTTTTTTAATTACGTATATTAGAGAGCAGTATATATATATATATATATATATATATATATATATATATATATATATATATATATATATATATATATGTATATGTATATATATATGTATATATATATATATATATATATATATATATATATATATATATATAGAGAGAGAGAGAGAGAGAAAGATAAAAAGAGAGAGCGATAGAGAGCAAGAGAGAGACACACACAAACACCAACACACACAGAGAATGAGATAAGCGAGAGAGAGAGAGAGAGAGAGACAGAGAGAGAGAGAGAGAGAGAGAGAGAGAGAGAGAGAGCAAACTCTAAATACTGGGTCTATTCAACTGCAGCTGATTTTGCAGCAGATCTGTTTGTGTTGATTTTGAAAACGGTCTGCTATACTGTTTGCATGACAGAGTTTGCGATGATATTATTAGTAGATGATACTGATAAAATTAAATGATAATAATATATATGTCATGGGAAGTAAAGGCGACGGGCGTGATGTTAACCACATTACCCAGCTGGTACCGATTGATCTTATATACCCCATGCGCCTGAAGGCGCTGAAAATGTTTTCTCTTTAATATATGATAAACAACTCTCCAGCAATTACCAGACACTCACAGACCATCTACTTATGTAATTGCAAATGCACCTTTGTAATAGATTCTTTATTTATAAGGTTGTGTTAAAATAGCACTAAAACACTGTCAATCATCATCATCGTTATCAATTTCCATTGAAGTGTTGTGGGAAGGAACAGTTTGCAATCCATTGATTACTGGGCAGAAATGTCTATTGTCATTCCTTGTCTATGTAGAAGCCTTTTAATGTCACCAATCCATATCCTCCTATGCCGGCCTCTTGCTTTTACTTCTGATCTCTTCATGTGTAACGTCTGCGTTGGCAGTTGTTCTGGCTGCATTCTTACTTACTGACCAAACCATTTAATCTCCTGTTTCTCAACGAATTTGCTGCATGGTGTTGTTCCTACAGTCTGTTGATATCATTTCTAACTTTGTATCGGATGGTTAAGTATGCTGCTTTTCTCATGCATCTACTTTCACAGGTGTTAACTTTACGTAGGTTAGCCTTAGATAATGTCCAAGTCTGGCACTGGTAGCATAGTGTTAGTATGAATATGCTGTTTATAATATGTTTCTTGCCCCCATACTTATGTTTGGATATCTTTATAACGGGGTCAGTATATAAGTGCACAGGATCGCTGGCATCTTGTGTATATTTCTAGAACTATGCTTCCGTTCTACAAGAATATACTCCCTAGATATTTAAATTTTTCATCTTACTTCAGACAGGTACCATTCAACCCGATATGTAGCAGACTAGGAATTCTGCAGACCTGCATTACTTCAGTAACACTGTAAATGGATATAATCAATTAGACATTCATTACCGGATTTTACTAGAGATATTAACATGGCGGTGTGAGTGTGAATGAGGTAACGGAAGTATTTAATTCTAACATGACGGTGAATGAGCTGTAAAACCGGACCTAATGAGACATTTTAACCGTGTTGATGTGTTCTTCGGTGTAGTTGCTGATGCTGTCTATATACTGCGTCTGTATTTTTGTCCTTTTGTCAACTTCTTTGGGAGAAAGATTACTTGTATTTTTACTCACTTCCTGGTTATAACGAAGCGTTTATTATGGGTAAAAAAAAAATGGAACAGTTTCAAAATGTTCTCTTGTTTAAGTGCTCTATTAATCTCATGCACAAAGTTCAACTTCAGAAATATCTCGATTCCTAACATTAAGTTCACATTCCTCATTTTAGGCCCATGGTTTTAGTAAGAGTATGATCCCATCTCATCTTCTAGAGCAGTGGTGCTTACAAGAATGTGTATACATCTCACACTCTAGGGCAGTGCTGTTCTTAACATTTACTCATCTTCTGTGTGATTACTCTCTAAGTCGAGCCGACTGCGCCTTGACCTCCTTTCCCCAAACAACGTGTAAGGGAGTTCATACTTTTGCTCCTAGCCCCCCCCCCCCCTTGCCCCCTTTTTCCCCTTACCTCCCTAAGAATTTTATTTTATGTCAGCTAGCCTGTTACCGAGAATAATACTATATTTTAGGCATCTATGAATAAGAGTCATAAACTCCATCGGGAGTCAACCTTATATTTTAAAGAATCCTTTGGTAAGAGTCATAAATAAGCTTCCATTGGGAATCAACCCTATATTTTAATGAATCCTTTGGTAAGAGTCATAAATAAGCTTCCATTGGGAATCAACCCTATATTTTAATGAATCCTTTGGTAAGAGTCATAAATAAGCCTCCACTGGGAATCAACCCTAAATTTTAATGAATCCTTTGGTAAGAGTCATAAACTACTTTTCATCAGGAATCAACCCTCCTAGTGACTTTAAAGATAAGACAAAACCATTAACTTGCCTGTCACACTCCACAAGGCTGTACTTCATTATCACGTCCGTTAGCTCAAGCTTCTCCCCCCCCCCCTTTAATTTCCTCTTTACTCCCCCCCCCCCCCCCTCTCCGGGCTTAGTTTGAGGAACATGATCTTGTGCGCCATGAACATCTATTTTAAAATTAACAAACAGCAATACAACTATTTAAGGATTGCCGGAAACAACAACCACGTTAACGATGTTTTTTTTTAATTGGTGCGAAAGTTTTTGATATCATTAACTCTGTCTTTAAAACCTTAAGCACAATGTGCAATTATTTATTGCACACAAAAAAAAAAAAAAATTAATGGGTCAATGGTGTTTAACGTTGTGTATGATCTTGGCTGTTTCCAAAAAATATAATATTCCCAACGTTCAGAAAAGAAGCCTAATTTAATATTCACATAAATAATAATTGTGTCGAGTATACGTGTGTATCCATAAAATCCACAATCCATAAAATTAAACATATATAATCCATAAAATCCATTATCCATTTATTTTAAAAATATCAGTATATAATAATTTATTATCCAAAACTGATTCGTAATTTACCGGAGAGATTAACCCAATTAATTATTGTTCAATGAAGTGAGGTATGTTGTAAACAAAAACAGGTACAGCGTAATTGCGTTACTCAGACAACCGGTGAGCAATACCAGTGTAGTGGGTAATGAACAGGCAGATCGATTGGCTGGATCTGCACCACTAAGTGGTGAACGGATACATGACAGGGCAAATGTGGTCAAGGCCCTTTAGGAGCAAGCAACGGAATCAGTAGAGAAATAAGATTATTATGGCCTGGAAAGAATGAGGCACCTGGGTGTAACCAGAGGGTCTGCCCGGCTTATTACACTCAGAGGAAAGGCAAGACGGACATTTAACGAGATTGTGACCGGTACCAACAGCACTGGAACTCTGGCTGCTGAAGATGAGGCGGAGAACAGATGGGAATGCCTTGAGTGCTTTGATGTCAATTCTTGACTCAACTCAACTCAACTCGGACGAACGGTGAAAAAGAAGAAGATTCGAAACTTTAAAATTGTAAAATGTCTCAGTAACTTATTCATAATTTTCATCGTGTCTTTCAGGAAGTGCCCATAGAAGATATGACTAGACGTAAGTGTGCAAATATCGCTGCTCTGCTGTAAACAGTTGAATGTGGATGAAAAATATTGTAACTTTAAAATTTACATATTAATAATTTAACCTTACCAAACAAATTATGTGCTGAAAAAGGAAAGTTTGATTTTTTTTTTTAAATTAAGAAAAGATTAAACAGGAAAAAGCTGCTAGTTCTGACAACAGCAAATAAAATTATAAAAGCCCCATCCATTTTTGACACTGATACTAATACAGCAATATGTAATTGAACATTCAATATCAAATACATATTTATGGATTTTTTTTCAAAGACTGCAATTCTATTATTTCTTGTGAATAATGCATGCGAATATAATTTAAAACATACAAGATTTAATTTAAAATAAACCAGAGAAAGGGACAGATAAAGAATAATCTAGAAGCTTGATCAAAGCTGAGTGACTAGATAAGCCATGATTGGTTCCAGGAATCAAAAGGATATAGAGGCTGAAAAAAAAAAGCTTTGCAGACTACAAGCAGACTAACAGCAAACATCATGTTAACTACATCTTATGATGTAGAAATAGATGGGAAGAAATTGACACTCATCAGACATATAACAAGGAAGTTAGATCTAAGAATATTTTATCATCAAAAACAGAGAACAAAATTGGAGTGCCAAGGTGGTTTGAAAAGTAATGCCTTCAAGAACACTGAATATTTTGTTAGATATCGCCCGGGAGGAAATAATATTGATATGAGAATATTAAATAAGCGACTTTCAAGACACAATGGTCTCGTGTGCTGAAAGTGGCGCATGCACACAACAGTATCTAAAATAGCGACAATCATGGAAATTCTGTTAAAACAACGAGCACTTCTTGAATTATTGACAGCGAACGATGTGTTCCAATCGACATACATCGAAGAATGACAGCAGTATACGGTGACGACTAAGTGGATGTCGATAATGTTAGGAGGTGAGCAAGGACTGTGGTGGATAGAAATCCAACCTCGACGGACCTGCATGTTAGACTCATTAATTAATTATTAATACGAAATTTGATTCGTTGAACTGATTCGTGACAGTCGCTGCACTAAGCAAAGTTACATCGCTACTATGCTTAGGGTTTCAACCACATTATTCATGCCATACTTGGGTAAAGGAAAGTTTGTGAAAGAGGGCTTTTTTTTCATGTTGTCATCGGAAATGAAGCGTCGCTGATATCAATTGTGTCAGGAACACCTAACGCGTTATGAACGAGAAAGCGATGCCATACTGTCGTACTGTCACCGGTGACAAGCTAGTGGATGCATCATTATGACCCTGACAATAACTATGGAATACACGCATAAGAACTCAACTATCCCCCCCCCCCCCCCCCCCTCAAAAAAATAAATAAAAAAATTCAAGGTTGGCGCGTCGGCGGCAAAGGTTTTTATAGCCATTTTCTAGAAATGCCAGGGTGCAATTCGTGCATAATTTTTAAATTATGACAATACTGTCAACTCGGATCGCTATGTGGAAAATGTTGTAGTAGCTACGAGCAAGATTTCTGTGTGTTCGACCTACCAAACACGCAGTTTTTCTATATGACAGCGCTGGCCCACACATGAGCAGACAAACATCGGCAGCATTGGTGCATCTCAACTTTGACATTTTGGCGCATCCAGCACACAATCCCGATTTGTTATCTTGGACTGTTCCCCGTTCCCAGTGCTCAAGGAACATCACAAGGGAAACATATATACTTCTGACGAGGATGTGGCCGCATTCCAGATTTCGTAAAAAGTTGTCCGACTCCCCCCTCCCCCCCCCCTTTTTCTTGACAGGATGCGACAAGTTCACTTCTAGCGTGTATGTGTGTGTGTGTGTGTGTGTGTTTGCATGCTCGCGCGCCTGTGTGTGTGTGTGTGTGTGGAAAGTGTTGGCTACTACGTTGAAATATAATGATAAGTGACTGAAAGGACATCTCAAGCTTTCAAAAAATATATCTTTTGTGTGTGCATTATATCTTTTAACAAAGTTATGTCCTTGGAGACATTATTTTTCAATGCACCCCCGTAAAAGCTGCAGAACAGCCCAAACAGTATATCACAGGAGGGGGCTTAGGGGGGGGGGGTGGTGGTGTAAAACAACCTAAGCTGAGCTAAATGAGGATGAAGAATATCTAGAAGTGTTATTAGAAGAAGGTGAGCAGGAGTTAAAGGTACATTTGAACAAGTTTACAGGTGCAGTACTGAGGAAACATGGACATCCAAGAGATACCCTAGGACAAACATTGCTGAGAAAGCTGCTCAACTGGACTACATCCATGATATCGAAGGGATTGAACAGGGTACATGTGATGACCCTGCTTTGCATGGTCTCCACGAGTACATTGTGGCAAGCAGGAAGTCCGTGCTACAAGTGACGGCACGGGATACTTGTGTCCGGTGGAGTAAGCGAGGCGAGGCCCGAGCTAGCCTCGTGGTCAGTCGATCATGAGAAGTCAGAGAGGACGGTTGTAGTATTTGAAGATGTCGTCTCTATGTCGGGCAAATGGTTAATGTTCGAATGTGTCGCGAGTGAAATAAATGTGAAATAATGGACCAGAATAAACTGACAGATTGTACAATGAAGCTGAGTGGCGTTAGTGTTGTCAACCCTAGATGTTAAAGCTGGTGCAAACCAAGGTACATTTCAAGTCTACGTCAAGACTCATTCCAAGTAGACCACGATTCATTCTAAGTGAAGCTTCGATTCATTCCAAGTGGGAACTCGTCCGGGCAACCATGGAAACGCAAAGTATGAAACAGGCAGACTGTGAAATACTAATAGATAAACAAGCCATGAATAAAGAATTTTCATTATTAGAGGACAATAAATATATAGATTATGATCAATTCCACAGAGCAACATGTCAGAAATATTGGGAAAAGTCAACTAAATGTTTGATAAACAAGAAACCAGCACAAATGCAATTAAATAGAAAATCAAATATCACTTTGGTACGTGAAAATTTTTTAGAAAAATCAGATTATAGCGGGGAAATGGTTTACTGTTTAGACAGAGAAGGTTTTTTTATGCGATTTTAGACAGCTTATATTTATTTGAAGTCGCCCTATATATCAAGACCATTGAAAGTAGTGGTAACGGACAACATCGGAACAGATGTTATTCTGGGATACAAAGACTTCAACATTAGAGACTGTTCTGATGAAGACATACGAGTCTGGAAACAAAGTCATCTCTGTCAACAAAAATAACAGCTGATTCAAGAAAATTACCATCTTTATTTATCAACTGAAGTATCACTATTTACGAACATGAAACTATACGGTCCATCATCCTGAACATCAACATCAAGCTAACATATCACCATGCAAGAAGTTCAAGATTATTATCAGTCATGAAGCTACATAGAACTACCTACAACCAAAACCTGAACAATTATCAAGAATTGACATTTTACCATTCTTCACCTTCAAAATTGTCTTATTTCAACCAAAATCAGAAATCACCAACCTGTACTGTACAGTGAATGAACAGAAACATATCAGCCACTGAATTATTCAAATTTGAAAATCACTATCAAGGAACACGAGATTTTTTTTTCTTCAGACACCTCAAAAATCAACGATTGAAACATCTCAAAACCATCAAATATTTAGCGACACTTCAAGACCAACTATACAAACTGACATCAAGATCATCGAATACCAAACGTATCATAAAATAAAGAATGCGAGAATAATGAAGCATTCCTACAGTTTAAGCAAAGAAAACAGACAACCAAAATGTCAGTATTTCTAGTGTTCACACAAATATTTATTGTGAAAGTTAAATCAAGTTAATTATCTAAAGTGTTTGTGTACATAAATAAATATTAAATTAATGAAGTATTTTAAAAAAGTGCATAAACACCTGATTTCATTTATAAAAAGTAGCAACATACTGTGTGTATTGAACACCTTCCGTTTAATTTAATTACTAATTATTTTAAAGGTGGCATATCAGTGTATGCAGTCACTGAATACTGATCATAGTGTTGTGTCAACTTATAAAATTATAATATTTTAAGTCAGTATATTTGCAAGATTACCAGCTATCCTATCATGAAAGACCAAGAGCAGAACAGACTGTCGAGCGAACCAAGGAATGAGAACCTCAAAAGCAAGCGCCAGTGTACAAGCAAGACACACACAGCCTGCAGGGATGGATCAAGATCAAGGATAGTTATTGGAATGAATGGGAATGAAAGAGAATAAAACAGGTATGAATGATGAATGAAAGATTTGTGGGTAGTATTTTAATAGTGTACATGCATTTAACTTAGGTTAGTAGTTCATTAAGAATAGTTTAGTATTCATGTAATGACAGAGTTAGTAGTTCATTAGGAATAGTTTAGTATTCATGTAATGACAGAGTTAGTAGTTCAAAAGTTTAAAAAGAAAAAGAAAAAAATTCTCTCCCCAGGAACAGCATAAGAATTAAATCAAGATTTAGCGATAGATCATATAGAAATCTTTTTCCACAGAATGACTTAGATAAAAAATTCAATTTGATATGTTTTAAGCATAGGTGTACAGCACAGGGACATGGTAAATTGGTCCACGACACCTAAGATTATAAACTGCTGTAGTTATACTGATGCTGACAAGATGGACTGATGGTAAAGAAAGAGTGCACACATCAAAGCACAAGCATAGTAGAGGAGTTGAACTCACCTGTGTCCATCTAAAGGGGGAAAGGTGTCTGAGATTCCCTGGGGTTAAGTACCCTGTTAAAGGTGTTATAGACTTGGAGTAAACTCTAAGATCTATGAACAAATATATCTCAACTATCATTGTTTTCATGTTGGATTCCTTGGGGTTGGGTAATTACTCTGTGAAAGGTGAGACTTTGGTCTATGAAATTATCTCAACATGTATTTTTTTTCAGTGGTAGATTCCTTGGGGTTGGGTAAATACCCTGTAAAAGGTGTTATAGGGGCTTTTGGGAAACTAGAAGCACTATGTTAAATATATCTTACCACTATCATATCGGCTAAGAGTCCTTGGGGTTTAATACCCTGTGGTATTGGTTAATCCAATTTTCTATGTAATAAATATCTCAAAGCTGATCATCATCATCACTATCATCATTTCACTTTAAACCCGATAGAGTAGATATAGTGACTAGACAATACTACAGATGCAATAGGTGCAAAGATGGTTTAAACTCTTCACCAGCTCAGTACTAGGAAGCAGGCAGTAAATATTAAAGGAAGTTTTAAAGGGCAGTAATTGAGGATAATCAGGAACCATAATCCCTAGTGGGAATACAATTAAATTGATTTACTATATTTGGTTAAATGAAAATGACACTTGATGTTCCATAAAGTGTAATTTTGTTAAAAAGGGGGGAGAGTGTGATGACCCTGCTTTGCATGGTCTCCACGAGTACATTGTGGCAAGCAGGAAGTCCGTGCTACAAGTGACGGCACGGGATACTTGTGTCCGGTGGAGTAAGCGAGGCGAGACCCGAGCTAGCCTCGTGGTCAGTCGATCATGAGAAGTCAGAGAGGACGGTTGTAGTATTTGAAGATGTCGTCTCTATGTCGGGCAAATGGTTAATGTTCGAATGTGTCGCGAGTGAAATAAATGGACCAGAATAAACTGACAGATTGTACAATGAAGCTGAGTGGCGTTAGTGTTGTCAACCCTAGATGTTAAAGCTGGTGCAAACCAAGGTACATTTCAAGTCTACGTCAAGACTCATTCCAAGTAGACCACGATTCATTCTAAGTGAAGCTTCGATTCATTCCAGTACAGCGGAATCGAGAACAAGACCTCCATCTTCAAGTGACGTATTACGTCAGTAGTTAAATGTGAATTAGGTATCAACATTTTAATGATATATTATAATCAGCAATGGAAAGGTGATTTCATCAATAAACATCATAGTAAAAAAAAAATGATTTTGAAACAAAGTGTTTCTCTTGTTGTAAACAGAAAATAGCAAACGGTGATAGAGGAGACTGTTTAATAGCGAGAGGTTCGACTTTATTGCACAGTGTTTTTATTAAGTGGGTCCTTCTCTGAAACAGCGTCTGTTCGCCCGTTCGGCCTAACCACTTCGCCACGAGGAGGTAGTGTCTCACAAAGAAAGGAACGATGCTGCCAGAGCTAGGGAAAAGGACATAAAGAAATGGTGGACAAGGGAGCTTATCCATTATACATTTATGAAGTTGGAGGCCTCAAGTGACCTAAGATTTTTCTAAGTGTGTAATAATAATAATAATAATAATAATATGACTGATTGATTAGCACCTGTCCGTCTTTCTAGACAATAGTGTTGTATTGTGCTATGAAGAGACAGGGTCTCACAGCCCATGCAAGGCGATAGCGAGTGTGACTAGCAAGACCCGCCCGCGTTGTTTGTTTGTTTTAGTATCCAGAAGCTATGAGCTGTTAACCCTTAGGCTCGGTATTATGGATATCGCAACCTTTCGGCCTTGATTCCATTTTAAATACCGTAAATCTGGGAGAAATGTGGCTTTTCTGCCTACCCCCGGAAGTGAACCCGGACCACAAGGAGTTCGTCACCTGCTCACCTCGCAATCCGGTTTAGCCAACTACGCTAGAAAGACGGGCTACCCGCCTGCGTTAACAAACGTCTTCCACAATTATAGCCTGAAATGTCAGAAACGTTGTTGACAACATTTGTGTTTAGTGTGTTCCTTTTCAGATGCTCAGCTCTCATCCTATAATAATGCGCTGAATAGCAATTACACTTCCGGTTAAAATGGTCGCTAGACAGGCGCTGTTCGGAGCGGAGGCAAATTTTTTGCTTCTGCCGGACGGTGGCCGAAGTATTTTTGCTCCATTTGTAGACTGGATATAGTTTCGTCGCCCAGCTTCTGAGTTGAATGCATGGCGTGACCCTGTGAGCTGCGGATTGCATTTGGAATGTTTTTTCGACTGTGACCAACGTGGTGTGAATTGTAGATTCCGAAAATGGCGCGATGCCGGTCGTGCAATGCTGGCGGGACCCGTATTAAAATTGATCGCGGGGGCAACTGCTGATCTGTTGGCGACAAGTTCTGCTATCATCAATGATGAACTGCATTTCTAATGTTGGACTGTTTGTGTTAGCACTTCGGATGGCTACCATATGCGTTAATGCGAGTGTATGCTAGATTTGCTGAGACAGCAGTCTGTCAATCTTTCCACAAGGGACTGTGATAAACATTCTGTGTGTTTTTCGCTGGCACAGGAGCGGAGCAAAGATGGGGCGACCCGTTTGCTATGAAGCTGAAACTAAGACTACCAGACTACCAGACTACCAGCAATTACATGAAATGACACACACACACACACACACACACACACATATATAAAATATATATATATATATATATATATATATATATATATATATATATATATATATATATACACACACACACAATTTAAAAAGAGAACTTATAAAAAAGGTTGGGGGCCTCCTTAGCCTCCCCTTTTACTGACTTTTGGGGACTGCAGGGGCCCATTGTGCTTAAGCTCCCAGTTTCAAGCGTTATTGGCTTCAGCGCACTCGCTCCAGCAGCCTAGCTCCAGCGCCCTGGCCCCAGCGTCGAAACTTCGAAATCTCCTAAACCCCCGAACTTGCGAACCGAAGAACGAAGTCTCAAACTGAACAAACTTCAGAGCACGATGTAACCGCCCTAACCACTTCGCCACAGAAACCATATAGACATGTAATAGAACAATGTTAGAAGCAGCGGTAATGTAGTTGCTAGGAAGGTCGCATGCTGGTCTTCCAGATTCCTAGGTGGGCCTTGTCTAAATATTTCTAGATACATTTCATGGCGAAGTCAAGACCAGATTGTGGACGCATCGCTCATCGATTTCAAATCTTTTTAAACTAATAATAACACACCTTAACCACCAACATATAAAAAAGGTAAACATTATTGAGAAGATAATACCATTCATTTTTGGCCTACTGGTATTCACACACAAACACACTCACGCGCGCGTACATACATGCACACCTATACACAATACTTATATATATATATATATATATATATATATATATATATATATATGTGTGTGTGTGTGTGTATATATATATATGTATGTTTGTGAGTTTGTGCATATATTTGTGTATGTGCGTGCATTTTGTGTCTGACATTAAAATCAAGACTGCGATTAATATTTAATATATGGTACATCTGAGGGACCATTCTGAAGTAAAGTTCTAAATGTCTACGGGGAAACACTATTACAGATGTTATCAAAGCTGGTCCCCCAGACAACTCCGACCATAAAAAGGCAATAACCATAGCGACAGAGGAAAAATAAATGGCCGAGAACAACCTCAGACTAAATATCGTGGTGTTTATTAAGCGTGTAGTGTTTCGGAACAGCAGAAAATTGATACAAGTTTTATCGTCGGAAAAGTGTCTGTGGCTTGCCCATTAATTTCTGCCTGATTAATAAAATAATAAACACGTCTATAAACAGATTTCCAGCACATCTGAAATACTGCTGTTTATCTGTAATCATAAGTTGGTAAACAATGTGTAATCCCCGATCAGGTATTTTCTTGAATTTTATTTGCTGACCTGGAAGCTACAAGAAGGGGTTCGGGAGACATAAAAACAGTCGAACGTTTCGAGTCCTAAAAAATCATAGACATTTCCAGCACAGGGATGCAGCACGATAATATTTATAATCGAATATAAAAAAAAGGAACATGGAAAGACGTTACGAAACAAAACGTAAATTAATGACCACACATATTAGTAGTAGTAGTAGTAGTAGTAGTAGTAGTAGTAGTAGTAGTAGTAGTAGTAGTAGTAGTAGTAGTAGTAGTAGTAGTAGTAGTAGTTGTTGTTGTTGTTGTTGTTGTTGTTGTTGTTGTTGTAGTAGTAGTAGTAGTAGTAGTAGTAGTAGTAGTAGTAGTAGTAGTAGTAGTAGTAGTAGTAGTAGTAGTAGCAGCACCAGCAGCAGCAGCAGCAGCAGCAGCAGCAGCAGCAGCAGTAGTAGTAGTAAAAAATACTAGCGATAATTTAAAAATAATAGTAGTAGTTGTAACAATGTCGGCTCTGTGGCTAAGTCGATGCGAACGCTTCGTAATGCCGGGTTCGATCCCAGCTGCGGGCCATGCGCCTTGTGTTGGTTTCGACAGTGGTATCAAAAAGCCGACCGTCCAGGGAGCAATGGCAAACTACTAGACGTAAATTTGCCCAGAAAAACCACACAACAGCCAGGGGCTGTTGGGGTTGCTTCTGCAACGTCCTGTAAATCATACGTAACTAACCTAGTAGTAACAAAAGTAGGGTAGTAGCAACAGCAGCAGTAGTGGTGTCATTGGGGATGGATAAAACACACATACTTGAATTATACTTTATTAATCATATTTTTTAAAGAGTATTGGTTTATCTGAGAGCCACCGTCGTGTAGTGGCTATACGATCGCCTACGGATCCGTGTGATTATATCCACACGGTTAAAGATTTTTTTTTAAAACATTGGCTTCTAGGTGGACCCAGCCTTAAATCGGTACCGGGTGTATCCCTGGAAAGTAAAGGCGGCCGCAGACTGATCTTTACAAAATTTTAGTCTAGCCTCAAATGAACAATGAATGCGCCATTGGCGTGTAAAGAGACCTTTATTTATGGATTCATAAAAAACTATCTGTTTCAGTGGCAAGCAGTTGTTACTTTAAAGGTAATTTAAAAGCAGTAAATACATCCTTGTCATCATCATGAGCTACGGCAGCTGGCGTAGGCGTTCATGCAACTCCACAGATTACGGTCTTTGGTGTTCTTGATCAGTTGGACTGATGTTATTCCCCCATGCCATTGCCTTAATTAAGCCATCCACCATCACATCTCTTGGTCTGCCTCTGCTTCTGCCAGTGATCTGTACAGTGATCGTGATTTTCTTCCAGTGCTCCTTTTCTCGCCACATGACTAAAGAACTGTATTTGTCTCCTTTTCATTGTGGTATATAATATTCTACTTTCATTAGCCATTTCCAGGCAAAGTTGATTCATGCAGATTTACAGTACATTTATAAGTATGGAATAGTAGACCAAAGACACGGTTGGACATTAAGTTTAAATAATAATTAAGATACAATGTGTTAGGATGTTAAATATATCAGATTTGTTTGTTTGTTTGTTTATTTGTTTGTTTGTTTGTTTTAGTATCCAGAAGCCATGAGTTATTAACCCTTAAGCTCGGTATTATGGATATCGCAACCTTTCGGCCTTGATTCCATTGTAAATACCGTAAATCTGGGAGAAATGTGGCTTTTTTGCCTAACCTCGGGAGTGTACCCAGACCACAAGGAGTTCGTCACCCGGTCACAGCACAATCCGGTTTACCCTACTATGCTAGAGAGCAGGACAAATATGTCAGATAGAAGGCAGCATGAACACTGTATTATCTTTGGGAACGCCAATAAAAGTATGGTGCATCGGTTGGTACTGAATGGGTTATACGTTTTGCACCATATACCCAATAGGCGTCATACTCAGCTCACTGCTTAGTTTGTGTACCATCGTATCTGGTAATCTGGTGCAAGAGGGTCCATGCACGAAAGGATGGGTTAATTTTTGATTTGATTTTTATGCCCTTTTTAGAGCGCATGGCTGATTTATACAGTTCATGGAATCTTAGCAAGTTTGTCCTGTTATTTAGGGGGTCGTGGGTTCGATTCTAAACAGTGTCATTTGATTCACTGGTGACATTTGTTTGGTGATCCCTATGGGTTGTGACTGGAGCTGCAGAGTGAATACAATTATGTAGAGACAGACAGAGAGATAAGGAGGGACAGCTATATATATATTTTTTTTTCTTCTGCCTGTCCATCTCCCCCTCCCCCCGTGGAGCATAGGCCCTGAACCAACTCACGCAAAGTCGTTCTATCCTTTGCTATTATATGGAGCTCTCCCCATGTCCTCGCCATCTTTCTAGCTTCATTCTCCAGCTCTCTTCTCCATGTGTTTTTTGTTTTTGTTTTTGTCTTTCTTTATTCCTTACCCCTGTGGGTTCCAATGCAAAGACATTCTAGTTATGCTGTTCTCCTGTTTTTTCAATTTATCCAACACCAGCGTCTTTTCCTCACCTCTTGGTCAACTGGAGCTTGCTTAGTTCTCTCCCAAAGCTCTACTTTAGTTATTCTATCATACCATTTAATTCCCTCTGTTCTGCGCAGACACCAGTTAATGAATGTTTGTAGCTTCTTAGTAATTGCCTTAGTTGTTCTCCACGTTTCCGCCCCATACAAAAGTACTGAGTTGTCATTAGAATAAACAATTTTAAGTTTAGTATTTCTTGTAATTTCTTTCGACCTCCACAAATTCCCTAGTGCTCTGAAAACTCCTCTAGCCTTTTCTATTCTTAATATCTCTATCAGTTCCCTCATATTTATCTACATTGCTGCCCAAACAGGTGTACGACTTCACGTATACATGTTTATAAATGAATATATATGTGTGTGTATATATATATATATATATATATATATATATATATATATATATATATATATATAGAGAGAGAGAGAGAGAGAGAGAGAGAGAGAGAGAGAGAGAGAGAGAGAGCTAGACACTGACCCAGATGTTATAAAACAGTGCAATGAAATCGATCTGTAAATCGTTCTAATATTTTTAAGTAAACATGTTGTGATGCTGTGATGTCAATCTTTACCCAGATTAATCACAAGTCTAAGATTCGACAGACGAACAATCTCATGTAATTGTTTTATAAATCCATATCTTGAGCTCATGTGGCATAGGAAATCTTCATAAGCTACTTTCCTTCTTTTATGAGCGCCTATCAATAACTTATTAATTTCTCATGATAATGGAGTAATATTGTTTCTGTGGTGATAATAGTTATTTGACAGAATAAAATACTAAAGTCAACGTCAGAGAAGGTACAATTAGAATGCATCTGTGTTATGAATACAATAGTTAGTTGATTGTGTGTGATTACAATCTTCACAGGACTAAAGCTAACCATTAGGCCCCGATCTCATCCTCTCTAGAATCACATTAGGTGGGTCTTAACTCTCAGTGGTATGAAGCTGGTTCTTAAACTATTACATAGGTGACGCCAAAGTAGTATATCAAGGGATCACGAGTAGCCAATCTTTGCAATCTATCTTTGTCAGCTGAGGCGAGAAAGACAGATCTTCAGCTTTTTTAGAGCTAGTCCTGATATATGGAAGTTTACCATCGTTAGTCAGCAGGTTGGTTTAGAACGTAGTTTCTTGGAAGTATGACGAGAACACAGTGGGCAGATATAAATCGAACACGTCTTGAAAAAAGAAAATCAGCTCACAAAGAGAACTGATTTTTCTTCTATTACAAGTAGACAGGAAGCACACGTTTTTTAAAGTATGTCATGAAAAGGGAAAGACATGAGAATGTGTTAAGTGGTAGTAGCTGAGTTGTCGATGTAAGTAGCTAGGATGGTTAAAATACGACTGATAGTTTTGATTTACTAATTTAACGATTTAAGAATCGGCATCATAGCACATACGTTATGCCAATAGATGCTCCGTCTCCATCAGCACATGTCTTAAGTGTAGATGCTAACTGTTCCCAAGCACACTGATTATACACATAGTTCTCTTCCTCGCATACGTCCCTCCTTACCAGATCCGCAGCCAGTTTCTCGTTCACACATTTTGATAAATGTTATTCCGTCCAATCTGGTGTCTTCTATCAGTATTCGTTTTTAAATGGTCTTTAGAATGTCACAGTTGACCACTGAGTGTGTTCCTGTAGCCATTACATGACAGTACGCGAGGCGGAAGTATGTAAGCGGACATGATTCAGAAAGAGACACCACATGGAATACAATTATATTAATATTTTTAACAAAATCTTTGCAGTTCCAATAAACTTACGATCGCTGTGAGGATTATGCTCATATCAACCCAGACTGTGAGAACCAATATAGTATATTCTCTAACTTGCCTTGGTAGTCGTAATCTGGCCAGTCAGTTGTAGATACCACTGTTGAAACCAACACAAAGAGGTCAGCTGCCAAATCGCACACAGCTGGGATTAAACCCGGCACTAGTGAATTACGAAGCAGGTTCGCAACTCCTAAGCCACAGACGCCGAGCTAGCCCTTATATAAGGTACAAATAACAAGCCAAACAACTAAAAATAACCGAATACTGTCGAAAATAAAATGTTGCATCAAATGAGAACAACTAGAGGTCAAGCCAAAACCTACTGACCATAGACTGAAACTAGCCACGCCGATGTGGGGAACTGTTGGGTGTATGGCGGGTTAGAGTGGTTAAGATATGACTGAAAGTACACAAGCAATAAGTCTGTGCACAGACATTTTTAAAAAGCGACACAACCTACACTATGAGAATAAGAGATTATTTAACAAATTAATTTCAAGCCGATACAGCTACGATTAGTGTGGTGGTGATGTTGCTCCTATAATGGTGGGCGGTGATCATCAAAATAGTCCAGTGGCTAGCTTGCCTTGCTTTTTGTATTCATAATTCATCCCCCCCCCCCCCTCCAAAAAAAAAGGCGAAAAAAAAAAAGGGGGGGGGGGGTATCTTTATACAAGCTGGGAGTCGCCGTGGTATAGCGGCTAGACGCTCGCCTGCGGACGGAAGGTCGTGGGTTCGGTTCCTGACTGTACAGGGCTTTCTTCAAAAATAGCCTTGTCTCGCTGGTCAACCCAGCCGTGAGTGGGTATAAGTGCAGTCCTGGGAATTTAAGGCGGCCGTCGTAATGGTGACCACATCACCCATCAAGTGCCGATTGGTCTATAAAATATAGGTCTAGCCCTATATGCCTAATACGCCTGAAGGCTTGGAAAAGGGTCATTTACTTTCCTTGTTTTAAAACCGTATACAAGTTAAAAACGACAAAAGTAAGAACTGAAAATAACAGAATAATGTCCACACAAAAAAAGCATGTTAAGCAACTGAGAAAAACCGGAGGTAAACCAAATACCTACTGACAATTGACTCACTGTACACGCGCCGGTAAATGGATGTATAACAAAACACAGCACAAAATATCCACACAGTAGAAGCTAAAGTAACACATCCATGTGACTTTACAACCGTTGAGACATCGTCTGATAGCCCTTTGTCATCTCTGATATTGTCTTCGAGAACAAAAAGCAGCAGCTATGCCTTATAATGTGACAGATGTGTGACTTGTCACTGGCTGATTAGTCACTCACAGAAACTGTTAATCGCAGCGCAATCAAGGCTGGAATTCTTGGTGGCTTTACTCCACTAGCTCAAACAAATACAATGAAAGTAGTCTTTAAGGATGAATCTGGTCGATCAGTTAGAAATCAGCACCCTCATTTGGGATCTCGGGTTTTATTCGTCTGTATAACAACAAGAGCATTTTTTTTTTTTTTCGGGGGTTTAAAAACAAATCAACCTTTTGTCAAAGTTTTTATAGGCTACGCTAGCCGTGAGGCTCTGCGTTCAAAGTTAAAATTATTCAAGATGGGAACTTATATCGTTTAAACCCATAAACAGTAGACTACATGTTATTTCGTAACCGTTTTATGGTGCACAAATACACCTGTGCTATACGTTTGCACGGGATTTTCGGGATTTTTAGCTGTTTGATTCTCATCATTTATATATTAATCATATAGAATACAACTCTGGAAGGAGTAACAGTTTTAAAAAAATACAGAAGAAAGCCCTAAATTGTTGTTAAACAAGGGCGGTAAAATATATAGTTGATTCCTGCTAGAAGAAGCAATGTCAGTGCGCTTGCTGTCATACCTGTTTGCTGGTTCGTTTGTTTGTCCAGTCTTCACATCTCTAATCAGGGCAGGATTTAGTCTTCATGAGGCCCAAAGCTATATAAAGTGTAGAAACCCCTACTATTTTCAATTATACCAGTCATTCTAAGAAAACGATATAATAAACAGGTTATTAAAAGGCGGAGGCTGACGCATATCAAGCTGAACATTTTATTCACTTCACAGGCTACAAGTAAGAATAAATAAAACCCTGAGATAGCGTAAGCAAAATAATATTAATAAAAACATTTGTTAGAATTTTGTAAAGGCATGAACAGAAAATTGCAACTGTTAAAAATAATAAAAAATAATAATTTTTTTTTGTGGGGGGGGGGGGGGGGGGTGTCCATAAAAATTGGGATCCCTTAAGCTGTAGCTTAGTTAGCTTATTCCTAATTCCAGCACTGTGTCATATCATGCTACGAGCGTTTAATACTAATCTTGGCTTCCAGACCAACATCGCTTACTAGGAATTGTTAAAGAAAGCAAATTCAGCTCGAGGAATATTTACCATATCACTCATAAAGTCTCGATTGGTTTTATAGCGCCATATATATATATATATATATATATATATATATATATATATATATATATATATATATATATATATATATATATATATATATATGTATATATATATGTATATGTATATGTATATGTATATGTATAAATATATATATATATATATATATATATATATATATATATATATATATATATTGTACACGGTGTAAATAAGCATTCCTGCTCCACGCACACACCAGCTGGACTAATAGGAATGCATCTCCTTACCCAATTGTCATTCTTTTATTACTTTCTATAGACTTCACTGCTTCATTAATTAAATTAAAAAAAAAAAAAAACAATCATTAAACTCTCCTCGTCTTCGGTGCATGCCAAAAGTGAGGCGCCCATCTTTAAACTGTCAGTGTGACGTCACAGTGTTCGCATGCACTGTGATCTCGCGTGCTCGACGCCTCTTAATATCCGTAACAACAATATTGTCAGGCTACAACAAAATGGCATAACCATTGTAGTTTCTGTCATACTTCAAAGATTTTCATTTAAACAGAAATGTTGGTATGTGTGTTTTTGACAGTACATTTTTTTTTTTTTTTGGTTGGTCTTACCGACTGAGTGTTGATTTTGTGGACAAATTTGATTACTGAACCCTAACTGCATTATTTGATGTTGTTTTCTTTGTCCGACGAGATGAAGACTAAATTAATTTACCTAATGGGGGAATTTGATCATTGTCACGTGACGAACGGGAATTAACCGAGGTCTGCTACCACATACCAGTGTGTATGTGTTGTTCCCTCATGGTGCAGAACCGGCTGAACTATATTGAGATTGCTTCTTGACGTTGTTTTCCACAACCCCTCTCTTGTTATTTTGTCCTAACGTTTCTGCGAGACTATTGTCCTATCACAATATAAACATACACACATACACACACATTTTTTTTTAAAAATAAGCTGAACTGTAGAAACGTAACTGAGTTTGTGCTGATTAACATGTTCAACCAGTGTTCGTACCGAATAATATTATTTGTAATAATAATAATACCAATAATAGTAATAATAACAATAACAATGTAAAAGGACAATTGTCCAAGCCTTCAATCGTGTTGTGTCTACAGTGCTAGACCTGTATTTATAGATTAATCAGCCCTAGCTAGGTGAGGGTGTCAACATCCTGCCGACAGCCTTTACTTCCAACAATTTCACCTGGTACCTATTGCAGACTAGGTCGACCTGGGAGTAGATGACAATTGTTTTGAAACAATCCTGCTTTTTTCGTATTTGAATCCACGACTTTCTAATCCACAAGCGAACGTACAGACGCCACACTACGGCGGCTCCTCGTCATCATGTAAACCAGTGGACTCCAACAGACCCCCCCCCCCCTTTTTTTCCCCCCGCCCTCCTTTGGGTATATATGATTCTCAGGCTCCGTTGAGTATATTGCAAGACCTACACGACCCACCACATCTAAGAAAGAGTAAAAGGGCAAGATCATCACGCGTCCTTGGGTATACTGCAAAACCCTCACGACCCCTAGAGTATATTGCAAAATCCTCACGACCCCTTGAGTGTATTGCAAAATCCCACTACCCCTTGAGTATATTGCAAAATCCCACGACCCCTTAAGTAGATTGCAAGAACACCTCGAGCCCTTGAATACTTTGCGAAAACTCCCCGCCCCGCTGGAGTATATGGCAACAACCCTATGCCCTCTTGAATATACTGCAAAACCCCCCACGCCCCTTTAAGTATACTGCCATGCAAGACCCACAAGACCATCTTTAATACATTACATGACCAACACGAGGCCCCCCCCCCCTCCCCAGGTTTTTTAGTATATGGCAAGACCCCCACGCCTCCTTGAGTATATTGCAAGACCCCAACGTCCCCTTAAGTATACTGCCAGACTCCCACGCTCCCTTAAGTATACAGTGGAGCCTCGCTTAACGAGCATAATTCGTCCCAGAATCATACTCGTTATGCGAAACAATTTTTCTCATATAAATTAATGTAAAAAACGATAACGCGTTCCATGTCACAAAATACTCACAAAATGTTTTTTAAAACATTTTTTCAAAGAAAATTATATACATATGGTTAAGAAGAGTGAATCATCTGAATCTTTTCTTTAAACGAAGAAAGAACGCAACTGGAATGCGAATTCGATTTGCAGAAAACAAAACAAAAAAGTCGAAATAATTATGACACAAGGCTAACTATTTTTTTTCCCTAGAAAGATGTCCAGAGACATTTCCTTTTGCCGACGTTTCAAAATTTGGCGAAAATGCGACAAAGCATTATCATTAAATAAATTTGCAGCGCATAGCCACTTCCTTATTAGGGTGATGCTTCTCAATGTAAGATGCAACAGTTTCCCATGCTTTCAACATTTCTCTTATTTTGACAGAAGATTGTTGCCTTTCTGTTACCTCCTCCTCCTCCTCCTCTGACAAACTTTCCTCCAAAACTTCTTGCTGTGAAACACAATGCAACTCCATAAGCTCTTCGGTGGTCAGCTCTTGGCTGTGCTCTTCCCCAAGCTCTTTGATTTCGCTGTTATCCACCTCCAATCTCAAGATAGTGGCCAAAGACACAATCTCGTTGACTACAGGTTCCACAGGTACTGTCTCGAACCCCTCAATGTCACATTCGACAACGCTGTCCGGCCAAAGCTTCTTCCAACCAGAAGTTAGGGTTCTCTTGGTAACCCCTTCCCACGCCTTGTCGATCATCCTGAGGCAGACAACCATGTGGAAGAGATTTTTCCAAAATCTTTGAGAATGAGGTTGGTCCCTTCAGGCACACGAAAACAACGCTCAAAGAGTGCTTCAGTGTAGAGCTTTTCAAAGTTAGAAATAACTTTCTGGTCCATGGGCTGCAGTAACGGAGTGGTGGTGTTGGAAGGCAGAAAGTAGATCTTGATGAACTTAAATTCTTCAAGGGGGGGGGGGGGGGGGGGGGGGTCATCTTGTAGGTCTGGAGGATTCATGTACATATACAAAAATATAACACAAGTTTAAGAATATGTGTGATCACAAGCGACACTACGATGCTGCTGGAACGAGTGCTAAACACGGACTGATGTAACATGCGCACAATCCCGGACCTCTCCTCTCCTCGCTACTCGTTGTGCGAAACGTAGCTCCTTAAGCAAGTCATTTTTTTTTTTACAATTTTTTCTGCTCGTTATGCGAATTACTCGTTGCAAGAAAGGTATAAAGTATCGCATTTTGGATTGTCATTAAACTCTCCGTGTAGGTCAATCTATTAGGAGAATATACATAATGCACTGTAGAAAACATCTCGTAAAAGGCAAATAATTGTGAGTTTGTCACGATCGAATGTGTTATGCAGAAATACGTAAATATCGCCGCCTAGCTGTAAACTACTCACAACGTGCTAACCACTCTTTTAAGTTCGAGCGCAAAAGAAGAGGAAGCCACCTAACATGGGAAATCAAATACAATTGTATATCTCTTTCAACTCACAAAGAATTTCTATTAGGACCACCTGTATCTGATGCAGCAAATATTAGCCCGAGTGTGCTCTGCAGCCCCGTGGGTGTCAGGATTGTTGTTTCGTTTATTGCTGTTCGAGATTTCTTTCATTGAAGCAGCAACTTTTAAGAAGATATATTGTATGTGGGTCAGCGTCTGTGGCTTGGGAGTTACGAACGCGCTTGGTAATGCTGAAATGCCGGGTTCGATCCCAGCTGAACGCCTTGCGCCTTGCGTTGGTTTCGACAGTGCTATCGAGAAGCCAACCGTCCAGAAAGGGATGGCAAACTACTAGTCGTAAACTTGCCTAGAAAAACCATAACAGTAAAACAAATGTGATGGGGTTAGTTCTGCAAAGTCCTGTAAAGAGTTAGCAACTAACATTAGTCTTGTATGTGGGGTCACGGGGCTCTATTAAGGGGGGGGGGGAACAAGAACTTACCTACTGCCTTCCCAATAAACATGTAAGAGTCGACTATTTAGGGGTATGCATCGAAGTCTGAGTACATCTCTCTGAGATGGTCTGCATACAAATAAGCCAGATCCACGAATCCATGAATGTGCACGCAACACTTAGGTTCTGGAACAAGACTGAAGTCCAGAGGTGGATGAAAAATCAGAAGTTCCAATGGTCTGTACAGACAGTGAGAGCGAAGAAGAAGAAGAAGAAGAAGAAGAAGAAGAACAACAACAACAACAACAACAACAACAACAACAACAACAACAACAACAACAAGAAAGAAGACGACTAACGGTTATTTGATGAATAGCAACGCTTTAAGTGCCACCAGCCATGGCTCCCTTTCTGTAATAAACTTCATACCATATCAAGTGGCGAGCGTTAAACTAGGCATCAACCAAGCCGCAATAACAATACCATTTTCAACTGTTGTATCTTCTCTATTATTATTTGTTTGAAAAGGAGGGGTGGGGGGGGGGGGGGGGGGGTAATAAAAGCGAGGGAAGGGCTGTAATCCAAATGCTTTTTACGTCAGAGGAAAAATAGCCGATAATTACCACACAGAGCAATGCTCATTATTTAGGGCAAATCTGTAGGGAAAAGGGGAATAAAAATTATAACGTGGCCCCGTTAACGCTATCATTGGTGTGCTTTTGGAGTTTGAATGATTGGACTGATTGAAAGCAAATGCATATCAATGGGTCGTCACAGGCAGGGTTATTTTGTCAGCGATCACACTGGAAGCTAGGAGGCTGATCCGATTGAACTGCTATTCTTCAGGCTTGCTCACGCTTGGCGGAAAATAACGATTGACCCTCAGTGACAGCCAGACCTGGGGACACGCATGCCAATAATCTCCCCTTGTGCACATAGCGCGGAGAGCATTATCACAGGCTTTTCCGTGGATTCAAAATGAAAATGGGAGAATTGCTGCGGCTTCCAAATGTGCGTTACGTGTAAGAGCAAGCACATTATTGTCTTTGATAGATAAATTTTGCTCTCTCTCTCTTAAAAGCTCTTGTTTTAGAACATAAACACGTTGATATTGAAAGAGTGTGTTAACATCATTCCCGCCTGAGGATTCCAAAGTCGTGGTTTCAAATCTAGACGCCGGTTAAAACTTTTTCACCTTGGCTCCTAGGTTAACCCAGCCTTAAAGAAGCTTCAGGTAAAGTTAAACTCTTGGGAAGTAAAGGCGGCCGGCGTGATACTGATTACATCACCAACCAAATGTCGATTGGTCTATGAAATATTGGTCTAGGTACTCTAATATAACTGCTTTGTAAAGCTGAAAAGGTTTTTCTAGGATTATTCCTAATAGACTGTCATTTCGGTGGTGTTAATCTTACGAATAGCAATCCTAGAGAGGAAACAAGACACTGGCCTTATTTAGCAATCAGGTATATGAAATAGTTACATAATTATCTTGGGCTGGGTTGGTCAAAGTAATAGTTTTTCAGATGAAAGAAATTAAACTCTAAGATCATGGCTAGATTCGAATGTCTTGGGTTTAATCCGCACTGAAAACGATTTTTAGTCCTTCACCTTGGCTCCCAATTTCTATCTCTTCATGTCGCTGTTGACACACATGGCATTCGCAAATGATCTCCATTGCTGCCGGTCGGCTGCCTTTCTGTCCATGGTATCCCATGTCAGTTTACCTTCCTTTATTTCCCGTTCTAGTGTCCTTCTCCAGGTTTCCTTAGGTCGTCCACATCTCCTTTTCTCATCTGCTGTCCACCGGAGAGCTGTTTTTGCCAGAGTGTCACGAGGCATTCTGCAAACATGCTCAAGCCATCTTCGTCTTACTTTTGATAACATTTGCCAAATACTCCCAATTTTAACAAGTGAAAATGGCCATCGCGATGTTGACCACATCACACTCCGAGCACTGACTGGCCTATTAAAAAGATCATTACAATCTCAAATGTCTCTTGAGCCATCAATCCGAAAAGAGTCCTTTGTGTGTATTTTGCGGATGCTGTTAACCATCCAAGATCGAGTGAAGAATGATATTATCAAACAATGGTAGGAACGACAGATTGTACTCGATTCATAAAGAAATAGTAGATTAGGTGGTTTAGACATCTCGTTAGAATGCAGCAAGATCAAATACCATCACAGACAATACCTCTCAGAAGATCAGCTGCAAGATCAAGACGAGGGCTGCAAAAAACATCAAAGACACTCTACGCCTTCACAGCATGACAATAGCCAGTGGCAGCCAGTGTGCACTGGATCACAAATTATTCCTCCCCACGTCGCTTAACAGCAGAAGAGATTATGATGATATTGATGATGATGATGATAGTAATGATGATGATGATATTGATGACGATGATGATAACGATTACTATCTGGGCCAAGCAGAAGTAAAGTTGTGGCTAAATAGTTTTTTTTCAACACCTACCTGTAACAGAGGGAACTGCTACCCTAGCTTATGAAATACTTAGCTAGTAGAGATGGAATTACCACATTTTTTTGGTGGTGGTGGGGGGGCTGGGGGGGGGGGGGGCTGTGTAGACGGGAATCAGGAGCCTGAAGATTTACGGCCGCATGGTTATGGGTGGTGCTGTCGGGACAGAGTGAAAAACTCCATCACCTTAACGTAGGAGCCCGAAGTTGTAACCACTCGGTCCTCCGCTCCTCAGCTTAGAAATGTACAGTTCAGTATATATTTATATATATCTTCTGCTATTTCTTTGTCTTCTTCGCGTTGAACAGCTCTAAACTCTGGCATAGATCGTAAAGTAAAATAAAGAAAGATTTTCCACACCTTTAGGAATATAGGGCATGTAGGACTAGACCTTTATTGCAAGGCTGGGTCGACCTGGGTGCCAAGGTCATTTTTGAAAAAAGTCCGGCTCTGCTAGGGAGCGAACCCACGACCTTCCGACTCGCGAGCGCCTAGCCGCTCCGCCACGGCGGCCCCCTCCGGCATATATATATATATATATATATATATATATATATATATATATATATATATATATAATATATACGTTTTTATATATACACAGACACACATATATTATATATGGCCATATATATATATATATATATATATATATATATATATATATATATATATATATATATATATACATACATATATATAATCATCATCATGTAGCAGGTTCTTTGCAGAACGTCGCTCTCATTACAGTCTGCCTGTAAGAAACTCGGAAATCTGTTCTTGAATTTAAAGAGAACGAAAATAATGTCCACAGATAAAACTGGCTGTCACCCAAAAAATAACAATAAATGATGAAGAAATTGAAAATGTCACAAACTTTGAATATCTAGGCTCTATAATAAACAGCAATGGAGACTGTTCGACAGAAAATAAAAAGAAAGATGGCCATAGCATGCAAAGATTGAACAGCCTTAAAAGTCTATGGTTAAGCATCAGCAAGGACATAAAAATTAGAATTTTGAAAGCATTCATCTTCACTATGGCTACATGCGGATCAGAGTCGTGGACTATCTCTCAGTACTTAAGAAAGAGAATAGAGGATTTTGAGTTGAAATGCTATAGAAAGATTCTCAGAATATCTTGGACAAAGAAGATGAGAAATATTGACATCTTAAAAGATCTGAACATCAAGGAAGATTGGCTAATAAACAGCATCCTTTCTTGAAAGCTGAAATATTTTGGTAGAAGTGGTAATTTTGATTAAATTACTGAAAGCCTAGCGGCAAGTAGTTTATCAGACAAAACTGGATAATTACATACACCTACGATAAACATAAACACTACTTTGTTTGACTAACATGGGAAGCAAGAAATATGTTAAGTTAGTTGCGTATCCTTCTCATAACGTTGCAAAACCAACCTCGGAATTGTTTTTAGCTGTTGTGGTTTTTCTAGGCAAAACTTTACGTCCAGTAGTTTGCCATTGCCTCTGGGCGGTCGGCTCTCTATTCCACTGCGAAACCAACGCAAGGCACAAAACCTGCAGCTGTGATCACCTGGCACCCTGAAATTACGAAGCGCGTTTGCAACGCCTAAGCCACAGAGCCGACATGAAACATGTTGATTCGTTGAAAAAACAAAATGACATTCATTAGAAGAGTTAAAGACAAAAAAGAGACAGTGTGGTCGATCGTCTAGTACGGTAGCCTGCATATATGTATATATATAAATATATAAATAGGGCATGTGTGCCGACACACCTCCTTGCCATGCGACAAAACTGTCAAGAATCTTCTCTCGTTGTCTTCCTCTATCCCTCCTTCCACAGATCTTTCCAGGAGTCACCACATGTTCCATTTTCCATCTTCTCATAACATGGCCGAAAAGTGATGACTGTCTCCTTCTGATGTCTGTAATTTGTTGTCGTCGGGCTCCCCCCTCTTTCAAAACCTCGTGGTTTTTTGTGTGTGGCTGTCCAATGTATTTTAAGCATTGTTCTGTAAAACCACATCTCTGAGGCCCCAAAAAATTGTGTAGACTGCCTACCGTTTGTCCAATACTCACAGCCATATGTTAACGCTGGATGTATGTGGCAAGCAAGAATTCTTTTTTCTAACCTTCAATGACAACGATATATTACATATACATACATTAAATATATATATATATATATATATATATATATATATATATATATATATATATACATATAAAGACAGACAGGCAGACAGACAGAGAGACAGACAGACGGACGGACGGACGGACAGACGGACGGACGGACGGACGGACGGACGGACGGACGGACGGACGGACGGACGGACAGACAGACAGACAGACAGACAGACAGACAGACAGACAGACAGACAGACAGACAGACAGACAGACAGACAGACAGACAGACAGACAGACAGACAGACAGACAGAGGTATATAAAATCCCTAAATCATCACAAACCCCTGTCCTAAACTGCCCTGAATCCAGGCAGGTAAGACATACATCAAAAGAAAATACAACCATAGGTCACATACAATAAGAGATACACAGAAGGCCATCTTGGTTGTCTGAAATATCAGCGGGGCGGAGACAGATGGAGAGATACGCTAAATGTTTCAATGAAGGTATATCACATATCGATTTGGAACACAAAGATTTATGCATGAAGAGACACCATTGGGAGCCTGTCTGAAAAATGTACGCGATGATCACAGTAAGGATTTTGCAAGGACATCCTGGTATATTGATGCGTGTGCGTGTGAAATATTTATTTTTCTTGAATATATAGCTAAGATACGTTAACTGACTAAACAAACTATTTCAGTTTGAATGTCAATCCCAAAAAAAGGTGTTGGGAACAAATCCGGACATTTCTGTTGAGAACGTCACGTATCCAGTCCATTTGATACACACATCCAGTCCATGTGATACACACATCAAGCCCATGTGATGCACACATTACCATAAGTGTCATTTTGACCTGCCATTTCTTGCCTCATAGAGATTATCGCCTGTGAAAAGTTATACCTATGGTCAATGAAACCCACGTAGAGAATAACCCAAGATATGAGACGTCTAAGTTATTTTATTGTGATAACAATATCGGCCTGAGAATACAAATAGGTGTACGGTCTCCTTCGGGTGATGTCAATGGATCTGTATGCTAAATGTTCAGATAACAATGTGGGCTTTATGTCCCTCTAGTGTGCTGTTTATACGAAGTAATTACAATGGAGATGTAAATACATAGAATAATGTGTCGCATTTCATGGAAACACACATGAACAAATTACAATTACATAGGATTTAAACAGAATATGAATAAAAGAGTGATAATAAGGCGAATAAGAAAAATACAGGGAAAACCGTTAATTTAAAAGACAACTCATAAATAGCTGTGAATCTTGGACAATCCGTAGGCCGCCAAACAATTTCTTGAGGCCTCAGAGATGTAGTTTTACAGAAGAATGCTTTAAATACCTTGGACAGCCAAAAAGAGCAACCAAGAGGTTTTGAAAGAGGCCGGAGCCCGAAGACAACTTATCAAAGATATCAGAAAAAGACAGTCATCATTTTTCGGCCATGTTATGATAAGAGGGAAAATAGAACATGTTGTAACCACTGGAAAGAACTGTGGAAGAAGGAATAGAAGAAGACAACGAGAGAAGATTCTTAACAGTCTTGTTGCATGGCTTGGAGGTATGTCGGCACACGAACTGATACATGCTGCAGGAGATCGCAGATTGTGGATAGGCATGATCTCCCATGCCAGTCGGCAAGGCACCTGATGATGATGACAACTCATGAAAACCCTTCTGGAGGGAAAAGTGCAAAGACTGCGAGAAAAGGCTAGAAACTAATACATGAAATACACAAATAAACGACCAATTTATTGTAGTTATCTATTGCGACAAAAAGGATACGATAAAGCAACCTATGTACCATTATACAATATTATCACCAGTTTCGTATAAACAATAATATGGACCAGCGCTTCGTGATGACAAAGTTTTCAATGACCATGTGTTACTTCATAAGATTATGAGGGGGAGAATTATATAAAACTCAGTTCATTTACACATTCTGTCATTAATATAAACTTGTATTAGAAATATCAGAAATGAAAGACAAATTATGGTCACATTTCTAAGAAAATATTAGGTTAAGCGTGTGTTAGCTTAGCAAATCTGGCGTTCTGAGGACGAGGACAGCAGATTAAAAAGCATTAAGAGTAATTGACATTTAAAAAAAAGATGAAGTATGAATAACGCCTTGAAACTGATACTAGAAAGGAAATAAAAATTTACAATGTTTTTCTTTTGCAGATAAAAGACAAAAACAAAAGCATCGCAAGCTTTTGGATTACGGAGAATTCTGTAGTGTATCATTGCACGCGGTTATAAACCATAAGTGCTCCACCACCAGTACAGACAGCTGATAACAAACTGCCTGTGTCGACATCCGCACCAAATTCCGTAGCTAGAGCGACGTTCCTCCATTTACCCCAGAGTGTTAACTCTGGTACCCATTTCCTAGAGGCTGAATGAGCCCCTAGTGTAATAGAGAAAGAAATGCCAAGTGGATAGATTAACATCTAATTCAAAGAGACAACACCTATCTGTCTCTCTTTTCTCACGTCGGCGTCATTTCGAATATGAAGTATTATTACATAGCAAAGATGATGTGAATCATGTAGGCTTAAAAACAATTAAATTAACAAAATGATCCTTTGCATTTTAAGCACGACGTGGCTGCTATGTAGAGTAATGAAAAGCCATGTTGTCTATTCTGTGCGTTATATGCTTTTCTATTGAAACCCATTATCTTCTTACAGTCCATGCCCTGTGACGTTGGTAATCATGTCCAACATTCTGCCTCGTGTACTTTCTATTACCTACGGCACATATGATCTTTCATGCCATTGGCAACCTACGCGCAGTATGGTATACATCGCTATGATAAGACCCAGCATATTGGATTTTCTGTGCAGGATTTTCAGGTGTGCAAGGCAACGAGCAGGCTAATATATTAACTGCTGCCGATCCTCAGGGCAGTGAGGTACTTTGTGACAAACCGGATGTGGTGATCGCTCTACGTATCAAATGGACAGAGCAATCGAACAGATAAAGAATTCACACACTGAATGACTAATTCAACAGGGGGTTTGTAAAGGTTCGGGAAGATATTCAGTATTGAGGGAGAAACAGAGGCCGACTTATAATCAGGTTACAACTGGTACTGTTAGCATGTCGACTAGTCGTTAGTTCCTGGAAAATGGAACGCAGCACGTGTGGTAATGCACCAAGTGTACTGATGACAATTCTTGATTCATCCACTCATTTAAAGTGGATTGTCTGTTTTTAAAAGGGAAAAACTAATTGTCACATGTATGAATTTCAACAGAGATTTTTTTCCTTAAACCTTTTTATCTGACCATGGTGTTCTTGTCATTCTCTAATAAAACCATTGGTTTACAAAAAAAAAAAAAAAAAGAAGAAGAAAGCTATGTACTGGTTAGACATCAAATCAATCTTCAAATGGGTGCCTCCGCAAAAGTAATTTAAATCATATAAATTAGTTTGAAATGAAACAGAACTCTAGAATCTGGACCGCAGCGTAATTTGGATAATCAGTTAGCCTCGAATCACCACAGAATTGAGAAAGAGGCTCGTGTTCAAAAGACCGCTAGTGAACGGCTCAAAACTATGAAGGATATTCGGAATTCCTTTCACCAAGTCCCCGGAAACCTGCCAATAGTTTCTAACGTTTTGATAAATTGGTGTCCTGGGTTGAAGAACTCCATATTAAACACTTACCCTCTTGTGGGACAAGTGTCAGACAACCCAGTCAGCCCCGGCCTGCTGCAACAAGCCAGACGTTTTCTTGTAGGAAATTCCATTCAGAAGGAAATGTTCCCAGACGAGATTCTCATCGGTGACAGGAGAGGAGCTGTTTTTATCAGCTTTACTCGGTCAGTAAGCACCGGATATTGGATCGGGCGTGGGCTTGTCGAGATAAGGGGATACCGTTCCATGATCGAGGAAACGTCCCAGAGTTAAATTCGTCTGGGAGAAATTACAGTGACTTATGTGTGTGCTTTTTCTCCGAATTCTTATGAAAATCTTGTGCCACACCTAGCAATTAGGACATTTCCTTATTGTCTTTCTATAAAAATTCTTGTATAATAGCACAGAGTAGAAAGTACACACTAATATCGTCTTAGCATGGTTTATAAATACAGCGGTTCTCAAAAGATATAATTTCAGGTCCCTTCGTGACTTAAGTGTCAATAGCTATGCAAACTTTGTACTCTAAAACAGTGTTTTTCAAAATAAGACGGCTAAAATAGAAGCAAATGCAAATGTTTACAGCATTTTATTTATCGAATAAAATGTTACAAATTTCAGTGTTTAACTATTTGACATCAGATTTTAAAATGATAGAATATCTGATATACGTGGCTGAAGCCTTGATTCTGAGAAAACAAATGCGGAGTAACATTTATACACCTCTCCCGTGTGGATTGCCAGAAAAATGTCCGCTACTAGTGGCGGTCCACGAAGTACCGGCTGAAAAACATGGCTATAGACGACAGATGTACCGGGTTTAGCGACGAGTTAGGCAATAAAACCGAGACGCTCACCAGCTTACAGCTAGCTGAATTAGTATATTAATGTATGGATACTTGGTCTGTTCCTTTTTCCCGTCCACTTGATCCCGAGATCCTTTACCACTTCCGCTTTATCATAAGGTAACACATCACCCAGAGGAGGGGCAGAGGCCAATCTATGGTTAGGTGTACGCTAATCTTCCCAAAGACAGTAGGTCACTTTTCATTCAGAAGTTTGTTGAGCTGGTCGACTTTCTTGAAGGTTACCGGTGTGTTCCGCTCACAGGCTCACGGTGATGCTGGCTCATATCTCCCGACTTTATCTTTACCGTTTTATCAAGTGTCATTTGGTCTTAAATATATAGGGTAACAACTCATTCCTAACTCTCCTTATGGTAGAAAAATGTTTTTATCTTATTAACGAAATGTGCATAACTATAGAAAGCATAGACTCGAAAATAACTGCAGCAGTGTGTTTAACAGAGCAGCTTATGGCAGGGGTAGCAACGGTTTGTTAGTGTTTCTTAGTTTTAGTGGAGGTTTCAAATTCATTGCAATCGGATAACCCATTGTTGCTCCGTTCACTGTCCCGCGTGAAAAACTGGCGAGAAGGAGAAAAATAAATGCCGTGGCAGAGTTTAAAAATATGCGTGCGCAGCAAATGCATATGGCAGTTGCTAGAAGCACCACAGCCAACAGTCGTCACCAGAAATGCAGTACTCGGTCACAATAAGTTGGCAATGCACACATATAATTATTACATAAGGCATTCAACCAGCCCATAAATAAACCGACTATCGGTTATACTGAGTACCACGACACAACAGCTTCACAAATAAAAGGCATTCGACATGAAAAAAAACAGCTCACAGTGCTGCACCAAGCACTAAACTCAGTAGCTCAGGCAGCGAAAACGTTATTATGTACTGTGAGACGGCTTTGTGGCTAGAAGGTTAGTAAATGAGTTTTACAACTTCATGATCCTTATGCATTAGTGTTCGATTTCAACTTGCGGGCTGTTTATTTAAAACAAAACAAAAAATGTACCCGTTCTAGTGGTTACTGGACGGTGGTACGAGAAGTAAATCAGAAGAGATTGCGGCTTTACAGTATTATCTCCAAAGACACTAGGTAAGGGGTCATTTAAGTCACTGTTACTTGTGACATTTCCTAGTTTGTTGTATCCAATGTTGCTGGTCCCAACTATGAGCACCTACTATCGATGACAGGTCTAGTTTCAACGGTGGGAATGATTACGTTCAGTGAGTTTGGAAGCTTAGTCTTCGACGCTCTAAAATCTCTGAACATATCAAGGAAATGGGAAAAGATACGCAAACTTTGAAGCCGTCATTCTAAAAAAAAAAAAAACTGTTCTGGTGTGAAAAGTTTAAGGCAAGAAACAAAGACGCAGACAACGTTACTAGTCAATCAAGAGATGGATGAACAGCAGTCTAAGAGAGTGTACTACCAAGAGACAGCGCATGCTTGAAATATTGCAGCCAGCTTTCATTGCGGGGACGGCAATAATTGATTTAAACCGTCAGATTAAAGAGATAATTAATTTCGTACGTACTGATAGGAACTCATCTAACATGCAAACAAAGAAGCTGATATAAGAGACAATCTGAAACCAATGAAACATTTAAATCAGCTGGTCCCTGATGAGAATTCTGAATATTGATGACACCGTCTAGTTGGAAAGTACAGGGAAGCTTGGGAATTAAATTTTTGCAATTCCCCGAACTCTAAATAAATCAAGGATATTTAATATACATTTAAAGAACTCTGAGGCTGTCAAGCAATTAAGTTCACTTCAAAGACTTATAAATGAATATTACTAAACATTTATTTTTATTAAACGAAAAAAGAAAATACTGCTTTTTCTTCTACTACTACTACCACCACCATCACCATCACCACCACTACTACTACGGCTACTGCTATTACCACCGCTACAACTACTACTGCTACTACTACTTATAATACTACTTAACATAACAAATAATGTTAGTTGCGTATCCTTCACTGCAGTGTTTCTCGGCCTTTTTACACTTCAGCCCACAAAAGAGAGAAATTGTTTGGTGAACCGCTTGACAGGTAACCAACCGCGGAAACGTAATCGTCAGGTGCCCTAATATAATTTAACATGGCTTTTTGCTTTGTACCTGTTTGAATCTCATAACTGAGGTGATAATGACACATACACCAGTCCATGAAGAGAAACAACTACTTTCTCTAATTTATTACATGATAAAACAAGCAGCGGCTAACAGTTTGAAGAACACTACTTTACAGGACGTTGCACGTCAACTACAGCAATGATTACCCGATTGCGGTTTTGTTTTTGTTTTGTTTATCTACTCCTATATTGCACTGCGGCGTCAGGGCAGGAAGAGATAGAACGGACCCTTCTGTTCCCTTAGTGTAAAGTACTTTCCAGTGTCTGTGATACTTGCGAGGTCCATGTTCTGTGTGGTGAACCCCTGGAGCTGGTTACCGATGCAATTGTATAACTTTGCTCTCTGTGGTGCCCCGTCTGATGCTAATATTTTAATATGGCCAAACCATTTGATTTGTTGTCTGCTGGAAGGCAACTATGCTAACCTTTACGTCAAAGATGGAAAAGCAAAGGGTACTGTAATCAACCCTTCTGTTCCCTTAGTGTAAAGTACTTTCCAGTGTCTGTGATACTTGCGAGGTCCATGTTCTGTGTGGTGAACCTCTGGAGCTGGTTACCGATGCAATTGTATAACTTTGCTCTCTGTGGTGCCCCGTCTGATGCTAATATTTTAATATGGCCAAACCATTTGATTTGTTGTCTGCTGGAAGGCAACTATGCTAACCTTTACGTCAAAGATGGAAAAGCAAAGGGTACTGTAATCAACTGAATTTTATCCGGTATATCATAATTATTAAACTGTGTTCATGAATTCTAAGCTATGGACGTTTATTCCGTTTAATAAGTTTAACTAGCTGACCATTCACTGAAGTACGTCTGTTCTTTTCTCCATATACAGTCGTCAATTAGAAGAGATAGGTTCGAAACTCAGCGAGTCACTATAAGCCCCTAATCTAAACTTATTGTTTCCTACTTCTGCCGACCAGAGACTCTATTTATTTCCTTTTGTTTTAACTGCTTCAAAAAGTTCTCCAACAATACTTTTTGTGTGTTCTACACCATAACAGGTACACAATGCTTCGATGATGCCCCAGAATTCCTCAACTTCATTCCAGACAATCCACAGAGACCTGGACTGGTCAGATTAAATCTCATCTATTCCCCCATTCTAGCATTTTCTACCAGCCGGCATTCTCCCAATAACCTCGAGTTACACACCATAATTGCCCATCAGAGGATACATATTGGCCCATAATCGTAATCGTAATCAGGTCCATCAAGGGCCAGGGCTTCTACCAAATATCCTGCAAAATTTGTTTTGGTTTTGTTGTTGTTGCTGACTTTGAGATAAAAGCCTGACTACCATACCCTAATCGTTTACGATTCCAGTGCTAACTTATGGATACGAGAGATGGGAACGCAACGTTAGCTCTAGATTTAAAAAAAAATTATTATACAATTTTTGGACCAAATGTCTTAGAAGAATACTAAATCGAATACCAAATCTCCACTGGACAGATTTCAGATCGAATACGCAAATAAGACAAGAGACCAACCAAGATAATGTATCCAATTTTATCAGAAAGCGCCGCTGGAACTACATCTGCCATGCACTCAGAATGGATAAGACAAGACCTCATATCAAGCCCTCCTATGAATACCGGAAGAAAAAAGAAAGCAGTGAAGATCAAGAGGGGGTCTACGTAGAACCATTATCAGGAAAGGCTCATCCATGGGCCTAACAAATATCCATGACCCAAAGCAGGTGGCAACGAACCGCCAGACATAGTCATAGCCCTATACGCCTCCCTAGACATTAAAAAAAAAAAAAATTATGCTAACTAACCAACCATACCCTACAGTTGCTTCCAATGCCTACGGGGGAGAGGGGGAGGTGGGTTGGAGGTAATAATTATGTCACTGTTGGATTTAATCTAGACCAATGTATAGATAGATAAGCACTGGCTTCTGACCAAACGACAGAAGCTTCTATGGTGTTTTTGCTTATACACTCCGGCTGCTGGTCCTAAGGTTAGAACTTCCACTCGGTATAGGGTTGGATTTGTCTCTCCAAATGACCCTGGCTCCCAGGTCAATTCAACTTGGAAATAGTATCAGGTAAAGTCATAGGAAGTAAAGGCAGCTGACGTAATCAAAACCGAACCGCCTGTGCACAAAAATGTGAATATAAAATCATACGCCGGGTGCGTCACTGAAGTCAAAGGGTGCTTCACTTTACTGATCAAATGGATATTGTCTTCAGAAGACAGAAGTAAAATATTCACGACAGAAAGGAAATGTTTACGTACTATGCTAGGTGTAACGAGGAGAGACCGACTTAGGAACGACGATATTAGGAGGACAGTCGGCACAGAACCAGTACTGAACTTTATAGGTAGTCAACAAATAAAATGGTTTGTCCATATAACAAGATTGGTACCAGACAGGGCACTACAGAGAGCAATGTTGCACAGTTAGAACGGTGACAAATCCAGAGGTCGACCACGCATTAAATGGACAGCATTAAATATCAGAGACACTGAAAAGTACTTTAACGAAGCGAACAGAACGGCCCGTTCCAGAAATCTGTTTCTGCTCTGACGCCGCGAGTCATTCCAGGAGTAAAGTAAAGAAGAAATGAACGAAGGCTTGCGGTATTTGTAAACAGATAAGAAGCTTTCATATATATAACCAGAGACTACACTCTTCGACAATTTTATAAGAAAGCCTTGCTGGAACTAGATCGGCCATGAACTCAAAATGGATAAGACTAGACTCTCCGATCAAGACCAAGAGAGACCATGCATAGAACCATCATCAGGGAAGGCTCAACCATTCGCCTAATGAACATCCAAGACAGGATGGAAACGAAACGCCAGACACGGAAAGCTATGTCCTCTGGTCTCTGTCTTCTGTCCTATGCGCCACTCTAAGCTCAAAATGAAAGACTAACACTCTCGGAATGTTGCTGGCAGAGACCTACCCACCCAGGAGCTTGTCATGAGAGGGGTGATGTGATGTCAATTATTATTCGAAAACATTATCAGTGTGACGTATCTCATCTCTGTGCCCGGCTGAAATCCTGAAAATAAATGGCGTTAGTTCCACATTTTCTAAACAAAAAGTCTCAAGAATGAAGACTGCTCTGCTACAGCATATCGTCAATCAAAACACTTATAGCCAATTTATGTTCACAGATCTATCGGTAATGTATGTAACAGATAGTAGATTATTTTTTTTTAAATGTAGAAGGTGCTGTGAATGTGATTAATAGAAGAATGATAAGAGCACTATGAACAAATGAAAAACTTTGTGAAGATGTCTCGAAAGAAATTAACTCACAATGAAAACTGAAAAGTCTCCTCAGAAAATATCAGAAAATGATATTTTGTAGACTTTCGCAGGTCCTTAGAAAAGTGAAACTATAGTATGTGGTGAGGACACAGATTTGAAGATGAAGAGAGGAAGAAGGAGACCACAAGAGAAACAGACGGACGGACGGGCATACAGATTTAGTTTAACATCGTGAGATGAGTTGAGTTGATTCAACAATTGACATTACAGCACTCGGGGCAATCCCATAAGCGCTCTGTCTCCATCTTCATCAGCTAGAGCAGAGTTCCAATACCAGTGGTACCAGTCTTGCTTTTCGTCTGAGGGTCAAGTACTGGCAAAGTGTCCTCGTGACACCTCGCTGCTTCACTCTCACCAGACCGTGCTGATACATTTGCTTCTCCGATATGCACACGTGCTTCCATACTGCCCTAACCACGTCTGCCTTATCATGCATCAGTATTCCACCATTTTGTTCACAGCCATCCAGTCTGTCCGCCTGTTCATTTCTCAACACATCTGTATGACCTAGAAACAAGATCCAGACAATGCTCCTCCCCAGTGACCTCCAAAGCGAAGCTTACCACTCTGCATGAAGCACGTATTTTCGCACCTTCCTCTGTATCGTGAGACGAAAGAACAACTGTATCAAAAGTGATGGACGACATACGAGACAGAAGACAGTATAGACATAATGCCGTATGACACTGACAATTATTTTTTTGTTTCTGCGGTAACCTTAAAAAGGTATCTGGTTTGTTGTAGTCTGGTTTACAGCCAGTCTGCGATATCTGCCCTTTTCAGCAACAAAAGGTGATAATTATGATGGTCATGATGAACTATAAAAAACAAAATTGGTCCCTGGACAATATCCTCCTGTTTAAATACCTTTTGACTATCGAGTTCACCCATGATCACATACCTGGCAGATGAGCAAACACGCCACTAAATTATATCTTCCTCAAATCCCATTTATGAATGTGTCATTTTTTGATAATGTAAACGGAGCTTTCTAATTAACACACTCCCAGCAGAGACAGAACACCACACAATAGAGTGAATTTTAACAATGCCCTTTCATGACTCACATAGAAGACAAGTGCTATCACTGTAATTAACTTCTCACCAGGGAAGCGCTGACGGATCACTTAACTTCTTGTAGCCAGTCTTTCGATCAACACTTCATTGTGACAACTGAATCCCGTTTTGTACAACAGCTTTTACGTTATTCCATTACATTTTCTACATTAATTTACCTCCTGTTGAATTCGTTAGTTTATAGTTCAGGAAACAAAGTTCTTTGGTCATATCATGAGAAGAGGATCACTGGAAAATATCGTGACCACTGGAAAGATGAACCGTAGAACAGGCAGATAAAGAAAAATGATGGTGGGTGGCTTAAGACCGTGGCATGGCGGAATATCATAAGTGGAACTGATACAGAACACCAAAGACGCTTACACCTGTCGGCAAGACACTTGATGATGATAACAGTTTGAAATTTCATTTGTAATGGTTCGCTTATTCTTGGACACTTTCTACGCACGATAATGTCTAATGTTTTATTAGGAGACGAGTTCACAGCATTCGGGACATTCCCATAAGCTTTCCCTCCCCATCTTCAGCAGCAAGCGCAGAGTTCCAGTTCCGATGGTACTAGTAACAGTCTGATTGTTTATCCGTCCTACCTTTCCCTTACGTGCAGATCGTCGGTCAAATCCACTGGTCATCCCTCGGTGCACAATCCTCCTCAGACTGTGATGATCCATATGTGCTTCCGCAATGTTAACTCGCCACAAAGAGCACTTTCAACAACTAGACTGTCAGGCGTCAATTCACCACCAAGTTGTGCGGAACCAGCCAGCAAATCTGCCTGTTGATTTCCTAATAAACTGGTGGGTCCTGAGGAAAATATCCGAAGGACAACTATCCGGAAACCTCAAAGCGATGCCTGCTACTATTCAAGGACCATGCAGGTCTCAACCTTTCTCAACAAGCTCTGTGAGTCGATTACAATTACGATATACGTTCGCAGCTCTACCTCTATTCTCAAACGAAACGTTGGGGTCACATATGCTAAGCTCTGTTGCACTAAGTAAAGTCCATTCACTTTTGCCAAGAACCCTAGCTAAGAACAAGCTGGTTTTCAAGCTGGCAAAAAGATGCAGTGACCGCCTCTACCTCTATTCTCAAATTAAATGTTGTGGTCACATAGGCCATGCTCTGTTGCACTAAGCGACGTCTATTCGCTTTTACTAATAAGACCCACCCTGGCTTCTGCCGGGACCCTGGCTTCTGCCGGGACCCTGAATATAGCTGGGCATGGATATGGCCTAGCCATAAATATGGCCTAACGGCTGAAAGGGGTTACTGTAACCTCTACACCGGTGATCCTCATCCGCATGGTGGCACTTTGTGTCACCGGGTGTTTATCGCTTGTATGATGTCCTGGTGGGGTACAACTACCTAACTACCCCATAAACTCTGTCTATTCACAATACGTGTTAGTTAACTCTTTCTTATCCAGACACAAATCTGAAGAATTGATTGATATGACAGAGCGAATTAAAGTGACCCACTAAAGAAAGAAAGAAAGCAAGCAAGAAAGAAAGAAAGAAAGAAAGAAAGAAAGAAAGAAAGAAAGAAAGAAAGAAAGAAAGAAAGAAAGAAAGAAAGAAAGAAAGAAAGAAAGAAAGAAAGAAAGAAAGAAAGAAAGAAAGAAAGAAAGAAAGACACACACAAAAATAGATAAGTGAAAGAAAGAATGTGAACAGAGTAGACGAACTAAATAAAATTACTTCAACGAAAGACAAACACAGAAAGAAAGAAGACGGCAGGAAAAATGAAAAACAGAAATACAGACAGAAACACGGCAACGAGCGGGACAACAAATTAACAGAAGGAAATGTGTTAGCATAGAAAACCACAAGTGGGCGTATCATGGTTTTACAAACACCTTATAGCCAGCAGTTTCTTTTGGCAGTTTGATAAATCAGCGTAAAGCTAGTATATTTTTTAAATCTGTATTTGCATTCTCTGACAAACAGGATTTGTGTGTATGCGTGCGTGTGTGCGTGAGTGTTGTGTGAATATTTATAGGTGTAAGTGTGTGTGTGTGTGTGTGTGTGTGTGTGTGTGTGTGTTTGGATGTGCGTGTGAATAAATTTACGTCCGGATATGAGCATAAATACCCCCTCCCCCATTGCCCCAATCCATGTCGTCAGTAAAAGCAGGTTTTTCTTTTTCCGAGGTTAATTCTCGTAAAGTCTTGAGGGATTTAAAACTACATACTAATTAATTCACGAGGGAATGATGAGTTAATTTTACTGACGCCGTGGTGGGACGGAATGCCAGTGTTCTTCGAAAAATGAATTCTGAAAACGTTAGATGAGGCCAAGGGCGCAAAAGCATGGAAAGGGAAAGGTGGAATGGGGGGGGGGGGGGGGCTGAATGGGGTGTCAAGCACCTTGAGAAGGTTCTACCCTAACGCAAATCCACTTACATATAGCAATAGTACATAGGCTGGAAGGTTGTGGCTTCGCTCCCTGGTAGAGCCGGACTTTTCTTCAAAAATGACCTTGGCTCCAAGGTCGACCCAGCCTTGAGTGGGTACCGGGTGCAGTGCCGGGAAGTAGAGGCAACCGGTGTAATGCTGACCACATCACCCATCTTGTGCCGATTAGTATATAAAATATAGGTCTAGCCCTATACGCCCTATAAGCCTAAAGGCGTGGAAAATGATCCTTTATTTGCATAGGATGCGCAGTGGTTAATGAAAACTACGGGTCTTTCATTGCAGCATCCGTGGCATAGGCGATGCCTAAGTCCGACACGTAATTCCAACGTACCGCGATCGAAACCACTGCTGGCTGCGTGGATTTGTATCATGGTATGGGGCGTCGCAGGTCGACCCAGCCCAAAATGGGTACCCGGATGGCTGTCCTGGGAAAGTAAAGACGGCAGGCGTAATGCTGACCATATTACCCTCCTATTGCCGGTGGTCTGTATAAATATGGGTGCTCTTCAAATACACACAATACACCGAATGGCGTGCTTGTTTTTTTTTTTTTTGGTATCCAGAAGCCATGAGTTGTTAACCCTTAGGCTCGGTATTATGGATATCGCAACCGTCATTATATATCTTTGCGTCCTTTTTACGATGAAATTTTTAGTTATTTGAAGAACCACCCTGGCATTTGCCAGGGGCCGCAATATAGGCAGACCATAAATATGGCCAAACGTCTGAACGCGGTTTCTGGGACCTCGCCACGGTGATCCTCATCCACATGGTGGCACTTTGTGTCATCGGGTGTTTATCACTTGTGTGATGTCCTGGTGGGGTAGAAAGTCAGTCAGTCAGGCCATGATTCCATTGTAAAAACCGTAAATCTGGGAGAAATGTGGCTTTTCCGCCTACCCCCGGGAGCGAACGGGGACTACAAGGAGTTAGTCACCCGGTCACCGCGCAATCCGGTTTAGCCAACTACGCTAGAGAGCCTCGAGCCGAAAGGCGTGAAAAGCGATGATTACAAACTTATTACGGGTCTTTCGTCATGGCTTGCCTCAGCTGCCAACCGACTGAAAGTGTTGCGTTCGAGTCCGCAGGGGGGGGGGGGGGGGTGAGGGGGCTGAGCTTTGTGTATGTATGTATCTGTGTGCTTCTCTGTGTGTGTGTGTGCGTGTGTGTGTGAATGCGTGTGTGTGAATGCGTGTATATATATATATATATATATATATATATATATATATATATATATATATATATATATATATGTGTGTGTGTGTGTGTGTGTGTGTGTGTGTGTGTTAACTGAGTGTCAAAACGGAAACTGAACTTTGTTCCAAAGTCGATCACATCTTCTTCCTCTTCTAAGCGTTCGGTTTCGTATGCTAAGATCAGACCATTAGGTGGGTTGGCCCTGCATGTCAGCAGCAGTTCCTTCATGGTTCCCCATAGCTTGTTCTGCTTGAGAACGATTTGATCGTTTTCTGATAGTTTGTTTAGCGGGCGGGTCAGTTTTCTTTCCAAGTTGTTTCGTAAATACCTCTGAGTTGCCTCTAGGACTGACATGCAGTCACAAAGGAAAACAATTTTGCAGTGTTTAAGTTTTCTTATCTAAAGCACTTTGGTTGCATCAATAATTGCTGCTCTGCTCTGAAGTTTGTTGAGTCTTCCTTTTTACTGTGTTCTCATCTTGCGGCATGATGACCTATACAGCTTCTCCGTTTTTTTTCCCTGCTCTCTCAAATGATCCATCAGTGTAAATGTGTGTCCATTCGGTTTTTGGGTAAGAGTTGTAGACATGTTCAAGGGTCTTTGCATGTACTAGGTCAAAATGGACGCTAGGCACTGTGACTGTTTTGAGCCATAGCAATATTTTTGCTTCTGCCAGACAGTTGCTGTTGCATATTTGCTTCATTTGTGGACTGAAGTAATACAGTTTCCATGCCCAGGTACTGAGTTGAGTGCATGGTGCAACCCTGAGAGCTGCGGATTTCACTAGGAATGTTTTTTGATTGTGACCAACCCCTTATGCGTTTAAAATTGATCGCGTGTGCAACTGCTGATTTGTTAGTTACCTCTGATACCGTCGACGATGAACTACATTTCTAATGTCAGACTGTTTGTGTTTGCACTTCTGATGTTCACCGTATGCTTTTAATGCGTATGTATGCTAGTGCATATGCTGAGACAGCAGTCTGTCAATATTTCCACAAGGGACTGTGATAAATATTCTGTGAGTTTTTCTTTGGCACAGGAGCGGAGCAACTTTGGAGTGACCCGTTTGCCATGTAGCTGAAACTAACATTACCAAGATTACCAAGTACAAGGTCACATTCTTCAGCCTGTGTGTCTAGGGCTGGGATTGTTGTTATGACTGCATATTTAGGAAGTAGGTCCATACTGTATGCCTGGATTATTTCCCACTTTGAAGGGTCTTTAGAAAGGATGTCCCTATTTTAGGCGTATTTCAGTTTTGATGGATGGCAGTAACTTTGTCTTTTCAATTGGCTTTTAGTTGAACTGTTTGCTTGTCTGGGCATAGGGCTGTTGTTTATACGTTTAAATTTTTATGTTGCGGGTAGCACCGTTTCTTACCTTCACTGGCTCAAACTCTGGAGGCCAGAAGTTGCCTCCGCTCATTGATTGGTGTGCTTCTCATACCTCCAGTGCTGATTCTGAGACCAGTGTTCTGTATTTTGTCCAGTTTGTATAGATTTAATCTGGCTGCAGTGGAGTATGCTCCTATGCCATGCTCCAGATTTGGCCGTACGTATCCTTTGTATACATCTAGAATGGGTACTAGATTACTTCCTAGAATTGGATTATCTGCTTAGTTTAGAAGTGCACGCTACGTCTGCTGCAGATGAAGTCATTATAAAAAATTATTGAAATACAGAGGTTTGTGTGGGGTGTTGTGGGGAGAGTGGCGGACATACACCCAACAGCACCTTGATAAACATGTTTCAATTGAATTATTGGAATAATTTATGACTATTGTAAATCAGGCCAAATACAAATCGCATATGGCGTCGCTCACGCATGAGCTGTCTTGGCTAGTATTCTGATGATCCTTGTAAGGATGAGCTATGATTTTTAAATCTCGCCCTTCTTCTCTCTCTTTCTTTATCGCAATAAATCTCTTGCTGGCTTTTCCTTTGACTGTCTCTCACTCTATCTTGGTTTCTTTCTTTCTTTCTTTCTTTCTTTCTTTCTTTCTTTCTTTCTTTCTTTCTTTCTTTCTTTCTTTCTTTCTTTCTTTCTTTCTTTCTTTCTTTCTTTCTTTCTTTCTTTCTTTCTTTCTTTCTTTCTTTCGTTCTTTCGTTCTTTCGTTCTTTCATTCTTTCGTTCGTTCTTTCGTTCTTTCGTTTTTTCGTTCTTTCGTTCTTTCGTTCTTTCGTTCTTTTGTTCTTTCTTTCTTTCTTTCTTTCTTTCTTTCTTTCTTTCTTTCTTTCTTTCTTTATTTCTTTCTTTCTTTCTTTCTTTCTTTCTTTCTCTCTTTCTCTCTTTCTTTCTTTCTTTCTTTCTTTCTTTCTTTCTTTCTTTCTTTCTTTCTTTCTTTCTTTCTTTCTTTCTTTCTTTCTTTCTTTCTTTCTTTCTTTCTTTCTTTCTTTCTTTCTTTCTTTCTTTCTTTCTTTCTTTCTTTCTTTCTTTCTTTCTTTCTTTCTTTCTTTCTTTCTTTCTTTCTTTCTTTCTTTCTTTCTAGAAGTGTATACGGTTGTGTATGTGTGTTGCTCTGCTCGCTCTAGCTTCCTCTTCTTTTCTGTTTACTTCTGTTTCTTTTTCTCCTCGTTTCTTTTAATTCTCTTTAGATCAGGGAGCGTCACAATTTGTAAGCACCTCTCTAGTTCATAGGTTAGCGTATATGAGTCAGGTGTGAATCTATGTAATGTTTACCTCCTATAGACACACCTGTTCCAGTTAACAGGTTTTACCCACCAGTACATATGTTTTACTAAGAAATGTGCAAGTTATTTTGTTAATCGACATATTATTCTCATTGCACACTGGACAGGTAAATAAGCGTTCAGATCCCATCTTCAGTATATCGCTGAGCATATAGCGACTGATAACATCAGCTCTGTGTTGGTTTACTATTCATCTTAGGCTACCTGTACAGTGTTTATGTTTGGGTACACCTCTTTTGACCTGAAGTTCTTGTAGTCTTTTGACTGTCCCTGATTTAACTTTTTCTCCCGAATCATCTTCTCGTCCTGCTTCAGTGAGAGCATTGAGAAAGTCGGCCCGGATAGAAAAGAATAGAAATTATACCTCCTGAATTAAAAAAAAAAAAATTTTTTTTTTTAATTCATGGATTCAAACCCACTAAAGTTTCATCTTGAGGTGAACACCGTAACCATTCGACCGTGGACATATCTAGACAATTACAGCCAACATGGGACACGATGTTTTGTTATTCTGAAGCTCCTATCCGGCTGCCCTTATCTAACCCAACGGTTAAACGTCCAGGTGATTCTCATCCAGATGTTGGCACTCTGTGTCACCGGGTATATATTGCCCTGTGTGCGGTCCTGGTGGTGTTGAACTTCATTCATTCAGTCAAATGCAAAGCTTTAGTGACTTTTGAACTGTAATCTGCGGCATGACTATGCCTATATCAAACAGCGACAGGTTCAAATCCTTGTATACATATAGCTTTCAATTTCTATATTGAGCAGGCTATCTTCTGATCATCATCATCGTGTAGCAGGTTCTTTGCAGAGATTCGCAATCATCTCGGTCTACCTGAAAAAAACTCGGTCTCTCGCCAATCTGCCGCCTGGTGTAATTTCCACCCAAGGTGTCACTTATATTATGTGCCCATCTTCGTGCTGATCAGCCCTGCCCCTTCTGATCTTCCGATCACCATCTAGAATTTACAGACTAAGAAAATCAGGTGGAGTAGTAGCTCGGTTGCTAGGTCACTTACCAGACAGCCCGTTGGCTATACGTTCTACTCTTCGTCGAGATGAATGTTAATAACTAGGCTGAGCTACCACGTTAAACAAGTAAAAGTAAAGTAAAGGACCCTATAGGGCATATAGAGCTAGACCTATATTTTTAAAGACTAATCGGCACAAAATGGGTGATGTGGGCAGCATCACGCCGGCCGCCTTTACTTCCCAGGACTGCACCCGGTACCCACTCAAGGCTGGGTTGACCTGGGAGCCAAGGTCATTTTTTAAAAATAGTCCGTCTCCGCCAGGGAGCGAGCCCACGACCTTCCGATCCGCGGCGAGCGTCTAGCCGTTCGGCCACGGCGACTCCCACGTTAAACAAGCACACACAAAAATAAGTATCAAGGAATGTCTATAAAAGTCATCAGTGTCATATGGCCCACTTTATAAACCCAGTATTGACTGATCAATACCAATTTGTGACTAGCACTCAAGATGCCTGCATACGAGCTCTGCAACATTGTTTTGCGTTTACATATGACAAGACTGTATTTCTGTCAAACTGTATCCACTAATTTATAAGCTTCCGGTCTTGTGTGGCGGATAGACAGGATGTTAAAGTCATGGTATGTTATCTGCTTTTGGCCAAGGTTTGCAGTTGCCCTTCATTTACATGAAATCGAACTATGTAATTTCGTCACTCAACTTTGGAATTGACTGCATGATGCAGAACTACAAGCCGTGGATTTCATGAGAACGCTTTTAGTCTGTGCATATGTGGTTTGTGTTGAAAACTGCACAACCAGTCAATGAATCGGTTCTTTTTCTTCCTCTTCTTTTTAGTCCCTCTATTTCTGTGGCTAAGGCGTTGCGAGTCCGACTCGTAATCAAAAGTACCGCGATCGAAACCCACTGCGGGCTGCATGGATTTTTATCCTGGTATGGGACGTCGCGAGTCGACCCAGCCTCAAATGGGTACCAGGATGGCTGTCCTGGGGAAGTAAAGACGGCGAGCGTAATGCTGACCACATTACCCACCGAGTGCCGATTGGTCTGTAAAAATATGGGTGCTCTTCCCCTATGCCCGATGTGCCTAAAGGCGTGAAAACGCATCTTTACTTTACTTTACTTATTGGAGAAGAGGCCTTCAGTCAAGCGGTATAAAGACGTTCTATCCTTTGCCGGGACGTGCATCTGGCGCTTATATGGACTCTTTTGGTTATGAAATTTGATGACCTGTGGGTTTCTTTCATTATTAAAAACTGTGCGTATAAAGGGGAAGCAGCTGCTCTGCCCATTATTATGATATTGTACCTGGTTTTCTTTTTCAAACAAAAGAATATCTTAATTGAGCATAGATACTTTTACGTTGATCATCGCAAGTTTTTAGCAACACAGTGCAGGACTTTCATAACATGAGAGAGGGTCTCAGTGTGTGTACATACCTGAACTGAACATACTAGACATGTTTATATTGAGTTTACAATTTCAGATTCTGAAATGTTGCCAGGCTGATCAACTACTTTAATGTTCAACTGATATAGACCTTTTTAACAAGCATAAAGGGTACTTGGGAACTACATTAATCCACTGGCTTGAGGCTTGTTTGGCGAAATGACGGGTTTGATTCCTCACAGATAAAATTGTTTCCATTTGAATATTCTACTTGGGCCGCATATTTGCACTGCCAACTATAAAATGTTCCTGCGACAACATGCGACCAGCCTGATAGTCGGCCTCGATTAATGGAGGTGCCGGGTTCAAGCCCAGGTTAGTCTGGGATTTTTTCTCGTGGACTTCAGGTAATTTCCACGAGGTCTCTTCCGTAGTAGGATCGGACGCTTCTCGTGCAAAATTTGGAGTTGAAAATCTACTTAAAGTATTTTAGGATCCTCGCCGGTGCAATGGAGTTCGTGCACTTCGCTGAGATTTTTCTCTCCTCGTCTCCCGGTTATTTCTCGAGGTCTCTGGGTAGTAAGATCAGAGGCCCGTGCGTGTTCATGCGAACGTTAAAAAAAAAATCTTCAGGAAGTTAAAACTCGAAAAAAGATAGCCCAACGGCGCTTCCCGTGCAAAATTTTGAGTTAAAAGTCTCCTCAAAGTATGTCAGTGACTCGCCGGCGCAATGGAGTTCGTGCACTTCGCTGATATGCTTTTGACTCAGGCTTGAGTTAGAAGTAGAACGCAGTACTTAAGATGTTGATCCTTCGAATAAACAATAAACAAACCATAAACAGACTAACAACCTCATCAGAAAAATGCTGATTTGTCTTTAAGAAACACACACCTAGTACCATATGCCTGAGATGACAGCAGTCTGAAAAGGGTTCTTTGTCAAGTGGTGCTTGTCCTTGCTTTTTGTTTTGTTCCTTACTGGAGACGTTTGATTATCTAGATTGAAAACAGGCCAGTGGAATGAGTGAAGAGGGAATCACTTGAGTTATTTTTTATCTGAAGCGCAATGTTCGGTGTTTGTTGCTAAAGAGTTTTGAAAGCTGTGTCAAAATTTCGACAAAACGGATTCGATTTAGCTGAAGTTGATTTAGCAGCAGACTCATCAGATCCCAACTCCCTCCATCCCCACACCCTCTTTCCCCATTCCAACCACTTTCTGCGATTTCTTCAACAGCAGTATGAGCGTCGAACCGCACAAAAAAACCATGCCAAACTATTCAGCATGAATCCAAACCAGTCAACAAATACCAGAGTTGGCTGGAGCCGTTTGGCAAAGAATACAGACAACCTACTTAAATTTGGCAGGCTGGATTCCAATTCCAATTGTAGTAAACAAAAATTCCAAGCTTGATCCTTTTTTTATCCATCCGAAGGCCTGTTATATTCAGGGAGAATTCTTTGCTGTCTAAGTTGAATTTCGTTCATTTGTGGCGATCAGTTATGCCTGAGTTTTTTTTCCTTCTGTGTAACATGTCCGACGTGGTCTAGCTTAGCGGCCTTTGAAGGGGCAGTTTTTCTGGGCGTTTTGGAGTGGAGTCCGTTAGTTCTGAAAAAGGACTAACGGTGTTCCATGGCCGGCCTGGAACGACAATGTGTGGGAAGACGGCGGGTTGCAAGTCAAAAGTGGATATTTATCAACCTAGACCGACCCAGTAATTTAGAATGTGACGTCTGCATCGTAGCTTGATACACCACTCCAGCATTATCAGTATGGAGCGAGCCGCCAAAGAGCCGGCGTATTCTCCCTATACATGGTGTGATGTCTACTAGATCGTCGGTACGGCTCTGCGGATAGGAACAAAAATCCTAGCCAAAACACTCCACTGAAACTGGTTAAATAAACGATCTCAAGCTCACAGTCTGGGTAACACCCCAGTAATGAAGGCAGTTATGAAGAAAAAAATTCTTAAAATAAATCACTAAAAATAAAACACTGACATTACTGTACTCGGGCAACTACCAGGCGTGCTTCCTTCAGTTGACAGATGGTGCTCAAAGAGTTAATACTGAAAGAAAAATTAGTAATTGAATATCGTGGGGGGGGGGGGGGGGGTTTTACATCTAGTCAAATAATACTTAACTACATGTTGCTAAGGAAGATAGAGAAGAGCTGGTTCCGCAGGCAGTGGTTAGTGGCTCTATAGCATTCATGGCTGATAAGGATTAGTTTCATTTTCTTCCAAAACATGTGGAGGTACAAGGAAATGAACAAGCTGATAGGTGAGGCTACTGTGAAAGCCAGACAAGAAGAGAGAGAGAGAGTTTTAGTTTGGGCATAGAGGAAATCATGACACTGGATGTGCAGCACTGCGAATGGCAGTCTGGCATTTTTAATGAAGGAAATTGAGTAGGATTTATATCGTGCGGTGGTAAGCTCTTGATCCATTAAAGTGATTTAGACCAGGTTGTTGGGCGTTTCGTGCATAGAGTAACACCATATACCGTCAATGAGATCCCGATAAACCTCATTTCAATTAATGTAATTGCACATTGCTATACAACCAGGCAATACGTGGCACATATCTAACACACACTAGCTCTATTATTTAGTAACCTAGACAAATGGGTTTTGGGGGAGGAGGGCAAGGGAGGGGAGGTGTAAATACGTTAAGCAATTTTAGGAAGCCAACTGAAAACCTAACTGCTAAATGCATGGATGGACTTTTAATGACAAGCTAAATAAAAAGTATCAATAAACTCTTTCATAACAAAGTATCTCTGTATAACTCTGATTAAAACACAGTCATTGCAGAAGATGTCTGGCACTAATAGAGACACGTAAGATAGAAACGCAATTACATTCGGTTCAGTCGATATGGTAGTTTAAGAAAATGAACGCGAAGTATTTTTCATGGCATAAACAGAAAGTAATTATGCTTTTATAAGGTAAGAGGATATTGACGGTAGCAGGTAAAATTATGGGAAGTAAAGGCGGCGATTGTGATGCTGACCATATAATCAACTGGTCTAGAAAAATGAGTAAGCATAATATGACCGATATGTCACTGGCATGTAAAGGGGACTTGACAGTAACTGGCATGTAAAGGGGACTTGACAGTAACTGGCATGTAAAGGGGACTTTACAGTAACTGGCATGTAAAGGGGACTTGACAGCAACAGGCATGTAAAGGGGACTTTACAGTAACTGGCATGTAAAGGGGACTTTACAGTAACTGGCATGTAAAGGGGACTTGACAGTAACTGACATGTAACGGGGACTTTACAGTAACTGGCATGTAAAGGGGACTTTTCAGTAACTGGCATGTAAAGGGGACTTGACAGTAACTGGCATGTAAAGGGGACTTGACAGTAACTGGCATGTAACAGGGACTTTACAGTAACTGGCATGTAAAGGGGACTTGACAGTAAAGGGCATGTAACGGGGACTTGACAGTAACTTGCATGTAACGGGGACTTTACAGTAACTGGCATGTAAAGGGGACTTGACAGCAACTGGCATGTAAAGGGGACTTTACAGTAACTGGCATGTAAAGGGGACTTTACAGTAACTAGCATGTAAAGGGGACTTGACAGTAATTGGCATGTAACGGGGACTTTACAGTAACTGGCATGTAAAGGGTACTTGACAGCAACTGGCATGTAAAGGGGTTACCTTTCAACCCGTGATGCTTCTTTTAGGACAGTGTAATTCTATTAAACCCTCCACTGCAAATTGGTACAGATGTTCAATAAAAGTTATATCTCCGCCCTAAAGGAATATGAATGGATGGAATTATATAATAAAATTAACTTCATCAATATTATGTTACATTTTTGTGTCTGCGTAACAAGTAACTAGAATTCATTTTTGCTTACTAGAAGTTTATAAATATTTTATGAACAGCACGAAATAGCTTAAGAAGAACATTAGGCTAACATTAACACAAATTGTGGTCCCACAGAGGCTAATTAATATTACTGGTCACCGGTTAGCATGCATTGTTTTTAACATAGTCTCGATTTTCGAACTATTGGAATCATAATTAAGGAGGTTTGACTGTATTTAAATCTTTTAAGCTCATCTATTTAACATATATAACATAACCCTTGACCCGTTATGGTCGCGGAGATGTATCAACGGAAGTACTAGCATACAAAACCCACCATCTTTCTCTGTTTTCCTTACGCTTGTTAAATAACTGTACAGTAATTTACTCCTGTCCATTTATTGGTGTAGCCATTCCAGTTTTGTCTATGAACCACCCCCTTCATCACCCGAAACATGTCTTACGCCGTATCACCTAGCTAGCTAGCTAGCTTGCGATTTTTCCCCGCTACCAGAAGAGGCTCCTGCTGTCATGCAAACCTTAATTTTCTCTCTGACATATTTGTTAGTTATGTTGTAAATAGCTAATTGTCAACTACTTAGAATGAAAAGTGAGTTGCGCGGCAGTAAGAGTGGCTGTCTTCTATTATAAATCCTACTTCTAGTGGCATGATGATATTACTTTTCCAAACCTATCATTATCTAACTAAACTAAATCCTGAAACTTCTAGAAGTTTCGTAAATTAACCCAAATTAGCCGTTTATGTCGCATTCCGAGACTGTGGTAGCTAAATGTACACAAAGAAATGTCATACAACAACATTCTTGACAACGATTGGCGGAAATCGTACCTCACACAATTCAGCCACCCTGAAACAGTTTCATATTGATCACTTACAGCTCGACGGGTCGGCGGCGTTGGTTGCTCCGTTAGCCGGCACATGCCATGATGCTAAGCCATTTAACGTAAATGTCTCTATTATCTCACTCAACCAGTTGTTGTAACATTGCCGATATCGCAGCCGTGTGTTGTAGCCAGCTGCTGTTATATCTATTCCAGGGCTATTCAGCTGGCGGCCCGAGGATCTATTCGGCCCAGACAGAATTAGCAAGTGGCCCGCGGATCATTACCAATTGTATTGTATTAATAATCTTTCTATAATAGGGTTTCAATGCCGACGCTTTGTAATGCCGTGATGCCGGGTTCGATCCCAGCTGCGGGCCATGCGCATTGAGTTGGTTTCGACAGTAGTATCAAGAAAGCCGACCGTTCAGTCCTATGGCAAACTACTGGACGTAATTTGCCTAGAAAAAAAAAAACACACAACAGCCAGGGGCTGTGGGGGTTGGTTCTGCAACGTCCTGTAAAGGATACGCAACTAACCTATGCTAGGGTTCAGGCCTCTAACTCATGACCATCCCTACTTTTAACATTCTAGGCTCTGAGTAAACTTAGTCGAATCGTCTGTTTTTGAGAAGTGTCATGTTATGATGCGAATCCATTGTAATGTCTGACTTCTTCAGAATATTTAGTACCAGACAACCACGTCAAGCATGACCGTGGAAATAGCCGCTACTTCTAGAGCATTAGCATTGGTATCCGAGCAAACCACCACACAGGCAGATATTGTATCAGACTCCATGAATATGCTTCAGAAGATAGCAACAGGCTGTATGCGATCTGAATGGTTAGAAAGCATTAGAAAATCGCACTTAACTTCCCTTAACTGTCTCTACACCCTTGGTTATGCGGGCGTAAAGGGAAATGAGCGAGCGGACCAACTGGCAAGCAATGCCCTAATGCATAAGGGAAGAAGCATGGACAGAGCAGATATCGTCAACACTGTACGGAATTGGCTAGTGGATAATGAGGAATCCCTGACATTAACACGACTGTGTGACATGGAAGTAAAGCATGGCGAAGCACGTCTATGCCGTCTTCGAGGCTGAGATAGGAGACAATATAACCAGCTTCTCATGGGAACAATTAGTAGAAGTACTTTGGAGTGGCTGCTGCATCGGAGGACTGAGCACGCATGGAAATGCCCAATGTGCAGTAACGTCGATTGTGATAACATAATATAATATTTAGTTAGGAAGAGGCTTAAAACAACACTGTGACAGAAATTATAAACTTCACGCTATTGTGTTAAAACCTTTCAATAATGTTGTTAAGGTTTGGTTTAGATTTAGACGACGATCAACATCATGGCACAAGGGTAGTAACCCATAAGTGCTCCGATCTACTTTTAATTCAAGCCTGAATCCGAGGTTTCTCAGCGCAGTTCACGAACTCTTCTGAATCGATGATAATCCTGAAATACTTTAGGTAGATTTTTAACTTCAAATGTTGCCCGGGTAGCGCCGTTACGCATACTTATTTTAGATTTCAAATTGCCAAGGGATTTTTTTACGTGCTCTACAAAACACACTACCCCAATCTTACCACCCAGAGACCAGGCTAAATTACTAGAAGTCCACGTGAAAAAATCCCAGCATTTACCGGGGCTTGATACCAGCTTCCAGCACTTGGGGCGGACGCCTAACCTCAAGCCACGCAGCACCCATATTGTGTTGTTAAGGACGTCAAAAGTGTCAAGGGTGTCAAGCACGTGAAATCACAGTGCAGACGAACATGGACGGGGTAAAGAAAGTTTAAAGATAGCCGTCCCACTTTTGACATGCACTAAAGAGGAGCGGCATTTTATTAAATTTTCCGTTTTTTTTTTTTTAATCAGTGAAGAGGTGACTTCTGTGACACAATGTAATATTCGTCCCCATGGAGGATGGAATTTTTCGTTATTTGAAGCCCCACCATGGATTTTGCCAGGGGACCCTAAATATAGCCGGGTCATAAATATGGCCTCAAGGCTAAACGGGGTTTCTGGGACCTCTCCACCGGTGATCCTCGTCCGCATGGTGGTACTTTGTGTCACCGGTTGTTTATCGCTTTGAATGATGTCCTGGCGGGGTACAGCTTACATACATACATTCTGTGACACGGTGGTGCGTTTGACCTTTTCGTGACCTTCATTCGCTGATACATTTCTACAGGTTTCAGCCCCTTATCTGACGCTCTTTCGTATTTTGGAAAGAAGCTGTGCTGACTAAACAAGCTTGGATTCAGTGCTTCCACTAAGACCTTAGGAAATATTCTGTAGTAATTATTGAGTCTCACACCACTGTCTGAATACAACAATAACTTTCTCTCTTTTTTTTAAACCTGCCCCCTGATGAAATCGAACCTTGTATGTCGAATATTGTAAAACTGTTACATGCATTCATTAACCTCTAAGCGACAAAGATAATATTTATAAACAAGTTTTCAAACTCTATGTCGACATTAACATGTTATTTTTTCAGTCCTACCCACTTTGTGGGTTCAAGCGTTAATTATCATTCAATCAAGATTAGGGGTGGAAAGCCTGGAGGCATAAGACCTTTTAGCAGTCCCACCCTCTCCCATCACCCCCCCCCCTCTCCGCGCCCGCCGCCCCCTCCTTTACCCGCAACTTAGTAAATGTATAAGGGCACTAATTTGCCTCCCAAAATAAGTATAAAGTAATCTGTTTAAGCATGAATTAATGCATTTAAAATGACTTAAAACATGTTATATTCATTCGCCAATCAATAAAATTATATTTTTTAGTGTGCTTTTAAACAAGGCAATTGTATCCACATATGTCTAAACGATCTAATGTTATGTTTTATAATCGACGTCATTGCACAATGGACATTGCCATGCATATTCAGTCCTCTAAGGGGGCAGCCACTCCATAGTACCGCCACTGATTATTACAATGAGAAACTGGTTATTGTGTCCCGTCTTGGCCTCAAAGATGTCTTAGACGTGCTTCACCTCGCTTTTCTCAAGGGTATTCACTCGTGTTATCGTCAGAAGGTTATCATTATCCGTCAGCCTAAACTGTGTAAAGCTTTGTTGATATTATAGTCTGTACAGCTTTGTTGCAGTTCTCTTTGTGCTTCTTTCCGTATTCATTCTACATTACTTGCCAGCTGGTCAGCTCGTTATCTTTTATCTTTAGAGTAGATGCAGAGGATTGAGGTAAACTTCGACTTTCAAATTTATTCTACAAATTCAGAGCATAATCTACTTGATGCAATTTTCTAAAGCATGTTCATTGAGTCTAACATGAATACTGCAAGTGTGGTCTCTTGTTCTTCTATCGGTGCGAGCGCTCTGTAGGCAGCAATTACCCTCAAAGGTCATGCTTGACCTGGCTGCCTGGTAAGCGCCACTATCATCTTGCTTTGACCAAACATCGTGCTGCTTATGCTCGGCTGATCTTGATTCACGCTTCGCGCATCCACTTGTGTAGATGGCGAATACGTAAAGATAATAAGCATGTACATATTATAAATCAATAATTTATTTGTGACTGTGATCCTGGTAACAGCACTAGCCACTTTGCAAAGTAAGCTCACTAGCCACTTTGCAAACCTCTCGTTCCTTGTCTAAGATGAGAGTTGAGATTTAGGGCATGCTATGAGAAGAAGATGATGAAACGGGGGAAAAAAAGAAGAAGAAGAAAAAGGAGAAATAGGGAGAGGAAGCGGAAGAGTAAGCACCGGAGATGAAGGGTGAAAAGGAAGAGAAGAAGGAAGATGAGGAAGAGAAAAAGACAAAGAAAACTACGTCTTTTTTATTATATATCCAAGGAATGCAGTCAACAGGCCATTAAGGTAAACACATACAGAAAAAAAAAAAACCCTGATCTACAGAGTTAAAATTGATTTATAAGAAATGTATCTACAAAACTCCTGTTCCTGTTTCTGTTTTCTTTCAGATGTGCACAGTATTAGGACGCACATCCTTTTCAAACCATTGGACCAGCGTGAGCTTTAAACCTGGTCTGCCAGATAAACATTTTGGCTTGGAATAGCCAATTATCAGGACAAACGGAACATGATAAAAACAAGCAAATAAGATTGAATGACGTTTATAATCCCATCAAATGAAGCACATTAGCCTTTTATCGTCATAACGGCAGGAATAATAGTCGCATATGTTGTCACACGCGAGGGTATTCATAATTGCATACGAACTGAAAAAGAAAGAAACACTGTCATTACTGCTTGTCTTTAGCCGTTTTATAGTGTGGAAAGGGGAGGGGGAAAAGGAGGGAGGGGGGTGTGGGGTCCGTGAGCCTGTGGATTAAGGGCCGCATGGCTAGAGCTGATGCTACGGACTGTGCAGTTTAGAATTTTAAATCTGTTACCGAAAGAAAAAAAAATCCTCAACCTTACCCTGGATTCGAATCCGGGTCTCCAGAATAAGAGCTGCGCATTCTTAACCATTCGGCAAGCGGCTCTGTAATGGATATTGAAATGTATAATTTTAAATGTGCAGCCTAATCACTGATATTGTGTGTGTATGCATGCGGCAGGCGTGCGTGTGTGTATATGTGTATTGATTCTTCTTCTTCTTCTTCTTCTTCTTTTTCGTGATCACCAGCTGTAAACTCTGGCGGAAAATTTTGGTTGTTCATCTACTTTTGGACTGAAGTCCGGTTCAAGAATCTGAGTGTTGCGTGTGCATTCGTTTTACAGATCTGACTCGTTTGTTTGCAGACTGCTTTCCCTTCCTGTCAGTCAGATGCACTCCGACTTCGAAGGAAGCTCCCAATAAGTCGACTCTTGCGACATGCTTTAGGGTAGGCAGTAAATCTGTTCTTGTTTTCCCTATAATAGGGCTCCGGAACCAACATGTATGTGTATTTGCTTAGGCAAGAAAGAGACTATCTTTATTCTGTAAGCCCTAAAAATAGGACCAGGTAGTGTCCTGGGAAGTAAAAGCAGCCATTGCAATGCTGATTACAGGAGCAGTCGAGGATCTATCCCAATGTGCCGAAAATATAAGCGCCTGCAGTCGAGCTGATGGCAAGAAGAACTAAATACAACGTCAAAGATGACTCAGGATGTCCCATATGTTCCCATAAGTTCCCATCATCGTCGTCATCATTATGTACCCTGTCAACTGGCGTAGGCGCTCATGCGTCTCCATAGATCACGATCCCTGGTTGCCTGGAACAGCTCTCTTGATGATATCCCTCCATGCCATCGTTTCAGCCCATCCAATATCATCTCTCTCGATCTGTCTCTACCCCTTTTTCCACTGATCTTTCCAGTTGTCACGATGTTCTCCAATGTCTCTTTTCTCATTATGTCGCCAAAGAACAGTGTTTTTCTCTTTCTTATTGTTGTATATAAAGATCTACTTTCATTAGCTTCTTTCAAGCAATCGTTGTTAGTTACTCTTTCCGTCCAAGGTATTCGTAACATTCGTCTCAGAAATCAAATTTCCGTTGCTTCCGAATTCTTTCTATTTTGTCTACTGACATTCCAAGATTTTCTGCCATACAGCAGAAAAGGTTCTATGTAACATTTTAGCACCCTCTTTCTGACGTTGAATGAGAGCGATTTATTGCATAAGATATTCATTTTCTGAAATGCAACTTTCGCCTGACCTATTCTGCTTTTAATCTCTGTCACACATTTTCCACCTGATGATATGATTGTTCCCAGATATTTGAATTTATTGATTTGGTTAAGTCTTTTTCCTTCAACTGAGAGATCACTTCGTGAAATTTATCTTCTTCCTTGATATAACCATTACTTCCGTTTTCGTAATACTCAATGAAAGTCCTTTCTTAGCACTCTCCATCTCCACAATATCCAGCAGTTGTTGTAAATCAGTTGCAGTTAGAGCTTAAGTTCCCATGCATAGGAAAAATAAAGTTTTATGAAAAGAACATTTTTCCACCTCTTTTTTTGGGTGACGTGGTGAGCAACACACCGGCCGTATTTACTTCCCATCTTTATCTGGTATTTTACCAGCTCACACGTAAACCAGCTACCGTATATATTGAATGAGAGTCTTTCCACGTGAAAAACACAGCTCACAGGGCTGAACCTAGCACTAAACTTAGTAGCTCAGGCAGCGAAACCGTAGACCATTTATACGTGGAAATTGTATTAGCAAAGCGCTGTCAGTGTCGTTAACTATTCCATCATCCTCAAACACCAGGGTTCGTTCTCCGCAATGTAAGATTTAAAAAAAAAATTCTTATGGTTTTCGGATAATGGTACGAGAGTCGCACCGTGGAAGATGCTGGCGCCTTACTACTCAATATTTACAAAGACAACAATGTTTCACTGTAGCCAACCTTCGTTGTGAAGATGGCACATAATTGTGCTAAGACTTCCCCAAGACAGTGAAACGTTCAGTGCAGTGCGGGTAAGGACTGGTGCGAAACACTCTCGATACATCTACTATTCTTATGTCTCTCAAGACACTCCAGAATATAACGTAATAAAAGGGTACTCTTTTCCACGCCTTTAGATGTATTGGACATAAAGGGTTACCTATATTTTATAGACCAATCGGTAATCTGGTAATCCTAGTTTCAGCTTCATAGCAAACGGGTCACCCCATAGTTGCTTCGCACCTGTGCCAACGAAAAACACACGTAGCTCACAGTGTCACGCCATGCACTCAACTCATAAGCTGGGCGAGGAAACTATATCCTTCCAGTCTACAAATGGCGCAAAAATACAACGGCCACCGCTCTAGACCAATCGGTATTTTGGGGGTGATGTTGTCAACATCACTCTGGCCGCCTTTATTTCCCAGGACTTTACCTAGTACACACTCCAGGCTGGGTCCGCCTGGAGGCCAAAGTAATTTCTGAAGAAAGCCTGGTTCCCTAGGATCCGAACACCCGAAATTCCGATCCGCATGCGAACATCTAGTAGCTACACCACGGCGACGCACTAGAATATAACGTACTCACACACACACACACACACACACACACACACACACACACACACACACACACACACACACACACACACACAAAGGCCTTCAAGAACCTGACAAAGCAAGGGCCACGAATTTTTTTAGGATTTTTATTCAATGATAATGCGAAAGAATTAATTCATATATTCAAAGGTGAATGATGCAAATGAGATTACATTGGACAGGAATGCTACAATAGATGAAAATGTGATAAAGTCATTGAATGAGCAGTAAAAGGGGGAGTCAATTTTGAGATAAAGAATACCGGCCGCCAATTTATCGGAAAATCCGCCAGAGATATCAGTTTCTAGTATTCTAAGAGTTCTTCGTGCACGGATAATCTATAATGTTTCATACAAACGATACCTTGCTGTGAGAGTTCCTAGCCTGTTTTTTTTTTCCCTACTTTTCTATTAGAATCTCCCTAATGCCATTCCAGTGTATGTATGTAGGGCTTTTTTCTTTCTTTCACAGGCTTAGCAAAAAACTTGTAAAACTAGTTTTACTTTTAATATAATATCATTTCGACTAGTTAAAATATCATTTTTGCTAAAATCTCGGCGGTGATCAGACTGTTTAGATATTGTTTTTCTTAAAATTTGAAAGGACGTATACACACCAATGTGGGGAGGGAAAGTGGAAGAGAGTAAGAGAGAGAGAGAGAGAGAGAGAGAGAGAGAGAGAGAGAGAGAGAGAGAGAGAGAGAGAGAGAGAGAGAGAGAGAGAGAGAATCATTTAAATATCTATTCATAAAACTAGAACTGAAAGAAACGTTGCAATGTATTTATATTAGATACCGGTAATAAACTGCTTCAATACTGGGCAACTCACCATACGTTTATTCATGGCCCGTGCATGCTGTATATTTTGTAACCCATTAGGTCGCATTGTTTGATTACATTAATTTATTCTATGCTATTTGTTACTTCACTTTCTCCTGTCTCATAATTATATTGGTTTAACTCATTATTATTCACAATTTATAAAGATCATACAATTCGGGCTAGAAATTGTGGAAGAAGCATATGCCTGGGACTAAATGAGTTAAAATACCCCTCGTATATAAAGAGACACGGGTCAGTGTTACTGAATGTGGTGGAGGGACATGCTGGCAGAATAGAGAAAGGAGTGCAAGAGAATTGCAGAAGGACGAACAACACTGAGCGATGGGCTATGGTGAGCATCTTCAACGATAAACAAAATAACAGTTGAAAGTTGCAGTATGTCCACCTTTTTAGCTCCCGGCCCCTCCCCCGCCTCCTCGCCCCGTGGCCCCCTGTTTAACAGCCACTTATTCGGGATCCCCATCCGCAATTCTCCTATCAAGTCTAAAAACTTCTCTAAACAATGAATGTGGTGTATTCAATTGTAGATTCCGAAAATGGCGAGTGGTCTGTTGCTACAGAATGTGTGGTGCCTTATGCGAATAAAATTTATCGCGTTTGCAACTGTTGATCTGTTTGTAACTGTTGCTCTCGTCGATGGCAAACAACATCTAATGTTGAACTGTCTATTTTAACACATCTGATGGCTGCCTTGTACTTTTAGTGCGTGTGTATGCTAGCGGATATGCTGAGACTGCAGCCTGTATCAATTTTCCTCCACATGACGGTGATGAATGGACATTCTGTGTTTTGGCATATAGTACAGGGCATTCTTGTTAGGTGTCCAAACCACTTCATTTGTTGTTCTTTGATAACCTGTAAGACTGGCTTTATTCCTCGCATTCTTCTGATTTCGTGATTTCGCATTCTGTGTTTCCTTGAAACTTCTGCAGCTCTTCTAAGGCATTTCATCTCTGTTGTCACAATTTTACGTTCATTGGAGGATGTAAGTGTCCACATTTGGCACTGATAGCATAGTTAAAACTTCTCGATTCACAAGAAAACAGAGTTTTACACGATAGTGCTCTTCCCCCGTATTGCGATGATTGATTACTCCTATCAGGTATCGAAACTGTTGAAGTAGCCGATGAAGTGAGCTTGAGAGCCGACAGGTAGTGGTGGGTCATGGTCTCAAGTTCTCCGACCGTAAGTCATACCACGGTGAAACTGTAGGCAGTCACCGGACCAATATGGTTACTGCCAAGAAGGTTAACAATGGAATTTGACTTTCAAAAAGTCATGATATCATTTTACGAGAGGGAAAGTAGTCGAAAACTTGGTGATGACTGGCCAGATTATTGGAGAAAAGAGGAATAAACTGACTCGAGAATTTGATGAAAAATGGCATGATTAATGGGGGGGGGGGGGGGGGGGAAGAGGAAGAAGTGCACACAAAGATGTGATTACAACCGCCGTTATTTATGGAAACAGAACAAGTGAAAGGCACAAAGATAAATGCCAGGACGGCTTGGCCATGTGGATGGGGCAAAACAAATGCACTGGCCTGATCCATGAGACCGGTGCTCGTGTAAGATAGCGAAACATGATCCCTTCGTATTCTCAAAGAGGAAATGACGGTGAGATGCACAGAACTTATTCACGCAGTAGCTGATCCTGAGAATATATTCATGCAACAGTAGATGTAGAGATCAAGGCGCTTATTTACAACAAAAGTTATGACACTTTCTTAGTTAAGTACACAGATGAATCGGGTTTTTTTTTTTTTTTCTTATATCACAAACGAATAAAAAAAAAATATAAAAAAAAAAAGAATCATTATTCATATGGGACCAGACAATGAACACGACTTAACCATGACATATGACAATGAAACTGTGACATTATAGATGTCTTGTGTGCTTTAGATGTGCGCCTGTAGAAGAATAGGTTCCATTTCTCTGGAACTAACACAGAGCTTCTCAAGAGACTTGGAATTTAAACAAATAAAGATATTTAAAGCTAAGACAAAATCAAGATGCCTAAAATCTACACTGGGGGAAAGTTGAAAGTAGAAAAGCAAGAGATAGGCAGCGATACATATGGGACACACACAAATAATTGAGATAGTAAGCAACCAGTGTGAAACACAACAAGATCTCCTGCAACAAACATTTAATGTAGAGACGGCACCTAACTGATTAATTGAATAGACAATCGCAGAAGGATATGATAACTTAACCCAGACTAATTCAATAACATCGTAACAACAACACTCCCTGGTATTTCAGAATATCTCAATAAAATACAACAAAATAAAGAGAAGAACAATTTTCAATCTTTGTAAAAAAAAACGTTATAGGGAGTAAATCAAACAGAAAACGGTCTTTCCTACATGAATAGTCTGTTTATACGTCTAGAAGGAACTATACTTACTATATATTCATGAAACGACAAAGACCCGTTTTGTAGAGCTTCTCTAGCAACTAGAAGATAAGCTGTCCCTTGTGTCCTTCGCGGCCGACAAACACACACTTTCCAATGTTATTTTTCCGTCAGCTGAAGCTAAATTTGTTTTGTTTCTATATATCCCATAGGACAGAACCAGAGCATTCCGCCCAACCTCAAGAGTTGATGCAAAGCAGGGACACTTTTAGCTGACACACACCGGTGGCGAATGATCCTACTCATCGTAAACAGATGCATTTGCAGGGGCGTCGATACACAGAAAACATTAAATGCGGGCTTTGGGAGGCCCTGTGCCCCGACAAACTGTATAAGACTGGTGCCCAATTGTCATGGTCAAAGCCTTATTTTAAGTGTTAATTATAATCATAACCACATGCTGAAAGACAAAATATACTCACAATTTTATAAATATATAGGTGTTTATGATTTATACAACAGATCACCATCATGGCACAAGGGTCATAACCCATAAGTTCTCCATTCTACTTCTAACTCAAGCCTAAGACCGAAGAATCTCAGCGCAGTGGATGAACTCTGTCACACTGGCGAGCATCGTGAAATACTTTGGGTAGATTTTCAACTCCAAATTATGACCAGGCAGTGCCGTTAGGCTACTCTTTTGATTTCCAGCTGCCAAGGGATTTTGTATGTCCGCAAGAATACACCTGGGCGTCCAATCTTACTACCCAGATACCAGGGGAAATTACTAGAAGCCCATGTAAACAAAATCCTAGCTCTCACAAAGGGCGTGAACCCGGGACCTCCAGCACTCGAGGCGGACGCTATGCTCCGAGACCACTCATACTATGTGCGTGTGTGCGTGTGTGTGCGCGTGTGTTCATAACTCTTGAAAAGATAACTTGCATACACATTTAAAGTGTGTATGTGTGTGTGTGTGCTTGTATGCGAGGGTGGGTGTTCAGGTTAGCTTTAGTACACATGTGTGGCAAGGGACAGCTAAGCCCCAATTCCATTTGTTTTTAGCGGTTTGGGGAGGAGGGAGGGGGTGCCTCAAAGTGCCCAAACACCCAGGTTTCAACGCTCCTACGTAAATATAACGTTGTTTTTAACAGTTGTGGATGCTCTACTACGCTTCAGATCTAAAAGAATAATTGGATTTTTTTTTTTTTTTACGATAGTCTCCCCATTTGCACACCACCAGTTGTAGGTCAACTCCATTGATACGTGGTTGGACTAGTCTACGGTAGTCGATGTTACGGGTGTTGCAGTCTGTTGTTGTCTGGTATTTACGTATTTATTTCCGAGAAAGAGACGGCCTGTGATATAGGTTTAGTCACTCTCTATGGGGAGTTGTGTGTTAGACCCAGTATCTAAATGTGTTAGAAATGTTAAAAGCTCTGGCATGGTGAAATATATAACACGCGGTATGAGCGCGAGTGCGGAATATCCCCGTGACCTTGTGTGAAAGTCGGATCGCTCGAGACCGACCCATCAGTAGTGATGCGGTCCACAGGTTGTCCAATCATAAGCCATCTAGTGTGTAGCTGTGTGCAAACCATCGTAAAAATAACCGAATAATTATATATTTATGTTTATATTTTAGTTTTGATTTTGAAAAGGGTAAAATAATGGCTAACGGAAAAAAAAATAAAGAAACAGTAGGGAAGAGACACTTATAAAATGAGGACCTTTTTCCACTTCTTAAAGCAGATTGGACATACTGCGCTAGACTTGTATGTTTACAGACTGATCGGCACTGGGTGAGCGATCACGCCGGCTGCCTTTACTTACCAGGTATTTATCTGATACCAAGTCAAGGCTGGGTTGACCAGGGAGTCAATGTAATTTTTTTAAGGGAAAAAAAAGTCCGGCTCCGTTAGGATTCGAACCCACGACCTTCAGATCCGAAGGCGAGCGTCTAGCCACGACACAACGGAGGCTCTGTAAATTATGATTTTATAAGTTATTTAGAAACGACTTTAAAAAAAAGAAAAAACATAACTAGGACGTGGTAGCTAGTAAACTTAACCCTTACTCAAAATGTTAAATGTTTTAGTGGCTATGCAATGCAATGCGAATGTGAGCGCACGTGTGCGTATTACTGTGTGGCGTGTGCTAGTGTGTGTGTATGTGTGTGTGTGTGTGTGTGTGTAAGAGAGACATATTTTAGCTCTACATTTCTACACCAGCCGATCGTTGATTACTTGAGCAATCCTTTAATGATTTGTTAAAAATGGCAGGCTGGCGCCGCTACAAACTTCCCGTTTGACACAGGGTAAAAATTAACATATCCTTTTTGTTTCTTGTATCATTCCCCTAGTGACAAGATGAATATTCCCCCGCACCACCATCCCAATTTGTGTGTGATACGTAATGTGTGTGTGTGTGTGTAAGTGTGAATGTGTGCGTGTTGGCGTGTAGGTGCACCTCAAAAGATTAGATTTCGTTAACATTTAGTCTATATATAAATCTATATTTTTTAAATCTTTTTCTCCTTCTCCTCATTCTTCTCATTTTTTCTTCTATTGTTTCTCTTTCTTCACTTTCTCCTCCTCCTCCTTCTTCTTCTTCTTGTTCTTCTTCTTCTTCTTCTTGTTCTTATTCTTCTTCTTCTTCTTGTTCTTCTTGTTCTTGTTCTTGTTCTTCTTCTTCTTCTTCTTTTTCTTCTTCTTCTTCTTCATCTTCTTCTTCTTCTTCTTCATCTTCTTCTTCTTCTTCTTCTTCTTCTTCTTCTTCTTCTTCTTCTTCTTCTTCTTCTTCTTCTTCTTCTTCTTCTTCTTCTTCTTCTTCTTCTTCTTCTTCTTCTTCTTCTTCTTCTTCTTCTTCTTCTTCTTCTTCTTCTTCTTCTTCTTCTTCTTCTTCTTCTTCTTCTTCTTCTTCTTCTTCTTCTTCTTCTTCTTCTTCCTATATTTATCCTTCTTCTTAAAGTTCACCGCTTGTTAACTCCGCTGTAAAGTTATCGCTGTTCGTCAAACTTCTGAGCGTTGCTTGTTCTAGAGCTTGAGTTGTGCCTGTACATCCGTTTTTCACATCTGGCTTATCTGCATGGGTGCTGCTGGCTGCTCGCCTCTCATGCAGATTCACTCTGACTTCGAAGAACACACCACTGATTAGTTGCCTTTTATTACATGCTTTTTGGGGATGCAGTATATATATATATATATATATATATATATATATATATATATATATATATATATATATATATATATATATATATATATATATATATATATATATATATATATTTTATATATATATATATATTCTACCCCCGAACTCCTTCTAATAGGGCCCCCGCACCAAATCAGGGGATATATTTATCTTAATACGTGGGATTTAATCAAATTTTATCTTATTTAATTTTCGAATATCTTCTTTAGTCGTGAAATATATGATTTACATTCGTCACGTTGTCACAAGACAATGAACATTCTCTAAACGTTCTCTTTTCTTTGTGTGTGCGCGTGTGTGTGTGAGTGTGTGTGTGTGTGTGTGTGTGTGTGTGTGTGTGTGGTAGGTTCCTAAGACTGATGGCATGCAGAGTTGCGATGGCCATTTATACGAGCACTTGTAATAGGTTGTCTTCATCGACATTTTAGCACGTCGATTCGACCTATTTGTGTTCCGTCCTCTAATGCAGCAGCCATCTGAGTGTTTCCATGCTCATCGTACTTTGCAGGAATTCACTGGTATGACAGTTTTCTCTGCCCCGAAACCGGTTTCTACAGCATTGTGCTCGTTTAACACCCATTTTCAACAGTTGGAGCAATGACTTTGACCCCTTTGTCTCAACATTGTGGAACACAGACGGTTTTATTTTGTCTTTCCTGTAGTGTATTAGTGGTTTATCAACAGTTATAAGGGAATATGGAAATATACACTGGGTACATCCTTAGAATAATCATTACACAGGCACTGTCATCCATTTATCCATTTGTTAAAAAAATCGACCCGCTAGCAGTATCGGTTTTAATTGTGGTCTGGTTTCTTTGTGACAGTTATGTTGGCTAAGAAATGTTGGTTGTTTATAAGATGGTCTCCCCATTTACACACCACCGGTTGTAGGTCAGCTCCATTGATAAGTTGGTTGGACTGGTCTACAGTGGTCGAGGTCATGGGTGTCGCAATCTGTTGTTGTCTGGCTTTATGTTTTTTATTTCCGAGAAAAAGACAGCCTGTGACATAGGTTTTGTCACTCTCTAGATGGGTTGTGTGGTAGACCCAGCATCAAAAGGTTTTAGAAGTGTTAAAAGCGCTGGCATGGTGAAATATACAACATGAGCGCGAGTGCGGAATATCCTCGTGACCTTGTGTGAAAGTCGGATCACTCGCTGCCGACCTATCAGAGGTGAGGTGGTCAGTAGGTCGTCCAGTCAGAAGCGAGCTAGTGTGTAGCGGTGTGTAAATGGGGAGACAAGCGTAAAATTTAACGAAATGGTAATTGCACTGAAATGTGAAACAAATGGAATGAAGGGACGAGGACGTCTAACAGAAGCCGTAAGATATTCGTTTTTAAGAGAGGTTAAAGGTGCTGGCGTGCATTCCATCGTTGATTTTGAAGGAAATTGCACAGGATATACCGGAATGGAGGAAAAGGTTAAAACTTTATGTGACAATAACGGCACGGCACAATCCTAATAGTCATTGTTGTTAAAACAAACCAAAAAAAAAAAAAAAAAAAAAAAAAAAAAAGCCAAGGCACATATACACACATATATCTAGGGGAAATCCTTGAGGTCATTAAAATTGCATGATAAACAAATTATATAGTGATTACCACTCATGGATGCAAAAGAGAGAAATCGGAGGAAGAGGACACTGTAGACAACGTAGCAAAATAAAAAAGTCTATATCTTTGAGCTTTTTTCCTTGGCTTATTTCAAAACACTATCAGGTATCAGACTTGGGACAATGAGGCTTCCATCTGTCCGTCAAGGCTCCTGCAGCAGACAAGGCACATGATTAGGGAGGAAACATCAGAAATGAAAGGGCAAGAAGAACACAGTTGTTAACAGGATAGGAAATGAGCGATCTGACTTGGAGGAAAGAAGCATTAAGCCCAGAGACGACTAGAACTTTAGCCACGAAAATGGCGCCCAAAAAAAAAACCAAGACCACAAATTTAAACAGAGACTTGGCAGCTTCGGCTATCTAGCTGCAGGTTGAACACGGTTGAGTTTTTGATTTTTTTTTTTTTTTCAAAGGAATTGGAATTGAAATTGGATCATCTGCCCAAAATCGTGACAGTGAATGTAATAATTACTAGACCATGCAGGCAACTGGGCGTGAGGCATCGGGCCTATACTTTCAGAGCTATCGGCCCTTAAAGGGTGAAATGATCATCGAATCGTCTGACCGTTCTCATCTTACCAAAAACGTAACGGCACTCGTGTTTTACATCTCAGTACCATTTGGTCCGTAAGTAAATCTTACTGATGCTCTGAACTCAAAACTAATTGACTTTCAGGCGAATGGGCTAGTCATTGTTGCACGATGACTCGCACAGGCTAACGTACACGTGTTACTAAAACTAGCGAATATTTCTTGTGGCCTTGAATATCGATTACTAATCAAAACAAGCAAAGGTAATTAGTAAACGATTTTTTATTTTTTAATAAAGCCGGTTGCTTGTGACACTAGACGCGTATTTCTGTGGACTAATCGGCGCTCACTGGATGGTGTGTCAAATGGCGAAGGCCGATCTTACTTCCCTTGACATTACCTGGTACCTGTTTAAAGTTGAGTTGACCTAGAAGCCATACATTTAAAAAAAAAGTGGGCCTCGATGCGGATTCGAACCAAAGACTTTCAGGTAGGTAGGTAAGCAGTTATCCTCTACAGTACCGCGACTCCACGTTTCTAATGATAACCCGCTTATGTAACTGGAATTGATAAAAATGTTAGTCGGTAAAATACCACAGTCCTTTTTTTTTCACACACAGGCTTGAAATCACCACGTCAGATGAGTCCGTGGCTGCGAGGACACATCCAGGAGCAGTGCGACCTGTCAAGTTGAATGACACCGCCAAGCTCATTGAAATAAAATAAAAAAAATATGGCCTTTGTTTATTTAGGCACGTGTTGGGTGATAATTAAATCAGTCCTTCTGTCCAAATTTCAGGCCATGTTTGACGGGGAGGACTAATGGATTTAGAGATGCGATCTCATCCGGTGAGATTTCGTTGTGCTAAAAATCGATCCTTTACTTCAAGACAAAACAATTCCCCATTTGTGTTCCGGGGCTCTGTTACAAGGAAAAACAAGAATAGACCCACTGCCTACCCAAAAGCATGTCGTAAGAGTTGACTTATTGGGAGCTTACTTGAAAGCCGAAGTGCATCTGCCTGAGAGGCAATGAACCAACTGTGTGCATACAAATTAGTCAAATCTATCAAGTTCTGGAACAGGACTGCAGTCCAGAAGTGGACGAATAACCAGAACTTCCCGGCAGAGTTTACAGCTGGTGAACGCGTATAAGAAGAAAGAAGAAGAAGACAAAACAAAGCCCTGTACTCTGACCTACAACATTCAGGGAAACTGTAACTACAGCGGTGGTGTTAAGACGAAACATTTGTTTAAATCGTAGTGAAGATACTTTGAACTAAATTAATGCACGAAGAGAACTGATTACCGGCTTCAGAAGGAGACAATCCACATTGTTCGAGCACACCATGAAAAAGGGAAAGGATAACTTCATGACAGCAGACAAGTTAGAGAGGGTATATCGTCATCAGCGACCAGGTCGCCCGTTGGCTCGCCGGCAGACAACTTCGTTGCCGGTCGGG
>CAJHNH020008519.1:176421-206421 GCA_905116865.2 Candidula unifasciata | reverse complement strand
ATGATTTTCCCTCAATCTTTAACTAGTATGTATCTATAGGAAGTATTGTTTCGAGCAGATATAATCAAATTCAATTTGGGGGTATAACCTGTCCTTACTTGACACCCCCCCCCCCCCTCAATACTTTCTGGCAGCAGAGCTCCCTTCTGCATGAAATATTAACCCTCTCTTTTTAATCATTTAAAAATTCATAAAACATTGTTTCTGATGTTATTTTACTGTTGCCATTCAGAGCGCAATAACAATTATAATACTTTATATGTATTATCATTATTTCACATGAATTTAAAAAATGCTTTAAATCCTTCTAGCTCTCCCTCTATAATTTTCAAATGGCGGCGGCGCTGAAGACGTGTTCAATTGCGCAATAATAATAATAATAATCGTTGCTTTTATTATTTTTGTGTTTCACTGCGCAATAATAATAGTAATTGCTATTATTATTATTCCTATTATTGTTATTACTATTTTCTATGTGGTCGCAGGGTTAGAGATAATAGTCGTATTAGTATTTGTAGTAGTAGTAGTAGTATTAGTAGTAGTAGTAGTAGTAGTAGTAGTAGTAGTAGTAGTAGTAGTAGTAGTAGTAGCAGTAGTAGTAGTATAGTAGTAGTATTAGTAGTAGTAGTAGTAGTAGTAGTAGAAGTAGTAGTAGTAGTAGTAGTAGTAGTAGTAGTAGTAGTAGTAGTAGTAGTAGTAGTGGTAGTAGTAGTAGTAGTAGTAGTGGTCGGAGGAGAAGGAGGAGGAGGAGGATTTGTTGTTGTAGTTGTAGCAGCAGCAGTTGCAGTATAAGTAGATGTGGTAGCTGAGGCTGCTGTAGAAATAATAATAGCAGCAGTTGTTGTAATTGTGGTGGTGGTGGTGGTGGTAGTGCTAGTAGTACTGCTCACTTGTGCTTTAAACACCTCTGTTTTCAACGCAACCAGGGCATTTAGAACCAAAAATACTTATATGCTAAACGACACAGCAAACAAGAAAATCACCTTAGTTTGGCATATTAAACCAGGCAGCAAATTATAAATAATTGAATCCGGCAGGCATAAAAAGTAATCCAACAGTTAACAATGCGTTTACAATACAATAAAACATAGGATAATCCTGTCTTTGCGGATAATTACGAGTAAAAAGGGGAAAAAGGGAGGGTGGGAGAGGGGGGGGGGTCAAATAAGTTGTATATACATCTAATTTATATAAAATAGACATTACGGAAAAATCATCATCATCCGGCATTATGTCCTTTGCAGAACTTCGCTCTCATTATAGTCTGCCTAAAAGAAACACAGGCTGTCGCCAGTTGTTCTTCCTCATGTACCTGCATATCCAAGCTATCACTTATATCCTGTGTTTATCTGCGTCTTGGTCGGCCCCTGCCTCTCCTTCCTAATACCGTGCTTTCCGCTATTGTTACTTTTAATTCGCCGTGGCGCTTGATAGGGTCAAAATATGTCACCTAGTTTTAGGGAAAACAAATAAAGAAAAGTAAAAGAAAGAGTATTAAGAACAAATAGAATAATTATTTACATTTAGAAAGCTCTGGGGAAGAATGAAAAAAAAAAGCTGACAAAAATATGGTGTGTCGTGTACGTTACGTAGATACGGTTTTCGCACACGCGCACTGTTACTTAAAACATTTTATGACTGCAATTACGATGGAACGATAGAATATATGATCAAACCTAAAACTCACAAGATAATTACTTATTTATATTACCTATTATTTATTATGATTCAACACTATCCGTTTTAAATAGATAGCAAACTCCCAACTGCATGCATTACATAATGATACAGGTATTATCTTAGATTCAAGGGAACAAAATGCTATGGGCAGCGTTGCGTGGAGGCGGAATTCATGAAGAAAATATAAATAAAGGGAAACAATGATTGCATAAATGTTGAGAACTGAACGTCTCAATAGAAGTACAATGAATACCTGTGATGATAACAAATATCCTTCAATCTCAAGCTCTGACTGTGGAAGAGATTTTTTAACGCGGGCAGGTTTTGCTAGTGAATGAATGAGTGAGTGAAGAAGTGAGTGAGTGAGTGATTGAGTGAGTGAGTGAGTGATTGAGTGAGTGAGTGAGTGAGTGAGTGAGTGAGTGAGTGAGTGAGTGAGTGAGTGAGTGAGTGAGTGAGTGAGTGAGTGAGTGAGTGAGTGAGTGAGTGAGTGAGTGAGGAAGTGAGTGAGTGAGTGATTGAGTGAGTGAGTGAGTGAGTGGGTGGGTGGGTGAGTGAGTGAGTGATTGAGTGAGTGAGTGAGTGAGTGAGTGGGTGGGTGGGTGGGTGGGTGAGTGAGTGTGTGAGTTAGTTAGTTAGTTAGTTAGTTAGTTAGTTAGTTAGTTAGTTAGTTAGTTAGTAGTTAGTTAGTTAGTTAGTTAGTTAGTTAGTTAGTTAGTTAGTTAGTTAGTTAGTTAGTTAGTTAGTTAGTTAGTTAGTTAGTTAGTTAGTTAGTTAGTTAGTTAGTTAGTTAGTTAGTTAGTTAGTTAGTTAGTTAGTTAGTTAGTTAGTTAGTCACCAGATTATCCTCACCACACATCGAACCATTCAGTCCATAAGTACTCGGATCCCCTCCTTAGTAAATCCCGCAGCATGTAACGGCTCACGACACAAGTTATGTGTTAATTTCTTATTCTTCTTTGGCTTCCTGAGAAGCACTCTTGTCAGGCTACACGCATCATAACATCTTGTTCTTGCAGTCTGACCATTGTTGCAAATTCACAATCATCTCATGGTCTTGCCAGTAATCCTCGCCATCGCCATGGGGGAGGAGGGGGGGGGGGGGTGGAGTTTCAGTCTCCCCTATAAAAAGTGCGGGCTGAAGGGGGCTTGAGCTCCCAGATTTGTGAGCCCCTGCACTATGCAATTATTTTTTGTCCGTTACAAAATTTTAAACTATGTAACTCTATGACACTATAGTTTTACTACAGCAGGAACCGTGAAAACCGATAACAGTAAGCTGACCTTAGAATTTCTTGGAAGACTATATTGATTATCTTGTCTGTAACGGTGTAGACCTAATGTTCTCACCAGAAATGTATCCCATCTGTCACGCGATTTCTTTTTGTTTCTTTGTAGGTATTTCGTTAGGTCACATTACCTTTTGGATCTTTTTTAAAATTTCATTTGCTTCATTCACTTGCGTGAGCCATCCTATGATGGCTTGTGATCTTCTTGGTATAGTAACAGGAGTTTCAGAAGAAAATCTAAAAAAATGTGACAGAAATTACAATGCCTTTGTCTGTTCTTTTTCTTCTTCTTCTTCTTCTTCTTCTTCTTCTTCTTCTTCTTCTTCTTCTTCTTCTTCTTCTTCTTCTTCTTCTTCTTCTTCTCTTCCACCTTGTACCTCAGTGAAGTGTCGGGGGGAGATGTAACATTCGTTGATGAGCTCTGTCAAGAGCAACATTAGGACTGATGTTCATTACTGTTAGGCTGTTCTTAATGCCATCACGCTATATTTTCCGAGGTCTTCAACTCGCTCTATACCTGTTGTAAAGGTTTAGTGTGGCTTCCTGTGGCAGGTAATACCAGGGCATTCTTGCTAGGTGTCTAAACCACTTCATTTGTTGTTCTTGTAAGATTAGCTTTATTCCAAAATTTGTCTGATTTCATGATTTCTGTCGCGCGCCCACGTGGGTAAATACACTGATATAGTGAGGGTGTGGGTTTGAACCTTAACAATGCCCACCCACGTGAGAAACTGGACTATTATCTAAGCTATGTTGATCCTAGACAGTCCTGGATAGCCAAGAAAACAGCGTGTGGCTCGTTCCATGAAATGAAAGTTGCTGTACTTGTATCCACAGGAGAAGGAGAAGGGATAGATAGATATCAGGATACACCCACTGTGATATTATCTCGATACACAGTTAAGCCCTCCGACTATTCTCCTCTCCTGGCATTATTTAAAAGCCCCCATCAAGTGATTTAAATATTTGTTAGCTGAAGTAAACTAATATGCACAAAGACACTTGAACCTAAGTACACAATTTACTCAACTATGTTGTAACAACATCAAAAAGATTTATTTGAATAAATCTAAATTAAAATGAACTTGTTTAGGCTAGTAGAGTTGGGATGATGTTATAGATGACATTAAAGTTGTACATAACTTAGCTCGTCAGGACAGTTTTCGGCTTGAGACCCTGCCTATCTTTTCCAGTTTGTCGTCCTCGCTGCTTTCTGCAGGTCGTTACACTCGACGGTTGGCAAATAATGGATGCCCACTAGTCCCTGCCCAATGTGGGAACTGGAAAATGAAACCACGATGCCAAAAGTTCTGTCTCAAGCTTAGGTTAAGCCCAACAGATGGCATGTGCTGGACAGGATCTCATTTACCAGACCTAGAGTTCACCCCTTTATAACTTTTATCAAGCTCCTCCTACATTACGCCTAAAATCATTCTCATTCAAGGATGTCACAGCTCCTCCCCTGTGGGTAAGTTTATTCGCTGTCAGTCAGAGCTGTACAACACTTGTTTAAATTCCCACGGTCACCTTCTACAGGTTCAATTAAGCTGGTCAAAGCTAATAGGCCAAGTCACACCTCCAGTCTACTTCACCTGTCATCACAATAAAATCCGACTTTGTCAATTCTTCTGGCAACACTTTCAGCTCACTGTGTCAATATTGACGATCTGACCGGCACTCCAGTTTAGGTAACCTCAGGGGGAGATAATGGCAATTAGCTCTTGTTGTCTGTTCCTGAAGGTCTGGCTAGGAGATAAATATCTGACACCAACAAATGGTGTGCAAATCTCCAGTCAGTAAGTCTGCTTGGTCAGTCTTATCTCTGTACCTCAACACTTAACGTCTGGGAAAAGTTTTAGTGTGTGATATCGCCAACATCCCAGGAGAATTAAATGTTTGTTCATTTCGCCTACTTAGATTAGGGATGTATCCAAAACCATTTATTTCGGTATACTTCGAAACACAAAGGAATAAAAGTAGGTTAAGGAAAGACATTCTGGAGTCACCGAGCGTATTGTCACAATTTCGTATTCTGTCTTTCATTGAAACTCCTGCAGCTCTTCTAGGGCATTTCATCTCTGTTATCACAATTTTACGTTTATTGGAGGAGCCTTTGTCTGAGTTGGTGACGATTGTTTTAAAAGAGTTCTCCTAGTGATATATGTTCCTAATTTAACTGACAGCAATGGCAAGCCAGCCTACTCTCGTACCAGGTTACAAAAATTGAAAAAAAAAAAAAAAAAGTTATTTGCCGATCTTTTTCAGGACGTTGCAGAACCTAGCCCATCATTTTTAGGCTGTTGCTGTTTTTCTAGGCAAATTTTACGTTCAGAAATTTGCCATTGCTTTCTAAACGGTAAGCTCTCGGTACCACTGTCGAAACCAACACAAGATAAACCGTCCGCAGCTGGGATCGAACCAGGCGACCTCGGCATTACGAAGCGCGTTCGCAACTGCTTAGTCACAGACGCGGTACTAGGTCTTTACAGAAAATTACATTAAAGAATCCTGACGACCCTAAGAGGTAACTGCCTGATCTTAAAGTGTTCAGATATAATAAATCCATTGCACACATGATAAAGTGAGCAGATGGCCCATGATTTGTTGTAAGACTACTAAAGTGAGAACATTAGTAAAAGTGTAAATACATTACTGGATACCGCTTTTGTAAAATTGCTTCACTTGTATTGTCACATGGATTGCTAAAAAGATTCCTTCGCTGCCAGGTTATATGTGCCGACACGCAGAGTATAACAACAGCTTCATATCGTAAGAGGCAACCAGGGCTAGGATGACTGTACTTCCCCCCCCCCCTTTTTTTTTAACCAGGTCAGTTCCCCCCCCCCCCCTCTTTTTTTAAATTTTTTTTATTTCGTCAATGTGTTTTGAACGTCCCGTCCGTGCTCACACAAAAATGCCAATTCTCCAAATTATTAAAATCTAGGAGTAAGCTTGAGAATAATTTGTTGTATATACTACTTTAGTGGAACCAATTAAAAGCAAGTTATGCAATGTAACAAGAGAAAATGGTTCTGATATAAAATTAATTAGCATAGTGTATACAACATATAGGCCTGCATATTGTCAAGTTGTTAAAATGTATGAGTTTACTAAATACTGTCGACGAAGGTAATGAAGATGATGATAGCAACAATAATAAAAATTATCCTGTAGCACGAGTGTTATGAAACAGTTATTATTGAGTTACCAGTCGCTGTTGGTCGGCTCTGTGGCTAAGTCGATGCGAACGCTTCGTAATGCCGGGATGCCCGGTTCGATCCCAGCTGCGGGCCATGCGCCTTGCGTTGGTTTCGACAGCTGTATCAAGAAAGCCGACCGCCCAGTAAGCAATGGCAAACTACTTGACGTAAATTTGCCAAGAAAAACCACACAACAGCCACGGGCTTCTGGGGTTGGTTCTGCAACGTCCTGTAAGGGATACGCAACTAACTTTTAGATGCTGTTGACTGTCTAAGCAAGTCCCTTCACATTTGACGGTCAGATGCGATGGACTTCATGGTTGCATGCCTATGCCTAAGGCCTGTCCTGTAGGTCAATTTCTGCTTCTTCTCCTCTTCTCCTTTCTTTGAGCCTTGTAAGTATTGTTCTTGAGAGACCGTTAGATCTTATTGCACTTGTCAGTACCATTTAATTTTCCGGCTTTTCACAATACTACTAGTAATAATAAAAAGTTCCAGGATATTTTTTTGGGTGGCGGTGCGAAAAAGAGGGAGATGGGATAAACCGACTTGCTTGAGATGTCCCGTTTTCAGCTCGAAATATCAGTGCGAGGTCACATTTTCGACTCGAAATATCAGTGGGATGTCACGTTTTCAGCTCGAAATATCAGTGGGGTGTCCCGTTTTTAGCTCAAGATATTATGGTCCCCATAAACAGGGCTACCTGTCGTAAGGCTGGCTTGAGATAAGTTGGTTGAGAGAATATGCTCCAATAAGTGGTTTAAGACAGAAGCAGAAACGAGGTAACTAAGTAACTTTCAGAAAGTAAACAGTTTGCTGACTACAGTATGCCGCAGGCAATTATATTTATATAACTGTAACAGATGCGAATAACACAGTCCGTATGGTTATTCAAATCAATACCCATAACCCATGAATAACATACATGAAATTACAGTTTTCTGAACTTAGAGAAATTGTAGTGGTGTAAATAAGCCGCGATCGGATATGAGAATGAGGATTACCCTGCCACTTTTTCTACCAGTAATCTCATTATGGATACCCACTGCGGAATCGCCGAGGCACGTAATCGGGGATTACAAACATATTTCTATAATACACCAGAAGAGTGTTCTCGTCAAGCCAGCAATCGATTACATGAATTTAACATCACAGAATAAAAGTTGAGTATTCGCCACTTTGGGAACCGCCGTGATGTAGCAAACAGACGCTTGCCTGCGATCCAAAGGTCGTAGGTTCAGGTCCTGCTCGAGCTAGATTTTTTTTAACCATAGCTTCCAGATCGACCTATCTTAAAATGGGTACGAGGGAAAGTCATGAGAAGTAAAGGCCGCCGCCGTAATGTTGACCACATCACCCCTAGTGCCGACTGGTCTATAAAATATAGGTCTAGCCATATATGCCCAATAAGCCCAAAGGCGTGGAAATAGTCCTTTACTTTACTTTACCCTACTTATTGACCACTATGTGAATATGTTGGCCAAACATGATCACAGATGAAGAACTAAGGAGGAAAACATGTTTATTACTTGCAAACGTTATCACAGGAGGACGATGACGGCTTGGGCCTGTTCACAAAATGTCTCATGACACTTTGGTAAAAACTGCTTTCCAGTGGGTGGCGAATCGAAAAAAGGAGACGTTAGCGACCAAATTAAACTAAGAGATGATAGTAGAAACGGAAATCAAGGAAAGTAAAATGACATGGGATACGATAGGTAGAAATGCAAAATATCGTAAGCAATGGAGATCACGTGTGAATGTCTCACGTGTCAGCGGCGACCTGAAAAGAATAACATGAGAATAACAGCATCGTACAAAATTGCAATAGTGATTTATGTTATTTTTGTTATTACAATCGACCTCACTACACTGGGCATACCCACGGGTGCCGGTCCTCTTCTATAGGAGCCATCCCAATGTTACTTACTGACTGTTCAATTGCGAAGCATGTTACTATGTCTCTTGACTTTCAAGACGGCACCAACGTGTTTTACCCGGCTTTACTCCGAGGTCAGGTAAATGGTGTCGCGTTTGTGATTCGCTAGTATTCCCCCCCCCCCCGGTATAGTCTAAATAGTAGCGTTGATTACATGCAAGCCTGCCTGCCTAACTGTCTGTTGGACCGGCTGGTTGTCTGTCTGTCTGTCTGTCTGGTTGGCTAGCTGCCTAGATGTTTGTCTGCATGGCGTAGGCTTTGTTAATTGAGGATCGAATATTGGCTAACATAGATTCAATTCTGGTGTAACTGGACATATTTATATCAAACAAATTTGCTACTTTCACTAAAATCAACGTTTGAGACTATAATTAAAACTCCTGGAAAGTCTCACAGCGTTAGAATTGGAAGAGATATTAGGAAGGGTCCCTTCTGTTTGCTTTGTATTTATTACTTTAAAGTGTACTTAATATCAATATTTCTGCGGTCCATTGTCTGTATGGTCGACCTCTGGAAATTTTACCGCTGTATGTGAATAACACAGTTCTATGTTGTGCAATATCCGTTGCCAGTCTGGCTACACGGCGAAGTCGTTTGATCTGTTCTCGAGATCAATTCCTTTTTCGACGAGCACTAAATAATAAACCAGTGCTGGTTTGCTAGACCTGTCATAGTGTTTCCAAACTTCCTAGAATATTCACGTTTGAACTAGACTATCAAAGTCAAACTGCACAGGACTACCGGAAAAAGAATGATAATTAACGCAGTGCTAGCTAGTTTTGCAGCATGAATAATGTTAAAATTATTTCCCAAAATTCAATTCTCCGATAAGATTTCTATCACAAAACCACGGGGCCGAAAAGTGGGTCTGAATGAATGAGTCATACACTGACATCACAGCACTCGGTACATTCCCACACGGGCTCCGTCTCCTTCCTCTGTAGCCAACGAAAAATCAACATGCCAACAGTAACTGATACGACCTGATTAAAAGTTCGCTCATATTTCTTTCTGAGTGTTAAATATCTTCCAGAACATATTTGCACCCCGCCCCCTTTTCCCCTCTCCCGTTGAATTAGGCTTTCAGTGTGTGGATTCTCTATTCTACTGCACTGACCATTTGATCCCAGAGAGGTTTCACCACGCCCGCTTTATTAAAAAGTAGCTCATCGCCCAGACGAGATGCAGCAGCCAATCTATCACCTGCTTATTACCATGCACACCCCATATCCTAAACAGAAAATCCATATGCTTGTTGCCTGAGTCTTATCAAGCATTAGCTATAGTACTACCCGATTTGCTCTAAACATAATATTCAAAATACATTCTTCAGTTGAAGCGCCACTTGAGATCCCCCTGTCCACAAACCCCTTCCTTTAACTTGTCAAATCCCAGATAACATTCTCATGGCAGTCTTTCCTGCCGGTGAAAAACTAACCTGGAATTGGCCACTTCTCGGAAACCAGACCCTGGCAGCCTAGCAACTGAGGATGTCGTTGTGTAAAATGAGTTGTAACGGCTGACAGCCAGACGGGCCTTGTTTGGCCACTGAAGACTCCCCATGTATAAATGAGGACATTATTCCGCCTGGTGTGGTTCGCACGTAATTATGAAGCAAACAGTCATGATGCATGACTTACGACGTGCGGCTGATAACGGATCAATCAATGGCATTATTGGAAAAGGTCAAATGTATTACTAGAAATTTGTAGTCGAGGATTATATTTGTTTAGAGCCAGTGTGGTTTTTTTTTTTTTTTTAAAGACATAATGTGGATTTTTGTTGAATTTGCTGAACTTTGTAATTTATTTGGTACAATAATGAAGAGAGAGAAAATGAGCTGGAAAAAAGTGAGAGAGAGAGAGAGAGAGAGAGAGAGAGAGAGAGAGAGAGAGAGAGAGAGAGAGAGAGAGGAGAGAAGGTAGGGGTGTGGGAGGTTGAAAGTTGGGATAAGACAGAAGAATATAATTTTAAGTGAACTTATGCAGTTCCACGAATATGGTGACTCTGATCACAACCCCCATTGATTACTGATTGGTCTACGTGAATATGAATCTAACGTCGTTTGTTTGTTTGTTTTAGTATCCAGAAGCCATGAGTTGTTAACCCTTAGGCTCGGTATTATGGATATTTTAACCTTTCGGCCTTGATTCCATTGTAAATACCGTAAATCTGGGAGAAATGTGGCTTTCCTGCCGACCCCCGGGATTGAACCCGGACCAGAAGGAGTTCGTCACCCAGTCTTCGCCCAATCCGGTTGAGCCAACTACGCTAGAGAGCCGGGCCAGTCTAACGTCATATGCCCGATATGCTACTGACGTGAAAAGGGTCTTTCACTTTGCTTCCCTTGGAGAATCTGTGGGCTGAATGATTTGATTCTCTGTGCGGGTTCCGGGGGTGAACGCTGGAGTTGAATAGGACACACGTTGAGAAAACCTGAGAACAATATAACTAGAATTTCTTTGCATTAGAAACCACATGGTCATAGAGATTAAAGAAGACCCCTTCCCCACCCCCACACCCCCGAAAACATTGAAGGGAGTTAGAAAGAAGTTTAAAAAGATGGGGAAGACATTGGGGAAAGCTGCATGCAGTAGCAAAGGATAGAATTACTTGGCATAAGTTTGTTGAAGGCCTATACTTTGTTGGGGAATACAAGACAACAAAGATTAGACCTACTGCCGGCTATCAAGTCGCAGAAAGCGACCAATTAGGGGTGTTTCCTTTAAAGTCGGAGTGTATCGGTCTGAGAGGAATAGAACTAACAGTCTGCATAGAAATGAGATAGATCTGTAAAACGGATGTGCAGGCAAACCTCAAGTTCTGGATCAAGACCGAAGTGCATGAGTTAAGGAGCAACTACAATTTTCTGTCAGTTTACTTTTTGCTGGATAATAGGAAGAAGAAATGTGGTGTACAGTGATTATGTTGTAAAATGAACCGACGCAGACACAAACTCTCCAAATACATTCCCTCTACGTTTCTGTACAGGCCGAAAGACTTCTGTCTGTTGATTTTTGACGTTGCATCCCCACTTGTAAGGCTGTAATCTCTTTGTCGCATAGCCCTATCTAGCTCATACATAATAGCTTATATATATCTGTTCTTCTTCTTCTTTGCGTTCGGTTTTGTATGCTCACATAAGACCATCAGCTTATACGTTTATATATAATCAACTTGTCAATTGTTGTTGCTGCTTGTCTCACCCCAGCAGGCATGCTTATCTGCATGCTTCAGGACTGTATAATTTGTGTGACCTGTATGTTGACTATCCCTGCCAATTATGTAACGGTGTCAGACTATTTGGCTGTGTGCAATAGATAGATAAGGATGTTGCTTCTTTGCGTCTTGTCATGTGTCTGATACCGCCTATTTATGGATTTATGTCTTTTTGCTTCAAGTATCGTTGTTTGTAAGTGTGTGCGTATATATATGTGCGTTTATATGGTTTTGTTTCAGCACTTGCGTATTCCCGTGTCTGCGTGTGAGTGGGCAAGCATTAAAAAAACATTTGCGTATCCTTTTCTGGACGTTGCAGAACCAACCCCAGCAATTTGTTTATGGCTGTTTGTGATCCTTACGTTCAGTAGTTTGCCACTGCTTTCTGTGCGGTTGGCGGTTGGCACCACTGTCGAAACCAACGAAAGGAGGTATGGTGGAAACTACCAACATATCACATGATGAAAATAACCACCCGACTGACATGAACAGACAATAGCAGATACAGTTTGAAAATAGATCACATGACAGCAGTTAATGGCACAGACCTGATAATCTGGCAACATGACTGGCACCAAACTAACCAATCGGCACTGAGATGACAGCTTTACCAACAACCTGGCTCGGCAGACATGGGATGCTAGAATCATCAACTCTAAGAAACGCACAATGAAATAATAGCCGGAAAAGGAGCCACAATTATTACTAATGATATATCTAGGAGAGGCTAGTTCCCTAGGTAGCGGTTGAACTTGGCCAATTCAAATTGATGGTGACGATAATGGAGGTTTGCCTCCAAATCACCCCAAACTAGAATCAAACCCGGCACCTTGCAGTTACGAAGCTCGTTCGCAAAGTCTATACCACAGACTCCCTGTGTAAGTCTTTGTGTGCGTCTGAATTTTCATGTATGCATTGAAATCTTTGTTATCGTTTTCTTGACGTTTGAATCTGCAAACTACTAATACCACATTTCCTGTATTAACAACATTCTATCGACAACCTGGAGTTTCTGACCACACCTCTTTCTGGCACAGCCTGCTAGTGGATTCGATTACATACAAGCCAGCGGTAGGTTCGGGGAGGAAAACAGGATCAGTTGTAAATGCTTTTGGCATGTAGTAAGACAATGCCAGCTTTACCTGAAAGTCATTAATATCAATGGCCAAAAAGCAATGAAGGGTAAGGAGAGGCAGAAACAACGCTTCTTCTTTCTTTCTTTTTCTTTATTTCTTCTTCTTCCTTCCTTTGCCTTTCTTTCTTCGTTTTTCTTTTTCGTTTTCTTTTTTTTTTCTTCTTCTTTTTCTTCTTTTTCTTCTTCTTCTTCTTCTTCTTCTTCTTCTTCTTCTTCTTCTTCTTCTTCTTCTTCTTCTTCTTCTTCTTCTTCTTCTTCTTCTTCTTCTTCTTCTTCTTCTTCTTCTTCTTCTTCTTCTTCTTCTTCTCCTTCTTCTCCTTCTTCTTCTTCTTCTTCATCTTCTCTTTTCTTCTTCTTTTCTTCTCCTCCTCCTCCTTCTTTTTATTATTATTATTATTTTTATTATTATTATTATTATTATTATTATTATTATTATTATTATTATTATTATTATTATTATACCTCTTTTTCTGTATCCTCTTCTTCAACTTCTGTTTCTGTCTGAAGTGAAATTTTCCTATGAACTGATCTGTCTTGTCGGACCATGTAACCTAACCGGCACACATAGTGCGCTTGTGCGTGTATATATGTATGTGTATGTGTATGGAAGCCTATGTTTTTACAATCTGTATTTCAAAAAACGGATTGTATATTATGTCAAACTGAATGACTGGAACACGTCTTCTGCCTTTAAAAAAAGTCATTAATAATTGTTCGTAAATTTTGTCGACAAACTATAGTCGATTTTTTTTTAATTCTCTCTCAAATTAACGATCGAAATATATGCTCCAATAGTTCTTTTGCCGGCAATTACTAGCTAGGTTTGTTAGCCTCTACAATGGTAACATGTTCGAATCAATATAGGAACAAAAATAATGTGTAATTAAAACATTCTCCAGTTTTTTTAAGGACCCAACCATACACAATATTAGCCGGGAAAATACAAGAGCTCGGAAAAACTGGCCAATCATCCACCAAGTTTTGATTGGTCAAGAATTATGGCACCAGCACAGTATACAAATGAGTCGAACTTTAAAAAAAAAATGCCCTTGGCTCCTAGGTCGACCTAGCCTTGACTGGGTACCGGGTGCAGTCAAGGGACGTAAAGACTGCTGACGTGATGCTGGCCACATCACTAATATTGTGTCGATTGATCTATAAAAAATATGTGTTTAGCCCTACATGCAGTATGTGCCTAAAGGCGTGGAAAAGGGTCCTTTACTTTACATTTTTACAGTACAGAAATTACCTATCGTGGCGGGAAAAAGAATCATAATTTTGTTTTATTTTTTTATTGTACGAGTTGCAAAAAGACATTTTCCTGCTGTGCCATTACATGTCACATAGAGCAAGCCGTCTGTTCTCCATTCTTTTCAAACCAGAATGACATTATTTTATGTATACAGGATATGCAAGACGGTCCCGGGCCACCTTCTTCATTTCTCTCCCGCGTTAGGTGCCAACAATGGCGAAGATATATCACATATGTAAGCCAAGTTCTTTTTCTTAGAGTCCATGCCGTGTGACGTTGGTAGTCTTGTCAATCCATAACCTTCTGTCTCGCGTAATTTCAGTCAACTCTGATACAGATGAACTTCCATGCCATGATGTCACACTGTCCAGCATCTGTTCTCTCTGTCTCCTTCTGACTCTCCGCCCCTCCACCTTTCCTACCGTCACCATGTACCCCAGTTTTCTCCTTTTCATCACATGACCAAAGAATGTAGATTGTCTCTTTCTCATGTGGGCAATCGGATCTCATCGTGAGCCAGTTTTTTTCAAGACATCTTCATTACTCCTTTTATATGTCCAGGGTATTCTCGCCATTTGTCTATAAAACCACATCTCAGCAGCTTCCAAATAAGTTTTCACTAATTTACTAACTGTCCATGATTCACACCCGTAAATCAATATAGGCTTTATAAGGCTTTCAAGAATTATCTTTCTCGTAAATCAAGTAAACGAGTCTTTTCCACACCTTCACGCGTTCCTGGCATTTAGAGCTAGACATATATTTCACAGACTATTCAGCACTGGGTAGGTGATGTAGTCAGCATCACACCGGATGCCTTTACTTCCCAGTACTGTACCTGGTACTCACTCAAAACTGGAGCCAAGGATATTTTTGAAAAACAAATCCGGCTCCAACAGGATCCGAACTCACGATCTACCGATCCGCAGGCAAGCGTCTAGCCGCTACATCACCGCGGCTCTCTGTCACACACGATGACTGGTTTGAAAAAAACCTACACAGCCTACATTGAGGGTAGGGGCGATAACCGTAATACGAAATCAAATGTCGCCATAACTGACAGAACTTGATCAAGCGTTCTCACAAACGCATAACACACACAAGACACAAGCACAATAATCCACACATGTGATTTTGTTTTTAAAAAATGCATGTCGTTTAATCCCTATCGGCAGATAAAGAATGTAAAACTTAAAACATCAAGTGTAGTTTTTCACAAAGCAGCAGGAGAGATGAGGTATAAAACAGCGCTCTGGAACCTCCCATGTGTTTGGTGAAGCGTCCTAAAGGCATCCTTAAGCTATGACAAGAAAACAACATTAACCATATCCCCAAATCTGTCCAACTGGGCGCAACAGTCGTAAAATTATAGGCAGGCCGGGCAATTTTTATTTCTCTAAATTAGAGAGCGGGATCCCGAGAATTTCCTTAAGACATTATTTTGATGAGTGATTGAGATCGAGACGAGAGGAACCTGGATACAACTGCTATTTTATTTCCCTAGTGAAATGCTGGCTGCAGCTCTGGATAGCTCCGCGTGGATGTGAAGATTTAGTCCATGGTTATGAGAAGCTGTGTTTCTTTAATTTTTAAAGCAGTTTGTTCGTCTTTAAGAAATTCGAAAAGTCTCGTTCGTTGTCTTTTTAATCTTTTAAATCGACGCATTTAACTTTTTTCACTACTGATGATGTTTTATTATAAATCTGGGAATATGAAGACTATGTTAGTGAAGTGAACAAACATGTGGGTACAAGTTCAAATAATACAGCAACAGTTCGCTACATATTATTCATAGTTATCTAAGCCACTTTTTGGAAGTTCATATATTATGTTGTAGAATTGAGATTCTGGTATTCATGTCCTCCTTCTATCTCAACACCACAAACCAACAAAACTGTACAAACACACACACACAGACACACACACACACACACACACACACACACACACACACATATATATATATATATATATATATATATATAGATATATGTATGAATATGTATGTATATAAATATATATATATATATATATATATATATATATATATATATATATATACATACATACATATTCATACACTCACACACAATTTATAGAGAAGTGGGTAAATATGGAAAAGCTCGCAAACAGGCAGATTTAAAAAAAAAAAAAGACAGTCAGACACAGAAACGGAGATACAGACAGAAGGAAAGATACGAATACAGAACCAGCTTACTATATATTGAAAGAGTCACAACCCGGACACGCAGGTCCGTCTTACATCGGGAACTTTCAAGCATTCATCTTTCATGTCTCATAAAAGGTAAGTAGGTAGGTAGACAGACAGAGATAAAGGGAAAGCCGGTAGGTAAGCACATGGATAGTATATAGATTGACAGGTAGGAAGGCAGGCCGACAACAATCTATTTGATGGACAGACACAAAGACCGACAGACACAGACATACATACTCACTGCAGTATGTGTCACTTTCTGAATACTCCCTAATACTGTACCCTAATATCTAAGTGAGTTACGTGTGTGCTCAATTCTAAAAATGTCTGCTCCATATTTAGATACCTATATTCAAACATTGTCCGGAAACAACTACCGGACCAGGGAAAAGTGTAAAAACCAGTGGCAGATAATGATGGAAATTTACTGCAGCCCAATTTCAAGCGTTGACTACTCGTGGTTTTTTAATACTACAATTGTAAAAGTATTTTCTGTCCACATAACAGATTACTGTACTTAACATTCTTGGCGTACAATCTCTCGCATCATCTCACTGTGTGTGTGAGTGTGTCTGTGTCTTCCTTTCCCCCTCCCCCCCCCCCCCCCCCTTCCCCCATTTTCTCTACAAAGGCTCCGTAGAAGGATATGCATTCAGACCGACAGATTAGTAAAAGTGTATACAGTAAATGGCTATGTACGTTGTGTCAGTGTGCGCCTGCGTGTGTCCATGGTTGTGTATTGTTTGTACCTCTGCCTAGCTTTTGTACCTGCGTCGATTATGTGTGTGTGTGTGTGTGTGTGTGTGTGTGTGTGTGTGTGTGTGTGTGTTCGCGCAAGTGGGCTCTCGCGCGCTTGTGTGTATTGTCTCTCTATCTAGTCTCTATATCCAACCTATTAACATTCTCTATTTTTCTCGTTATCGCTACATTTATCTCTTGCACCCTCTAAATTTATCATGGAAGGATATGAAACCTAACGAAAAGTACATAATTGAGTTTCACTATACAACAAACACAAACGAAACGTGAAGGCTGCGGATATAGCGCCTTCATCAGCACATGCACCAATCAAAGAAAACCACACGAATACACAAAATCACTTAACTGACAAATCCCGAAGCAGCCACGTTGATGTATTGCCAGTAGACTCTCTAAATCTGTCGTGTTTCCATCTCTTCATGATCTCTATTTCTCTCTTTCTCGTACTCTCTCTCTCTCCATCTCTCTCTCTCTCTCTCTCTCTCTCTCTCTCTCTCTCTCTCTCTCTCTCTCTCTCTCTCTCATGCTTTATTTACCTTACAGACACTGTACAATTCTCTTATCTCCCATATGCTCTTGATAAAAATCCCTTTCTCTGTATATTTATATATTCATTATTCATTTTTCTCGCTTTATGTTTACCCCTTCCTGCTATATTTATCAATTTCTATCTCTTACACACTCTCATCATTCATCCCCACCCCACTGAGTTTAACATATTATTCACATACATTTTGTTTTGTATTTTTTTTTTCCAGCTAAATGTCCAGTCGATGATGTCTGGAGTGTTAACCACAACTTTCCCTAATCACAGAAACGCGACGGTGTCGTGAACTTCATCAGAAACGCCCAGAACTGTTGTAACGCAGGAATGACCAGGTTAATAACCGTACCGGAGTCACCAGACCTGTGATAATGGTGAAGTGAGAAAGTCTGCGACTAGAAGTCCTTCTATATCAGAAGTTATTATTGTAATACTGGTCACACCTTCTACAAACGTTACATACAGCGGCGCCGACACTGATAAATCTTTCGGGGCTCTGTCTCCAAGCCCTTCCCTCTTTTACAGTTTTTCCAAGCAAAAAAAAAGGGGGGGGGGGGGGGGGTACGCAGGAGGGCTGAATACCAGTGGGGGTTGGTGGGAGGGGGGTGGGGTTCTGTCGCCGCTCTGATAGAATTTATTTCGAGGGCTCGAGGCGTCAGAGCTCCTAGGTGACCCGGAATTAAAAAGGTTCTTTTTCACGTTGATTGTTTCGGGCATGTTGCTGCTTTTAAATTTCTCCTGACAAATTGGCACTGGATAAGTTGATCATGCCGGTCTTTACTTCCCATAAAAGAGCTGCTCATGGTTTTCAAACTGTAGTTGAACGAGAGTCACAACGTGTTAGGGATTTGGACCTCGACGCGGAAATTTTCTAAAGACAGCTGTGAGTGCACTTTAGCCATCCTTTATTGTAAAGACGGCAAAGAGTTGTGTTTCTTTCTCTTAACTTCGTATCGCAATACATTTCGTTCTGCCCACTACAGGCGGCGAAGGTCACAGGTTCAGGTCCTGGCGAAATCAGGGGGGGGGGGGTGTTCAACAAGTGACCTTGCCTCCTGGGTCAACTCAGCCATAAATGGGTACATGGTAAAGTCCTGGGAAGAAAAGATGGCAGGTGTAATGCTGCCCAAATCACATACCAAGTGCTGACTGGTTTATAAAATATAGGTTCAGCCCTATGTGCCAAATACGCCTGATGGCGTGGAAAGGAAGTCCGTCCTGGTGACATATCGAACAGGAAGATAGATAGATAGATAGATAGATAGATAGATAGATAGATAGATAGATAGATAGATAGATAGATAGATAGATAGATAGATAGATAGATAGATAGATAGATAGATAGATAGATAGATAGATAGATAGATAGATAGATAGATAGATAGATAGATAGATAGATAGATAGATAGATAGATAGATAGATAGATAGATAGATAGATAGATAGATAGATAGATAGATAGATAGATAGATAGATAGATAGATAGATAGATAGATAGATAGATAGATAGATAGATAGATAGATAGATAGATAGATAGATAGATAGATAGATAGATAGATAGATAGATAGATAGATAGATAGATAGATAGATAGATAGATAGATAGATAGATAGATAGATAGATAGATAGATAGATAGATAGATAGATAGATAGATAGATAGATAGATAGATAGATAGATAGATAGATAGATAGATAGATAGATAGATAGATAGATAGATAGATAGATAGATAGATAGATAGATAGATAGATAGATAGATAGATAGATAGATAGATAGATAGATAGATAGATAGATAGATAGATAGATAGATAGATAGATAGATAGATAGATAGATAGATAGATAGATAGATAGATAGATAGATAGATAGATAGATAGATAGATAGATAGATAGATAGATAGATAGATAGATAGATAGATAGATAGATAGATAGATAGATAGATAGATAGATAGATAGATAGATAGATAGATAGATAGATAGATAGATAGATAGATAGATAGATAGATAGATAGATAGATAGATAGATAGATAGATAGATAGATAGATAGATAGATAGATAGATAGATAGATAGATAGATAGATAGATAGATAGATAGATAGATAGATAGATAGATAGATAGATAGATAGATAGATAGATAGATAGATAGATAGATAGATAGATAGATAGATAGATAGATAGATAGATAGATAGATAGATAGATAGATAGATAGATAGATAGATAGATAGATAGATAGATAGATAGATAGATAGATAGATAGATAGATAGATAGATAGATAGATAGATAGATAGATAGATAGATAGATAGATAGATAGATAGATAGATAGATAGATAGATAGATAGATAGATAGATAGATAGATAGATAGATAGATAGATAGATAGATAGATAGATAGATAGATAGATAGATAGATAGATAGATAGATAGATAGATAGATAGATAGATAGATAGATAGATAGATAGATAGATAGATAGATAGATAGATAGATAGATAGATAAGAGAAATCCGAAAGGATGGCATTGTATTGGAGTGCGTCCCATTCTAACGTGCCGGAAACTTAAGAACCAGACTCTTCGTGTGGGTTCCCGGGCCCGTTGTAGCGAAACAAGAATAGACCCACCTCCTCCCCAACAAGCATGTCGTAAGAGTAGACTAACTGAAAGCCCTTTTCGCCGTCTTGGTGCATCTGCCTGAGAGGCAAGGAACCAACAATCTACATACAACTAACTTAGATGCGTAAAATGAATGTGCACGCAACACTAAGATTCTGGGGCAAGACTAAGGTTCAGAGGTGGACGAACAACAAGAATTTTCCGCCAGAGCATACAGCTGCTGAAGGCGAAGAAAAAAGAACCCGATAGTTTGACACAGAAAGTTTTGTTTCAGACCAACCAGTACCCTGTTGATTAAGTTGTCAAAACTCGCCTTTAGCATTTACTCCCAATATAATTTCTTAGTATTTACTTAATTGGGGCTGACTTGGGTGCCAACGATAGTGGGGGGAAAAAATCTCTCTACGCTCCCTTCAGGTGGGAGTACTAGCCACTGCGCCACTATGACTTCTCTTTGGGTAAAACAACTTAAGAAATATTACAGACAGGTAATCTGAAAGTGTGAGAAGATAAAAATAACTAATTATCTACTTAGTCAGAAGAAAACATCGGTTAACTTGCAGTGTTCAGTGTGAGCTTAATAAGGATATTTTATGTAACACTGCATTTCCTCCGCCAGTTCTGTGACCTTCTTCAGGGGTGAAAGAAAAAACAAACATCACCTACTGTTATTTAACTAGCCAGATAAAAGGCGAATAGTTAAAAGCTGACAGAAGACCTATGTGTTGGGCCAAAAAGTGAGGATATCGCAGACTAGCTGTAAAATACAGAGTGCCAATCACCTTTTCAGAGCAAACGAATAATAATAAAAATATTAATAATTGTCTATTTCTTGTTTTTCCGCAGTAATTCAGAGCGTCCTTCGAGTCGTTTGTTGTAATGTCATAAACAACAATTTTGCAGTCACAATCTTCCAGATTAACATGTCTTTTTTTTTAATCTTCATTTTATTTGTTCAGCTTTCTCACAAGGACCCCTAACACCAAAATTTTTTTAAGAAATATTATATTTAACAAGTAATACAGAAAAAAAAATTCATGGGTGATTTGAACAACTAATGTCCCAAATGTGTAAGAACAATTTGGGCTGGCTTTGGCCTGAATACGCAAATGACTTTCGAAGCTTGGAAAATCTCATGAACATTGTCATTGAAGAAATAACTGTTATCGGAAATGACCTTGGTTTTGATGATGTCAGGACAGAAAATGTGAATTCTGGGTTTCGCATTCAAAAGATGCGAGTGGCGATGACCAGATTAAAATCTAACCAGTGTTCAAAGGAATGAAATTGTTGTGAAGGGCCTCCACAAAGACATTGGCAACAATGATAATAATAGTAAAAGAATTACGTGTACTGTCTGAGGATTATGATTACATGCTGAGACATGCATGGTCTCCAAAGTATGAAGAATGACAGATTCGGTTCCCAAAATTGAAAAAAGAAAAAACATTACACCGTTAAAGGATTCTTACACTTGGAAAACTGAAGGAAAACCAGTACATTTTTCTTACCGTGAATATAAAAAGCATACGTCCCAGTGTAAAATGCAATTTTTTAAAACCCCACTCTGACTGTTGCGAGGGGCCCTAAAATAACTCAACCACTGGGTTGAACGGGTTTCTGATACCTGTCCCAGGGTGATCTTCATCTGAATAGTGGCACTTTGTGTCCTCGGGTGTTTATCGCTCGGTGTGATGTCCTGGTGGGGTTGAACGTCAGTCAGTCAGTCAATCAGTCAGTGGTTTCAGGGATTTGTACCTTAGGGTTTCTCGTCCAAGTAATGACGCACTGCGCTTTGCGTCACAGCGTATTATTCACTCAGTGAGACTGGAATGGTTGGGACATATGTCGGATGACAGAGAGGTAAAAACTGTATACACAAGGGAGCTGAATGGTGGTAGACAACGTGGCCAATGTACGAGAATATCCATTTGAGAACTTACAACCCGTAAAACATCCTGCTTATATAAAGACTCTTTAAGGTCAAAACCAACCAACTGAAGAAGTATTATTGAAATCGAAAAACTGAGGTAACATATTTGTATCCATTTAGAAAGAAAATTTGATAGCGCATTTTGTTGTTGCTCTATTTTGTTGCGCGTACTTTCAATTATGGCAAATCCCACATGGCTATGTTTGTACAGAGATTTCAAGGCTTCAGTCTCAAATGTCCACATGAACAGATAGCTCTCCGAATCTATCTACTCTAGTTTGCAGTGGTATATTTATTTCCCTTCCCTTGTTGAAAAGTTTCTTTATATAAGCATGAATTATATTACGGTATGTCGCAGTTCATGAAACATGCATTACTGAAAAACTGAATTGAATGAACTCTGTGATGGATGCTCTCAGAAAAGATGCAGAATTAAAGGTTTCACATAAGTTTATTATGCAATATTTGAAAACAATACAGATAGTCATAATATGACAGGATATTTTATAATTTTAACATAACGTTAAATGTAAATGAATATTAATTAGAGCCATCATAATCTTTCCATAAAATTAATTTAGATATAATTAAGCCAGGTCATAATATATAATCAACTTGACACAAAGTTAAATATAGTTGCATATTCTCTACAGCTTTGTCATAGCATATTATAATCTTGATATGAAGTAGAATTAGGTTTCACATCCTTTACAGCCATTTAATTATGTATTGTAATATTTACATACGATTAAATATAGCTGCATATCATTTACAGCCACGTTATAATATAGTATAATGTTTATATAAAGATAACTTTACTTACATATTCTTTACAACCCTGTTCTATATATTGTAGTCTACGCACTGGTACATAATAGACAGAAATGTCCTTGTAGCCCGAAAACATTCCACCAAATCATGTACCGGATAAAGGGGAGAAAATGCAAAGACCACAGAATATTCTTATTTTTAGGGGTACACAATATATATATCGACGAACAAATCGCGGCAAAATGAGTATTATTGTCCGCTGACAATTTCGAGAAACGCAACAATGCCGCGGCGAGGATGGGGTGGCGGGGATATATATATATATATATATATATATATATATATATATATATATATATATATATATATATATATATATATATATATATATATATATATATATATATATATATATATATATACAGTCTTAGCCATCTAGTTTAGCCCCCCATCCGCGCCGCGGCATTGTTGCGTTTCTCGAAATTGTCAGCGGACAATAATACTAATTTTGCCGCGATTTGTTCGTCGGAGGAAGTCCGCATTTTACACATGACTGCATTTTTATTTAAATTAGGGTATTTATTAGGCCGCCACAATTTAAGGACGAAGTTCAAAGGAAAGCTAAAACGTCGATAGTCTGCATGACCTGAACACCAAGAGGATCTGGCTTATAAACAGCATCCTCTTCCGAAAGCTGAGGTATTTTGGACACGTCAAGTGTCAATGTGGTCTGCAGAGAACGGTGATGGAGGTGATTCCAGAACACGAGACAGATGCCCATCTCCGCCAATGTGGATACAGGACATTGAAGAGGCATTGGCTATGAAAACACACATGGCTGAGAATTGGCTAGAGAAAGGGAGATTTTGAGGCGGGCCCTGAGTAGAACCGCGTTCTGCAAACGACATGCTGATTTGTATTTTTGTGATTTTATTTATTTAAATTAAATACTGAAGACACAAAATATTTAACTTACCGGGACCTTTTCACGTTTCCAGGCCAATCTACACACTTTCTCAGCCTGATCTAGGTCAGAGAGGTGTCACGTTGTACTGCTTTTTTTTTTAAAGAACCTCTCGTGTGACCTAGGTTGAGGCTGTGGGTAGGGGGGTTTGGGTTAGGGCCAGTTCTACATATTCTGGAGTCTTTGAAAGCTGTGTAGCATAGAACACGCAACATCGGTGCTGATGTAATTGAAGGGAAGACAACGTAACACCCCTCCGACGTAGAAGAGTGAGAGAGTACAAATGAAAGGTCACGTAGTGTGTAGATGGGTCTTGTACGTGAACAGGACCACTTTTCGGTTTCCCAACAGTCAACACCTTACCTATGAGATTTTCACGCACTCAGAACAAAATTTGGCCCCGTGTGAGTTCTGGGGTCCCACTGTGAAACCAAGAATAGACCCACTGCCTTTCCAACAAACATGTCCTAATAGTGGACTAATTGCGGTTTCCGTCGAAGTGTATCTGCGTGAGTGGTCAGGAACCAACAATCTGCATACAGTGAAGTTAGATCTGTAAAACGGATGTGCACGCACTCAGGTTCTGGAACAACACTAAAGTCCAGAGATGGACAAATAAACAGAACTTTCTGCCGGAGTTAGAGCTGGTTAACACAAAGAAGATTTTAAAAAACGCAAATTTTATAAACTTCACCATGTCCGGCAGGTTTTCTGCATGCCTGTGTTACTCCAGTTATTGTGTAAACAGTCATACTATTTGTTCTTTGCTAGACGTTCACCTTGTGCGGTGTAATCCTTCTTTTGTGCTCCCTCCCCCATATCTAATCTGGTAGCTGTTCGTCATTCGTTCTGCTTCTTTGTCCAAGCACTGTATCACCAAAGCTGTGACACACCGTGAATCATACCCCAGTCTTGCCCAAACCTCTGCTTATACACCTGCTCTTTTGTCTCCTCTTACAGTCTATGCCTTGTAGCTTTAGTAATCACACGTTGCCAGGTGAACCATCAATCATTTTCATACACACGTTCCTCTTTATTGGGGCGCCACCGTGGTGTAGCAGCTACACTCTCGCCTGAGGATTCGAAGTCGTGGGTTCAAAGCCGAATTCATTGCTACATTTTTCAAAAATTACCTTGGCGACAAAGCCTTAAATTGGTACGAGGTAAAGTTTTTAAAATTAAAGTTGGCAGAGGTGATGTTCATCACATTACTCATCGAAAAGTCGCTTGTCTATAATATATAGCTGTTCAGCACTATATGAGCAAAACGCATACAAACGCGGAATAGGGACCTTTTGTCATGATACCATAATGTTCTCGCCCGCTGTTAAACAGATCACACTTAGAGTGCCGCTTTGTCTATAAAGTCTAGCCCTATATGCCCAGTACCCGTAAAGGCGCAGAAAAAGGTACTTTACTTCACTTGGTCATACTTCCAACGTTGTCTGTCTTGCAATCGTTGTGGCCTCTTTGACTAAAAACGTTCCCGCTGTTCTATAGCAAGGCGCATCCAACATTTAGAGACGGCATGTTTGAGTCTCCAGACTTCTACTTCATTTAAAATGTATATGTTGTCTAGCGTGTCCTTTAATCTATATTATTATTCTACTTCTCCGAGTGCCCATCATTTACTGCGAAATTATTGCTCATTATTTTTTACTGGTATCCGCTGTTTACAACCATTGAACTTTCTGAAAATAGTTAAGTTTTCTGAATCAAATAAATAACTGTATACTGCATGTGATATTTAACCCCACCAGGACCGCACAGCGAGCGATAAACACCCGGTGACACTAAGTGATACTATTCGGATGAGAAATCACCCGGTTACAAGTTTCGGAAGCCTCGTTTAACCGTTAAGTTATATTAGGGCCCCCGATTACAACCGGGATGGGGGCTTTAAAATAAATAACCGCCTCCCATATTGGGACGAGGTTTTTATATATGATACCCTGTAAGTGTATTATATTGTATTATCTGTGGAAGGAGGGATAGAGGTAGAGAATGAGAGAAAATTGTTGACAGTCTTGTTGCATGGCATGGAGGTGTGTCGGCGCACGAACTGATACATGCAGTAGATCGCAGATTATATAGAGGCATGATCGTCCACGACAGTCGGCAAAGGCACATGATGATGATGATGAAGTGTGCTGCACATATTTTATTTTAAAACTGTGCAAGTGTAATGATGGTAAAGAAAACAGAAATGAATTAAAATATGGACAAAGGCAGGAAGAAATTAAAAAAGCAGTTCATTCTATCACTTATCTTTGTCTTTTATTACTTCTTCGCCCTCACAAGAGAGGTTAGCACGCTGGGCTCCGATATCTGTCATCCAAGTATATCCTATTTTTATTAATCCCCTAATCAGTCGCTTTTAACAACATGCTAGTTATAAGGCTCTAGGTCTCTTATTTGTCCCCCACAATGGAGCCTCAAACCAACATGTGGATTGCAATTATTTGATAAAGAAGAAAGCGTTGGAGCATATACCATGAAATGCCTTTCATATTTTTATATCCATTTATATAACTGGGGAAAACGAATGATAATCAATGGTTTAATGAAAAACAAAAACGAAAATATTACCTTATGTCGCCAATAAACTTAGTTTCACAGTTTTACTGCTAATATCCAGTTTTGTTAGCGAAATGTCTTTGATGTACGCAACCTGCAAATCTCAAATTTACTTCCTCCAACAAGTAGACTTGGCTGTACGTGTTAATATTAAATGTTCCCTGTGCATTTATGAACCTAACATTGCCAGAAGCAAAGCCTAAATGATCTCACACATTAACAGATGTGGTCTGTCTTTATAATACGTATCTAACACTCGATAAAAATAGGGAGAAAAGTTATCGAGTACGAAACAAAAACGAGTTGTAGTTGTCTCCACCTGCAAATTTAAAATGTGTTTTGTTTCCTCTATAGGTCGGTGTCTGTGGCTTAGGCTTTGCGGACGCACTTCGTAATGCCGGGGTGCCGTATTCGATCCCAGCTGCAGGCCTTGCGCCTTGCGTTGGGTTCGACAGTGGTATTGAAAAGCCGACCGTCCAGTAAGCAATGGAAAACTGCTAAGCGTTAATTTGACTAGACAAACCGCAACAGCTAAAAATGCTAGGGTTGGTTCTGCAGCGTTCTGTAAAGGATGCACAACTAACTTTTTTTTTCCTCTAAAGAGAAAAATTGTATGTTATATAAATTATTCCCTGTACATATCTGGATCCGCCATTATGAAAAGCAACTGTTGAATGAACTCACATGTAAACCGAAGTGGTCTGTGCTTATAAGATATATCCAGAAAACACTCGGTAGAACAAAAAACGAAACTGATTGAGTACAACAAGTAACGTGTGAGCACTAGCCGTGAACGCTGTCTATGGCACTTGTCTCTATCGTTCAGCGTGAGTGCAATTTTTAGCGGGTGTATCAGAAGCGCGCCACTTGCTGTCGGCTCACCTCGTGTATAGCTGGCTCCCACCACAGAACCGGGGCCTTGTGCTGTGCTACAGCGAGGACACGCCAGTAGCGGATGAAAGGGTTGTGTAAAGGAGAATTAGTTTCACAGGCAGCTGTGACTTGTCGTTGATAGAGACACCTTCCGTTAATGCTGCTTTAACATGGCGGTGACAGCCATGAGAGTTCTTCTTCAATGCTCTGCGGGGACAGGTTGCTATGGATGAAATCAGCATGGGAGAAAATACGCATTAAAAGCATGTATAGCTTGGGCAAAATATCTTATGCAATAAATCGCTCTCATTTAATGTCAGAAAGGGAGTGCTAAAATATTACATAGAACCTGAAAATTAAGAAGACTTTGGAAGCAACAGAGATGTGGTTTCTACGATGAATGTTACGAATATCGTAGACGGCCAGAGTAAGTAATAACGATTGTTTGAAAGAAGGTAATGAAAGTATATCTCTATATGTAACAGTAAGAAAGAGACAAACACTGTTCTTTGGCCACGCAATGAGAAGAGAGACATTGGAGAACATTGTGACAACTGGAAAGATCAGTGGAAAAGGAGTAGAGGCAGACCAAGAGAGATGATGGTGGATGGGCTTAAACGATGGCATGGAAGGATATCATCAAGACAGCTGTTCCAAGCAACCAGGGATCTTGATCTGTGAAGACGCATGAGCGCATGGCTGGGCACATGATGATGATGACGATAGCTTAGGCAAGGTGATACTGGTTGGGTACACTTGCTTGTCAAGAAATGATCAAGGTTGAGGGAACGGGGGCGGTACGGGAGGGGGGAGGGCACAGGCAACATGTGCCCTCTACCCCATCCCCTCCCCCAAATTATATCGGTGTGGGCTTCCTTAATAAACTGTTTAAAGAGGGCTAAGCTGTCCCCTCATCGGTGACTTGGTCGCCCCTTGCTAGCCGGTAGACGACTTCGTCGCCGGTCGGGACAGTATTTCGGTCTTTTTCCTGTGAACTCTACAGGTGAACTTTTCTTGACGTTTGGTTGCGTGCAGAGCTAAGGCATTTTGTATGGCGCACATAACCTAGTTACAATTTCAACATAAGGCTTCCCCTTCGAGGATGATGGCTGAAAGTGACGATTTTCTTTTTTTCTTCAGCAAAATGCCTACTTACCTACCTCCCCTCCACCCAGACCTTGTATGGAAGTTCTCTTGTTAACCTTTTGTTTTTATATACGGACAAATGTTTAAGGGGTTTAAACCACGACACCCCCTTCCACCCCTCTTTTCTTCTTTATGTTTTCGGCTTCACTCTTAGAATACGATTTCCATTAGATCAGGTGTTCTAAACCTTCCTAATGCCGAGATAATACATTTCCTCATGTTGTGGCGACCCCCAACTATACAATTATTTTCATCGCTCTTTCATAACTCAGTAAATATTTGTTTTGCGATGGTCTTCGGCGACGCCTGTAAAAGGGTCGTTTGACCCACACAAAAAAGGGTCGCCACTCATAGGTTGAGAACCACTGCATTAGATGTATGATTAGGTCTGTCTGTGTGATTATTTTTTTTTTTTTTTAAAGTACGGGCACTCCGACTCCGAGGTCGACCCTGTCTCACAAAATATTTCTGGGAAGGAGAGTACATGTAAAATATCCAAATCATGTATAGTGGACTAGATTGTGTAGCAGGCTACAGGCGTTTCTGTTATGAAACCACCTTGACTCTTTTAAAAACATTGGCTCATAACTGGTAGTTTGCTGACCCAGTAAATTTTAACGGCACGGGTACTTCGCTAATAATAATACTGATAATAAAATAATAATATTAATAAATAATAATAAATAATAACATTCACAGTGTTATGTAACCCTCTGTTTGCGATTCAAAACATAAATTTAACTTTTGACTTAAAAAGATGGAATCCATAGTAGGCATTCGACAGTTAGAAAGATCAATGGTTCTTATCTAACTGGTAACCATTGTTTAAGAAAATTTAAAAAAAAAACGGTTTAAATCTAGGAGTAATAAATGTGATAGATCGACTTTATTGCTCCACGTTTCATCTCATACGGTTAAATGTGTGTGAGTGTGTTTTTTTAAATAGAGCTACTGGTCTCTTCAGAAAATGTCACACAAAGCACGATCTCTGTTGCGCCAGCGATGTTTTCTCATGAATATCGGAATTTCGCAAATGGAATGACGGAGTCAAAAAAATCAAACTCAGCTTCACAGCACTTGGCAAACGGTTATAACATATTCACCACAGAGATTGACTCTTGTTTAAAGAAAAGACAAATAATAAGTTTAAGTACGCTTCCACGTCTAATGATGAAATACTAAAGCCAAAATTGCAGGGACTGAGAGCTAACAGACTGAAATGGCTGGGCTATACTGATACAATGTCAGGTGACAGAGAGGTAAAAGCTGTATACACAATGGAGCTGAATGTTCGTAGACCACGAGGCAGACCAAAAAGACGATGGAGAGATAATGTCCAGACAGACCTGCAAACACTTCGTGCCACCAATTTTATAGAGAAGGCCAACAAGAGATCATCAATATTACAAAAGAGTTAAAGACCGGTTTCATTGCCCTCAACTGTAGCATAACGACAAGCTGGCAACCATATTAAAACGTTACGTTTTGATCAATATTTCTGTTAAAATATTCAAATCCTTAGACGCTAGTACAAATTGTGATTCATGTTCTTTAATCCTCGAATTTGTTTTCTTTGCATGACTTTCCATATCCGAGCAACGCTAACATAAAAGTTAACGCGCATAAATTCGACAGAAAGATTAAAACAACAGAATCAAAAGAAGGCTTACATATACTTTCTAATAATCAACTGACGAGGAGAAAATTTGGACAAGGAAGGTCGTGGGTTCGCGTTTTGATGGAGCCGGACTTTTTTTTTTTCAAAAATGAATTTGACTTCCATGTTGACCCAGCTTTGAGTTGGTACCAGGTGCAGTCCTGGTGAGTAAAGGCGGCCGGCGTGATGTTGTCCTCATTACCCGCTAAATGCGGATTGGTCTGAACAAATA
>CAJHNH020008519.1:168921-171421 GCA_905116865.2 Candidula unifasciata | reverse complement strand
TCTAATTTCTATCACTTTCTCCTTAGTCTTTCCTATCGCTGTTCCCTTTATTCTTCCCTCTTTCTCTTACTTTTCATATCATTACGTCTACTCAATCTCTCCTGGCCTTCTTTTTTCGACTCCGCTGTTTCTTTCCATTTTCTTTCTTTCAACTTTTAAATCTGAATATTCCGATTCTTCTCTGAATATCTGAATTCCTCACACACACATATAAACACCACTCTCTCTCTCTCTCTCTCTCTCTCTCTCTCTCTCTCTCTCTCTCTCTCTCTCTCTCTCTCTCTCTCTCTCTCTCTCTCTCAATCGTTTTAAAATATACCAACCTTACAAAACAAAATGTACAACAGCTCGACAAACTGTGAGCCAAAATAAATAATTACCCTCTCATGTTGTCAGTTTAAACTCACTAAGAAATGCAAAGCTATGTCAAATTAGAGCACTGCTCTTGCCTGGACACAACACTTGCTGCGTTACAATTTTGTCCCATAATGCGCCAACAGTAATTAAAGATAAACAATGTGCTGTTTTTAGAGTTTTTGATTTATTAAATAAAAGTCACTGAGTGCGGCTTGAATTATTTACACATTTTTAAGGCAAAACTCGGATCTGTCATCTAGTACAAAAAGTTACATTTAATGTCCCACTTCTCTTAGGAAATAACTTTATAGAGATTTGTGCGTTTATGAGCAACGTTGCACAGCAACCGCCCTAGAAATTAGATATAAAATATTTATTCAATTACCCATCGTCAGTCAAAGGATAAAGAAAGCCATAACTCGGATTTACAACTCTGGTATTGATTATAAAAACACAAATTGTGGAAAGGGTAATGAGTTTTACATTGTTTTGTCGTTTTTCGCCCCCATTTTGTGGAAACTACTTTTTAAAACGAGGGGATATTTTGTAGCTTCGTGGCTAGACGCTCGACTGCTAGCCCAATTTGTTTAGCGTTCGAACAGAGACCTGGCAGATTTACTTAAAGATGGCACTGGCTCCCAAGGTCGACACTGTCTAAAATGTGTTTCAGAAAATGTCCTGAGAAATAAAGGCTGCCGATGCGATGCTGGCACATCATCAATCGAAAGTCCATTGGTCTTTAACAAAAAAATGAGTGTCTGGATATTTCATCCGGGTCACAAGAGACCTTTACTTTCACTTCGTTGTTGTTGTTGTTATTGATCCAGCGGCGCATGAGCTTTCGCCCTTTGGCCTAATGCCATGTAGTGGAATTTACATGTTTTCACAAGCTGTTCTTTTCCTCCGTACAAGATGTTCCACCTGTCTGGTCTCGGAGGGAGTAACATTCTTCTAGTCTCGTTGAGTTTTGGGCACTCAAAGAGTGGTCAACAGTTTCATAGGGGTAGTTACATAGCTGGCACTCTGGGGAGTGTTGTGGCTGTATTCTGTTTAGGTGTCCATTAAATGGAGTATGTTCTGAGTCACGAGGGAGTCGCGGACGCCTACCGATCTGGCTGACCTGCATTTAAACCTTGATGAATGATGGGATTATGTACCTCTTTTAGTTGTAGCTCGCCGTGTGTATTGGATATAACTCATGTGCATCAGTCAACATTTTTATTTTATTTTTTATTTGTACAATTCAAGTTTAGTCAGGCAAACTAAATCAACCTAAAAACACGAGTCACCAACAATGTGCTGTTTATTTGGGCCCTGTGGATGCAGTAAACCCATGTTCTTTCGTGTGATCATTATATCCTCAGTCGACTTCGATCCTCTATATGGTGACCATAAGTCCTGTTTTCGCCGGGGCTGTATCGTGTTTTTATGTATAGGCACTCCCCGTACGGGTTCCGGGCCCTGTTATAGGGAAAACAAGAAGGGAGCAACTGCCTACCCAAAAGCATGTCGTAAGAGTCAACTAAGTGGGAGCTTCCTTCAAAGTCGGAGTGCATCTGCCGGATAGGCAGGGAACCAGTAGGCTGCATACAAATGAGTCACATCTGTAAAATGGATGCACATACAACACTCAGATTCTGGAACAGAACTGCGGTCCAGAAGTGGACGAACAACCAGAACTTTCTGCCAGATTTTACAGCTGGTGAACGCGGAAAAGAAGATATATAGGCACGTCAACTGGTACAATTTAGCATCGATGCCACGGTCTGGGCCTTCCTAAAAAACGATACTGTTCGGCGAAAATTGGTTTTATGGTCATACTAATCTTCTGGGACTGAAAACGTTAACTGTCCTGGGCTTCCAAGTAATCTCAGACTAAAAAAATCAAACCTAACATTATATTGTTACATTGGCGCATGACTTAACCAGGGGGCACAGACGAACGACCGCCTAAATAATCACCCAGCACTAAAGTTTGCTGTGCTGGCGCTGCTGCAACCATTATATTTTTCCCTCAGAGGAGCTGTGTCATAGGCGTTGCGAACGAGCATCATAATGCTGGGATGCCGGGTTCGATCCCAGCTGCAGGCAATTTGGCGGCAGACCGTCTTGCTGTGGTTTCAACAGTGATACCGAGAGCTGA
>CAJHNH020008519.1:63921-163921 GCA_905116865.2 Candidula unifasciata | reverse complement strand
ATTTTAAATTCTAAAATCGAATCAGTACTGTTGTATTGTGGGAAAGCATGGAGAACAACTAAGGCAACCACTAACAAACTACATTCATAAAATGAAACCTGCGCAGAAAAAAAGGGAATTAAATAGTGTGATAGAATAACTAATGTAGAGCTTTGTGAGAGAACTAAACAAGTTCGAGTGGACCCAGAGGTAAAGAAAAGACGCTAGCGTTGGATAGGACACACGTTGGGAAAACCTGAGAATAATTTAACTAGACTGTCTTTGCACTGGAACTCACAATGCCATAGAAATAAAGGAAGACCCCAAAAATATGGAGAAGGAAGCTAGAGTGTGAAGTTGAAAAGAAGCAGAGGTCATATGGACAGCGGCGAGCAAGAGCAAAGGATAGAACCACTTGGCGTTAGTTGGCTGAGGGCTTCTGCCCCATTAGGGGATGGAAGGCGACGTTTTGTGAGGGGGAAAACTCGCATATTTCTCTCTCGCTCTCTCGCTCTCTCTCTCTCTCTCTCTCTCTCTCTCTCTCTCTCTCTCTCTCTCTCTCTCTCTCTCTCTCTCTCTCTCTCTCTCCATCTAACTCTATTTCTCGCCGTGTCACGCTCCGTCCCTGAAAAAAAAAATCGCTTCATATAAATGAAGATTAGAGGCCGCGTTTGATTTCTGTCTATTTCTGTGACGTGTAGCTTTCGCAAACACTGAACCCTATATTATCAAGAGCTCTTTCATGTTAATTAAGAGGCTAACAGTAAACCGGGCAATGTCAGAATGAGATGTTGACGAGATATGTCAGCCAGATTAAGGATTCATGCTATTGTTTTAGGTCAGTAAACAGAACACCGTAAGCCCTCTTCTAGCTCAATCAAAATGATAACAACGTTGAGATTAAGCGAACAGGATCGGTAAAAAATAAACTGAACGAGTGTGCATTATCTGGAGATAAATTTTATTTATTTAAATTAGCTCTTGTTATTCGTCTTCTGCAGTCGCCTTAAAAAGGCAAGTTAGCACATTGTGTTGTGGTTTACATCCAGGCTGCGGTTTCGCATTTAGACAAATTACATCCGATTGCAGCAAAACCCTTCTTCTTCTTCTTCTTCTTCTTCTTCTTCTTCTTCTTCTTCTTCTTCTTCTTCTTTTTTGCTTTCACTATCTGTAATTTCTGGGGGAAAGTTCTGGCTGTTCGTCCACTTCTGTACTGCAGTTCTGTTACAGAACCTGAGTGTTGCTTGTGTATCCGTCTAAAAATCTGACTTATTTGTATGCAGACTGTTGGTTGCTTGCATCTCAGGCAGATGCACTCAGACTTCAAAGGAAGCTCCCAATTAGTCGACTCTTACGACATGCTTTTGGGTAGGCAGTGGGTCTATTCTTGTTTTACCAATAATAGGGCCCCGGAACCCACATGGGGTAACAAAACCCTTTTAAATCCCCTTTTACGGCATGCTTGTTGTGAAGGGGGCAGTGGGTCTGTTCTGTTTTTTTTTTTTTTTTCAAAAAATGGGCTCCAGAACCCTAGACAGATAATTCTTGTTATAATGCATGCCACAGGAAGCAGTTCGCAGCGCTATCATATGGATCACTGTTATAAACATCTTTAGGAGCGCTCTAGTACCCGAACATCCTGGAACAGTTACCGTGTATTCGTAACGCCGTAGGTTTTAAAGTATATACCAGAGCCATACGCTAAACAATCATAACAGTGATGAAAATGTGTATTTACCAGGGCCATACAATACATAATCACATGATTCATTGGCACCTTTCCGTCTTTTCAGACGATAGTGATATACTGCGCTATGAGGAGGCATGGGACTCACAGCCCATGGCGATGGCGAGTGTGACTAGCAAGACCCGCCTCTGTCAAGAAAAGTCTTCCACGATAATAGCGGGATTTTAGGATCACTGTTGTATAAAATCAAAATGTGTGTATGCCAGAGCCATACAATATATAATCATAACAGTGATCCAAATGTGTGTATACCAGAGCCATACAATACACAATCATAACAGTGATCCAAATGTGTGTATACCAGAGGCATACAATACACAATCATAACAGTGATCAAAATGTGTGCATACCAGAGGCATACAATACACAATGATAATAGTGATCAAAATGTGTGTATACCAGAGGCATACAATACACAATCATAACAGTGATCCAAATGTGTGTATAACAGAGGCATACAATACACAATCATAACAGTGATCAAAAAATGTGTATACCAGAGGCATACAATACACAATCATAACAGTGATCAAAAAATGTGTATACCAGAGGCATACAATACACAATCATTGTTTTACTTCTGAAGGCATCGGACAAAAAAAAAAAAATCCGCTGGTCGACTTTGAAAAAAGTTAAATTCGAGAATGAATTTATTGCATCGGGTTTTTTTTTTTTAGCTTTCTTCCTCTCTCTCTCTCCCTCTCTCTCTCTCTCTCTCTCTCTCTCTCTCTCTCTCTCTCTCTCTCTCTCTCTCTCTTTCTTTCTCTCGCTCTCTCTCTCTCTCTCTCTCTTGCTCTCTCTCTCTCTCTCTTGCTCTCTCTCTCTCTCTTTCTCTCTCTCTCTCCGCAGAATTGCTAGGTTTCTACCGATAGAATCGCTTAAAGCATGAACTCCGTAGCCGCTCGATAACTTAGCATTGCTATTCGGAGGATAGCCGATGTATGACAAGCTAGATGGTGTGAGGGCCCTTTCAGAAGCGACAGAACAGTGCAAAGGTACAAATAGATCATTATGGTCTGAGGAGAATGGCGATGCGAGGAGTTACCAAGGAATCTGACCGACATTCAACACCAAAGGGAAAGGCAAGACGGATATACAATTAGTTACTGATGCCATCAGAATTGCAGCTCTTCGCTTGCTGGTAAAGATGGGGACGGAGAGCTTTTATGGAGTGCCCCAGCGCTGTGATGTCGATTGCTAATTTATCAATGAATTTTTTTTTTTTAAACTACGGCTCCACTTTGAACTTCGCCATAAATAGGCGGCCGTAATATGATGCCGTTCGAAAGAGAGCTAAATTGGCCAATTTTTGGCCATAAAATATCCAAAAATATCCGAATGGGGCTCAATTCTATTAAATATATATGTGCCGGCTCCGCATAACGAAACAATGGCTCTAACAGGGTCTCGGCGATACGTTCCTTGCGGACCTGATTCTGCGAGTGTGCCCTCACCGCCGACCGTATCCCCCGAGCTGCTACGCACGGCGCGGATGGGTACTAAACCAGATGGCTGGGACTCAAGAGCGGCAGCTACCGCATCTCCTGCAACTTCCTCCAATTACTTTACTCGGGAGTCCCAGGCACCTAGTTTAAGTTTAATCGCGTTTTGCGCATGCCGACAAGTCTTACATCTACCGCTGCTAAATCCTCCAATCGGAAGAACACAGTATTGCTAATCGCTTTCATCGTCTGTAATGTCTCGAAATTGGTCAACGGTCGCTAATATCGTCTGCCAGTATCGTCTGCAGAAACGCTCGAAATTGTCAATGGTCGGTATTTGTCGTTTGCTACTACCGTGTGCAATGTTGATATTGATTGTCAAGTAATTCTAGTTTTGCCGCGATTTGTTCCTTAGCAGAAAGTCCGTATTTTAGATATACGTTAACACCATTCGGATATTTTTGGATATTTTATGGCCAGAATGTGCCATCATATTACGGCCGCCATTTTATGGGGAAGTTCAAAGTAGAGCCAAAGAGAATTATCACTATTTACTTTAGACCAGGAACTGAAAGCAAATTAAGGCGGAGAAAAGATGTAAAAAAATATTATTAATGCGGATGACAAGAAACCAAAAAGAAGTAGAAAAATGCTGACCATTATTGAATTATTAGGCTCTCCTGTAAATAACGATCGCTAGCTGCAAAGCCGACAGTTGCTTAGTGGGAGTTCACTCCCTTGGTTGCAGTGCAAATACTGACCGTAAAGCGGAAACGAAACAAATGACATACTTACCTATCATCATAAGGTTGCGTAGGGTGTAGGGTTAGGTTTAGGGTTAGGGTTAGGGTTAGGGGTAGGGTTAGGGGTAGGGTTAGGGTTTGGGTTAGGGTAGGGTTAGATGTGAAAATTGTGACGCAGGAGTTCCACATACTGGCCGACAATCTGATGATTGTGGGAGTGGCGCCACTGGAGTTCTCCTAAATATGACGGCAATAGCGCGCGGCTGGTGCCCGATTGATGGCGAATTGTCCGTGTGAGTAGCATCCACAGTCCTTCAATTGTTAAGGGTGTGTATGTCACTGTGCGCGATTAGTTGGAACTCCTGCGTCAGAATTGTCACATCTAACCCTAACCCTAACCCTACCCCTACCCCTCAACCTAACCCTACCCCTAACCACGCAAATTTATCGGTCATTGAGTCATACAGATCTGCAGGAGTCACATCCGTGGCAACTAATAGCACCATTATATAAGGATATATTTAGTTAAACAAAAAACAAAAACAAAACCAGATGTCCCCAGGGGGTCAAATAAACACCCAAATCTGGGGGAAACACCCAAGCATTGGCAGCCTTGGTGTCGACCTCACTGTCTGTTTTGATTCGTGACTTGTCCGCTCCGTATTTGCAGTGCAGCCAAGGGAGTTAACTCCCACTAAGCGACCGTCGTCTTTCCAGCTAGCGATCGGTATTTAAATGCGAGCAAATTATTAAGTAACTTACCCCACACTCCAGTAAATTAAACACGTCGTTTGCTTTCAAAACCAATGATAGTTAGATCTGCCATTAAGTAAATGCACGGTAGATCAATTAATGTTGACACATATTCCTGGGTCAAACAATACATGATAGTGGAAACTCATTACACTTTACAACTTCTGCTGTTAGTAATACACGGGGATTATTGCTTAAACTCAATGTAAACAATCAGATTTTTCAAAACTAAAATCGGAAATTCGTTTGGACTGGTCCTTTAAAAAAAAAAATGCTTTACGAATACTTCACATTGCATATTAGGTCAACAAGGAAATAAACGAAACAAAAGTCAATCAGGCTGCTGTGTTGTCTTCGACATTTCTCTGCAGAATGGTTTTTTTTTAAAGCGTTTTATGTCTTTAAATGAGGCCAAAGTATTTCAATATACAGTAAATAAACTAAATAAATGTTAACAGAAAATATTCGTCTGCAACTTGTAATTAACTTATTTAAACTGCCCTTATTACACCATCGGTGCCTCGGGAATATGGTACGAGAACCATATTCTCAAGACCAATTGCACACGACAAGTCGTCTTCACTTCCCAAGAAATTTCATGGTGTCTATTTTAAACTGTGTCGAAGCGGGAGCAAAGTTCAGTTATTAAAAATAACCGTCTTACCGTGTGTGTTGTAGGGTCCCTTATTGTGTAGGTATGTGGGAGAGGGAGGGGATAGACCCATTGCCTGTCTAACAAGCAAGCTGTAAAAATCGACTAATTAGAGGTGTTTTCTTCGAAATCGTAGTGCACTGCCTGAAATTCGAGGAACCAACAGTGTGCATACAAAAAAAAAGCCAGATTTGTAAAACTCAGTGCTCAGAACTCAAATTCTGGAGCAAGACTCAGGCCTAGAGTTGGATAAATAAGCTGAACTCTCCCCAGAGTTTACAAACGGGGTACGGGTAGAAGGAGATGACCCTGCCTCTGTGTTGATTCGACGCCATGACCTTCGGGCCGGCAAGCTTGCCATGACCGTCTCCAGTAAGACATCAGCTTGACGTCACAACACCTCCCCCCCCCCCTCCTCCCTCACTCTCCGGCTAACGATACGTTACGGTGTGTTCCCGGCCGTCCACCGAATACTCCCCATAAAAATTCTAGGAATAAGCTCGAGATTATAGCATGTATATAGGCATATAGACACTTATAAACTAAAAGGGAAAACCTGAGGAAAACTTTGTATTTCTAATTAATTAGTATGGCTATATATTGCATATATTTCTTAGGCTTATATAATCTAATCTTCTCAAAATGTACTAGTTCCTTAAGGAAAAGTAATAATAATAAATAATAGAATTTATTTAAGAGTGGTGAGGGTGGGTGGATGGAGGGTGAAGGGGGTGTTGCATTTTCAGCTCAAGACGGCCATTAATTAACCGATAGTCGTCACGTACCTGTAAACCATCTATATCTATTATGCACTGAACATAAAATAACCTGCTAGTCTCAGTAAGTTGAGAGTGGAATCAGATCAGTTAAACTACATGAATTTTCTTTTGGCATAATAACATAAGCCTTAAAACACTTTGTAAAATTATACAATTATTGACCTCTATTTTAAATAAATGTTACGACAAATGGATATGAGTAGAAACGATTAATACATTGTTGAAGGATATACTGTGCAACAAAAAAATTTGTAACATTTAACATGGTCAAGCGACAAGCAGAGTACTTGTATTTTATATATATTTATAGAGATTACACTATTTAAAACTTATATATGCCTTATATATCAGAAGACATCAAAAGAGACAATCCCACCAACCCATAGAGTTGCAAAAAAGAAATGAATGTCAACCGAAATTCTGCAGTTGGTGGATGAAAGAAGGAAGAAAAAGAATAATAAAGAAGAATACTTTATAATACAAAAAGAAAAAGTGAACAAATGCAAAGTGGCTTAAGAAGCCTGGCTGAATCAAATGTGAACAAAGATTGGGGGAAATCACAGGAAAGACTCACATTCCATGTACCAACAGATAAATATGTTAACCTGAAAGATGGACAGAGTATATAGAGAAATTGTATGATGATAATAGACCAGACGTAGAACTGCAGACCAACAATGGCGGTCCACCAATAATTACTGCAGAAGTTAAGGATGCAATATATAATATAAAAAAAGGAAAAGCACCCGGGCCAGACAACATCTCCCTGGAAGAAATCGAAGCACTGGGAGATTTTTGAATTGAAATATTAACTAAACTTTTAAATGATATTTATAATAGTGAGTATTTTCCAAATGAGCTTTTAAAATCCATATTTATAGCTCTGCCAAAGAAACCAGGCACTTTAAAATGTGAAGACCAATGGGTCTTATGAGTAACATGATTAATATTTTACTGAGAATAATTGTGAGAAAACAGGAAATGATAGACATTGTTGTGTTAGAAAGTGGAATAATAGGCCTCAGTTTGAATAATGGGAAGACAGAAGTAAAGGTGGTATCAAAGAAACGAATTATTCCTAAATGTGTAATAAAAGTCGGTGGTGTTATTTTGGGACAAGTACAGAAGTGTAGGTATCTGGGCACATAGATAACATCAGATGGAAGATGCATAACTGAGATAAGAAACAGAAAAGGGCAGGCAAAATCTACATTTTGCAAAATAAAGAACATTTTGTGCAATATATCCATGTCGGCACACGAACTGATACATGCTGCAGGAGATCGCAGATTGTGGAGAAGCATGATCGCCCACGCTAATCAGCAAGGCACCTGATGATGATTCTGATGGTACGACTTATAATTACAATATGAGCTAGATGAAGCACAAGCAGATTTCAGACAGGGTAGAAGAACTAGGGATTACATCTTTAATATGAGAATAATTTCTGAAAAATGTAGAGAATACAACGTAGAATTGCATGCTTGTTTCTTTGATTATAGCAAGGCATTTGATTGTGTCTAGCATCAGAAAATGTGGACTATTATGAGAATCATGGGGGTTCCAGCTCTTTTTGTGCATTAAATTGCAAATCTTTATCAATAACAACAAGCAGCCATCAGAGCAGCTAGTGAAACATCAGATTGGTTCGAGGTGCAAATGAAAGTGAGGCAGGGGTGCATTCTCTCACCATACCTTTTCAATACATTCGCAGAAAATATAATGAGAAATATCAAAAATGATCAGACTTGTGATAGTTATGATCCACTCAAAATTGGTGGCAACCCTATTCCAGAACTTCGCTACATTCCTTCTTTCGAACAGCGTAAAGGGAATAGAACATTTAACATTGTCTGTCCAAAAGCACAGTGAAGATCAAAATCTGTTCTTGAATTTAAAGAAAACGAAAATAATCTCCACAAATGAAACTGGCTGTCACCCAAAAATAACAATAAATGGTGAAGAAATTGAAAATGTCACAAGCCTTGAATATCTAGGATCTATAATATAAAGCTATGGAGACTGTTTGACAGAAATTAAAAAGAGGATGGCCATAGTAATGCAAAGATTAAACAGTCTAAGAAGTATATGGTTGAGCACCAGCTAGGAGATCAAAATTAGAATTTTGAGAGCATGCATCTTCCCTGTAGCAACATAAGGATGTGAGTCGTGGACTATGTCCTAGTTCTTGAGAAAGAGAATAGGGGCTTTTGAGCGGAAATGCTACAGAAAGATTCTCAAAATATCTTGGAAGAAAAAGATGAGAAATACTGACATCTTGAAAGATCTGAGCATTAAGGAAGATTGGCTAATAAACAGCATCCTGTCTCTTATGCTGAAATATTTTGGTCATATCAAGCGCCACGACGGATGGACAAAAATTGTAGTAGAAAGCATGGTACCAGGAAGGAAGGGCAGGGGCTGACCAACCCGAAGATGGGCACAGGATATAAGTGACTCCTTGAGTATGAAAGCGCATGAGGCGGGATGATGATGACGATGGTATGTCTTTTAGGAACATCTTAAAATTTATTTTGTTAAATTTTAGTTACGAATGAATGTGTGTTTGTGTGTGTGTGTGTGTAATTTGTTTCTTGTTGTTACTTACTGACGATGGTGTTGGAACCACCACCACTACCCACTCATACCCCCATGTCCAATATTTATTGCGTTTTGTTAGTCGAGCTTGCGTGTTCTGGTTTATTTTCTTTAATATCATATACACAAATCTGCATTGCAGTCAACTCAAGATGTATGCTGGAATATTGACTTTACCTGCCGACTTTCCAAATGCATTGATTGCACTAACTGCTGCTCCAGAGAATCTTTATTAGCATTGTTGCATATACTTACATATACTTAAATTTAAATTGTTCCGTTGTGCTGCAAAAATATGTAAGCGCTCTTATATCATAGGCTGAAAACGAATAATAACAGTCACTTTGCCGCCAAGTCGGGAAATCGTGGCAAATAAACAATAGAAAACTTGTTGTGGAAAACAAATTAGAGTCAGTCATTTCAAGGTTGTGAGAATAAATGCAATAATTGAGAGACGACACTGCTATAATAGTTTTGCAAACATCCCAGGAGTCAAAAGGGGCTACCAGCCTTGAACTTTTCACTCACGCATCGCTCAATATTTTTCAACGAAAGAAAGTTTACCGCCACCTATAATTCCATTTGAAAGCAAAGTACAAACGACGGGGGAAATACAGAAAAGATATGGTAAATCAAAGATACATGAAAGGTTAAAATTATTTTTTTCACGGTTTCCCGCCAATTTACATAATTTAAAAACCTAGAGGTTACTATCTTTGCACGTATAAAAGTTATGCGGGTGTCAAGGGAGATAGAAGCATCTGCTTCATGCTCTTCTAACTGCTTCGCCAATAGACACATCGTGGTGCCGTAGAGTTTCTCTGATGTTATCTACCCATCTTCTTCTTGGTTATTGATGTCTAATATGTAGTTAGCTATGTCGGGATGCACCAGGAAACCCCAGTCTATTCTTCGATGTTATTCCTTCTAGCTATGTTAAACGATAGTCTCTGTGTACTATCTTGTTTTAAATTCCCTTGAACCTTATATCTGCTAGCCCCATTAAATTGATTTTTTTTAAATTCCCCGTAATCTCAGTAATCTCTTCGTGCATGTAACGGCTTTAATCTGTACTTAGCCCCCCCCCCCCTTTTTTTCCCCTTTACCAAGCATTATTTTACCAGTATCATTTGTTATTACTGTTTATAATTTTTTTCAAACATGTCACTTGGTGTGCGTCACGAACATAACGGAGGTAAGGGGGCCTCTGCTGCATGCTTACGCCACTCAAGCAGAAGTTGTAACGAGTGAAATGTACCAGTTACCAGTATTACAATGCTAACTGTGCACGAAAACACTCAATAGTGAAGTTACGATGAGAAAAATATCACGAAAAATTCCTCACCAGTGTAATCGTTACCAGCTAACGCTTACATGACGCTTTAAAAAATCCTTGGCTTTCAGGACATGATGCTGTTTTTTGGCCAGTTCTTCTCAATATTCACATCATGTAGGATGACGAACCAATAAATGTAAAATTGCCTAGAAATACCAAACCGCCCAGATTTGCTGGGATGGGTTCTGCCACGGCCGGGCTCTAGCTTTTAAACTTGTGTTTTAAGTTATTTAAACTGTAGTTAAATTTGCGCCTAAATCTACTAGACATATATAGTGAAAACACACCGGCCTGAAGGGCTGTCACAAAAACGGGAATTTCCGTTGATCTACATGGCCTGTAATGCTCCAGTGAGCCGTGGTTCTGAATTCTACAGTGTCATGTAAAGCATACGCAAACAAACTTTTTTCTTTTACACTTTGCCTTACTCAGTTGACTAAAACATGGTCGTCTTCATGTCCGAAGGTCTTGCTTATATCAGGATATTGGCAAACAATCGCTTTATAAACGTGGATAATTACTTTAGTTATAATTACTTATTTCCGCGTGTTTTCTTGCACAAAATAATGGTAATGAAATTATTATGTTCCCAACCCTTACCTCTTCCCCACCCCTCCCTCTCCCAATCAATACAACGACGAGGGACAAAATGATCATTGCAAAAACAATCACGAAATATAACTATTCAATCATTGTATATCAATGAGGCAAACAGTCTTGTTCCGCCCTTATATGCTGATGAGTTTCATGAGCTGGAAACTGTAGCGGGTCCTTTTGTCCATTGGTTGGTGAATTAGTCTGTCTGGACTGCTATCTCATTATTGCCAACGTTGCATCCTAGAGGTAATCAAAAAAGGCAACTTCCAGACAAGTTATAATTCGGCAACTCATGACTGCTAACACATTGTCTACACTGTTGTCTTGCGCGATTAAGGAATATAATCGAATAAGTCAACCGTCGGTGATTTATAATTCAAAACAAGGTTTTCCTTGGTGAATTCAAATACTGCGGACACAAAACAGACATTGCATAATTTATTACCAGGCGGAGTTTTAGACACCAACCAAAAGACCATTTAGTATATATTTGTGATGTATATATCTAAGTATGTACCATACGAAGCTATCGTTTGTCAGGTTCTGCATAATAGAGCGCTCCAGAATAGTTTCAGCTGACATGCGGTATAGAAGACAGACAGACAGACAGACAGACAGACAGACAGACAGACAGACAGACAGACAGACAGACAGACAGACAGACAGACAGACAGACAGACAGACAGACAGACAGACAGACAGACAGACAGACAGACAGACAGACAGACAGACAGAACGAACGAACGAACGAACAATCTTTATTTTTAAAGGGTTAAGAATTGGGCACGCAGGCCCGTCTAACATTCTGCCCTTCGAGGTCTCCCTCCATTCTTACATCATTTCATTCACACATCAAGTAATATTAAAAGTTATCAATAGCATCAAAATAATCAATATAAGCACCGGAATGTGCACATTTCTAACTACAGTAAAACGTATTAGTTGTAACAAATCTAAGAAAAATGAGCGCTATTTTTCACATATGTTTTATCTTCTATGGGGGCATATAATCGGTGCTCAGATAATATTCGAACAGTTTCAGATTGTATGTATATGGACTAGTGGTACTTTTGATTTGCTGTGGTATATAGTTCCACAAGTGAGCTGCGGAATATGACAGACTTGTTTTATAAAGGTCAATCCTAGGTTTAGGGATGTGTAATATGTTTAGACGCTTACTATGCCGTTCATTATATTTGAACAACGGCCATAAGTAACATGGAGCCTTTTGAGATAATATTTTGTAAGTATATTTTGCCTTATTGAAAAGTAGACGTTCACGAAGCGGTAGTAGTCTAAGACCTTTATATGTTTCGGAGCTCAGTGTTCCATGATTGTTACTAATTAAGCGAATGGCGCGCTTTTGCAGTGATGTGAGTCGCGTGATAACAGAGCCGGAACAGCCATCCCATATTGTAGAGCAATAGTCTACATGTGTCTGGATGTGAGAAATATAGAATATCTTTCTTGTGTGTTCATCAAGAAAGTTTTTAATTTTTGCAAGCTGGTAAACCTTTTTAGCTGTTTGCTTCACAAGTGCTTGTACATGTGAGTTGAATGTTAGATTTGCATCAATTACCAACCCCAGTGTCTTGTGCTCAGTTACATTTTCTACTTGAGTGTCCCCAATGTAGAGTTGAAGCGTTCTCTGGGAATTTAAACTGTATAGTTTTTGCCTGGTCGTTATTAGCATAGATTTGGTTTTATTAATGTTTATTTGCATACGGTTTGCACTGCGCCATTGGACTACATTATTTAATTCTTGTTGTAATGTGGACTCTAGTAAATTACATGTTTGAGCATTTGCATAGATGGTACAGTCGTCTGCGAATAAATCGCAGGACGACGACAAACATAAAGGAAGGTCATTTATGTAGATATTGAATAACAGGGGACAGAGAATCGAGCCTTGAGGTACCCCAGTATTTAATTCAGTGGCTTGCGATAATGATTTATTGTAAAAGATTATTTGTTTTCTATTTAACAAAAAAGATTTTATTAACTGTAATAGTCTAGGGTTAAATGTTTCATTGTTTCTAATTTTCTAATAAGAATGTTATGGTCTATCATATCAAAAGCTTTCTTAAAGTCTATAAACACCCCGCCACATATTTTCTCATCATTAACATTCTGATGCCATTTTTCAATCATGTTAGTTAAAGCAGTATGGCAAGAATAGTTTGGTCGAAAACCTGATTGGTTATCCACTATAAGTTTGTTGTGATCTAAGTGCTGAAAAGTTACATTATGAATATGTTTCTCTAGTGGTTTCGATAGTGATGATAACAGGGAGATTGGTCTATAGTTACCTGGAATACTACTGTCTAAGGAACCAGATTTTAGATGCGGATATACTTTGGCAATCTTAAATGCAGATGGGAAGTAGCCTTTGACAAGACATTGGTTGTAAATAAAGGTCATCGACTCACAAATAACTGGGGCAGCACTACGAAGGATCCTATTGCTGATTCCGTCTAAACCGGACGTATTACTGTTTCTTAGACTGTTGAAATGTATAAAAACTTCCGCAACTGTCATGAGAGGAATGTCAGAAGGAATGTCTTCAGGGCATTTATTTTCACAAAATGCTGATAGCAGTGATAAATCACATGGACAGTTTGGCATTGTGGCTTTTACGTTTTCTATATTGGCTTCAAAGAAATTACTGAAATCATTCGATGTTATATTAGATGTCAGCAAACGCGTGGAAGTACCTTTGTTTGTCAATGTATTGATTGCCTTCCATATGTCTTTGCTGTTTCTTTTATCTACTATTAACTGTTTAAAAAAGTTCTTTTTTTCCTTACGAATAGTATACTGGACTTTGTTTCGCAGATTCCGGTATGTGATTATATCCTTCTTTTTATGCGCCCTATCTCGCTCTCTCATGATTGCAACTACCTCCTGTGTGATCCAAGGGGATTTAGTTTGATGTTTTACACGGACCTCCTTAACTGGCACATGCTTATCAAATACACTAGAGAAGGTTTTCAGCCAATATTAAATAGCGTCATCTGAATCAGAGAGCTGATAAACGTGGTCAAGAGGAGAATTTAACAAGTCTAGTAGGAATGCATCTAGTAGGAATGCATCAGACAGACAGACAGACAGACGGACAGACAGACAGACAGACAGACAGACAGACAGACAGACAGACAGACAGACAGACAGACAGACAGACAGACAGACAGACAGACAGACAGACAGACAGACAGACGAACGGATGGATGGATGGATGGATGGATAATTTGATGGATGGATGGATGGATGGATGGATGGATGGATGGATGGATGGATGGATGGATGGATGGATGGATGGGATGAATGGATGGATGGATAGAGAGAGGGGGGAGAGAGAGCCCAGCACTTGTTACTGTCTTTCTAACCGAAGAAAAAAACCTACATATTGTTGGAAGTTACCAGTAATTTCATTTCCTAAGCGTCATTGGTACATTCTTCGCTAAAGTATGTATCATAAACAAATGTATTCTTCTTCTTCTGCTTGTGTTCGCCTTCTGATTTAGACTGACAGACACGTTCTTCTGTTTAATTTGACTGCTTTTAGGGGTTCCCTTTTAGTTCCATACAGCTTTGAATACAGTGCTGACTCAGTGGGCCAGTATTTCATTTTGAATGGGCTGTACAAGGAACACTCTTAAAGGACATGTTCTGTAGTCTGCACACACAGCCCCCACCGGGCACAACGGGGAACTACTTAGACGAAGCCTGTGCATATGCTGGTTAAGTTTGTTATGTCCTGTCCTGGGGCATAGAATAATGACCTGCCTATGCCGGTGAAATAAGTTGTAGTCATCTCTGGCTAGACTCTGTTCACTTATGTTTGACTGTATGGCTCTTTTCTTCTCATAGTACGTTACTGTATTCTCTTCCTGTTTACATTCTGCCTCTTTCTTAGCAGGTTTATCTGCGGTTTAATTTCCTGGTATACCCCAGTGGGATGGCACCCTCTGGAGTACAGTACACTTTTGGGCAGCCACCTTGCCAAGTTCAGATCTCACATGTGGGAGTTTACCACTCTTGTGGGCTTGAAGCACCGATAGCGCATCTGTGAAGATGACCACTTGGTTGCAGTCAGAACCGGTGTCGTGTAACATTTCAGCAGCCTGCTCTAGTGCTACAATCTAAGCTGTATAATTGGAACAGAATTTACCAATGGGTATATACTTTGTGTGGTGGTGGTTGTCTGGATATGTTATAAGGACGCCAGCACCCCCATTTTTAACCCCACTGGTTGCTGATCCATCTGTGTAAGCATGTACACACGACGGTTCGGGTAGTTTTCTTGAATCATGCTAAAAGCAACAGTTCGTTTTTGAAGTTCATCTGACTTATCTTTATCTGTGAGTCTACTGACTGAAGTCATTATCTGATTGTGTCGCTGACTTGCTCCCAAAGTAAAGCTTATAGAGTAGGTTTCAGCGGTGTTGTTCTCATGGGTAGATCTGCATGATACTGTCTTCGTCTTTTCCCCCGACGGACAAATCTGCTACTTTTAATACGCCCGAATGCCAGATCATCTTATCTTGCAGTCAATGGATGTGACTGCATACTGTTAAACTTCTCCATCTGGATTATAGTTTTAGTGTCTCTTCTAAAGACAATGTCTGAATTGCAGTTAGTTTTTGCATCTCAGGATCGGAGCAGATCCTGTGATGGTTATAAGGGCTTGATTTTACTCTCTGTCTAACAAGTGTAGATCGGAATTAGCAACTGATAACCAAGCTGTTGCATCAAACTCAAAGTAGGATCTTATTGCTCCATTTTAAACGTTCGTTATCAAGAAAAGATATAAAACTGAACGAAAAGCATATTAGCAAGCTTCACAATATAACAAATACAGATAAAACGTGAACGTTGTCGCTACGGAGCCTTCATCAGTGCATACAAATCAAACAATACTACACAAATACACAAAATCACTTAGCTGGTATCTCGAAGCAGCCGGGTCGATGGTTACTCAGCAGAATGCCTACATGTGTCGGCTGGGGGAATAAATACTAGGGCTGTACCGAATAGTGATTTTCACTATACGGCCGAATACGAATAACGGGACCAACTATTCGGCCGAATACGAATAGTGTATAAAATATATCAACAAAAAGAAGGAAAAAAAAACACACATACACACACATTTATAATTTCAAATGTACGCTGAACTTTTACTTCACATAAAGTAGCACATAAGAGTCATCTTCTTCTTTAGCACTCTTAGCCCTTGAGGTTTACTGCTGCAAACTGTTTTTGAAAACTTCATCTTTTTCATTTCTGCTTCAAGTTTCAGAGCCATATAAAACGACTTGTCTAATCAACGTTTTATATATTTTGATATTGGTGTTGCGAGACAGACACTGTGACTTTAGCAGATGTTGAATGGCATAGTATACTTTATTTCTAGTTTGTATTCTAGATTGTATTTCTTCTCTCAGCATGATGGAGCAGTTGAAGTTTTCACCCAAGTACTTATATGTTTCCGTTCGTTTGATTTTCACATTATCGACTTGGATTGGCCGGAGTTTATATTCTTTCCATGTCTAGTTAGTATTCGTACAGAATAGTAAACATTTAAAAGCATTTTATGTTTTGCATCCTTCAGTCAGTCTGTGGTAACTAATAACTAGGAATGAAAAATCCAAAGTATTATAACAAATAACTAAACTTCGAAAATGTCACTGACAGCTTAGTAAATGCATGAAAGCTGCATTAACTTTAAACAAAACCAAACGTTCCATGTTGCCAGTATTAAGGCCGTGTATGCAGAAGCGGGTGTAAGGTAACTACTATTCATTTTCGGCCCGACCGCAACTATTCGGCCGAATACCGATAGTCAATAGGTCCACTATTCGGCCCCGAAGAGAATACGAAGCGAATATTCGGTACAGCCCTAATAAATACTCCATGTGGAGTACCAGGGGCCATAACTAGGGGGTTCGAGATAAAACTGTGCGGACAGTTCAATCCTTTAGGCGTTTAAATGAAACTGTGGTGGCAATTCAGTCCGGAGGGTGTTAAAGTCCCCAGAGTGTAAATAAAACGATTCTCAAGAGACTTGCGGACTCTGCCGCTGGAGTGGCTAGATTTAATGTCTGTCACTTCCGTGTCGAGGACACGTTGGTGATCCTGTGAATTGAAGTGCAACGGTACGGATTCCAGAGCTCCATTTTAAACATCCAAAAGATGTTGTCTGAACCTGTCAGCTAGCCGTAGACCTGTTTCACCAATGTATCTCATGCCACATCTTTTGCAGTTGATGGCATAAATGACATTGCGGCTGATACAAAATAATGCTTCACGTATGTGGAAGGTGGCGTTCGGGAATTCTAGACTAGTTACCTGGACCACTTTCTTTAGAGTTTTTACATTCGCTCCCCAACTTGTACCTGCCAGTTTTCTATGTAGCCCTAGAAGTCTTCTGGCCTTCCCTTTGACATTTTCTATATAGTTGCTCCATGTGAGCCTTTTATCGAATGTCACTCCAAGATAAGTGGGGAAGATTTCTTCCTTTAGTAAGGATGTTCCTATGTGAATAATAATAGCTTTGTCTCTGGTGGAAGTTTGTCTGTGTTGATCGCAACGTGCCATTGTTCTGCCCATGTCATTAAGAGATCTGTTACTCGCTGTATTCTTAAATTTACCACTGCGGTGTGTTCATCAGTATACAAGAGTGCCGAATCATCTGCAAACAGGGCAGCGTTCACTCATGTAGGGAGGTCTTTCACCAGGTCATTGATATAAACAAGAAGGACAGTTGGAGAGGCAACTCGCCCCCCCCCCCCCCTTCCGTTGTACTCCTGGATGAAGCAACGCTTTTCTGCTCTGCAGGCCATCAAGACTGACTCTAGTTTTCCTGCTGTGTAAGAAGGATTAAATCCAGCTTTGTCCAAAGCTTCTTTGAAGTCGACCCCACACCGCCAGGACCTTTTTCTTCTCTTGGAAGGCATCTTCTACAGCTTGTGACAGGTAGCTAACTTGGTCTTCTATCCTGTAACATTCTCTAAACCCAGCCTGCTCTGACACCAAGATCTGCTCAAATTCTAAGGGCCATTTCAGTCTTGAATTTAGAATTCTTTCCAGTGTCTTTCCTACACAGCTTGTGAGACTAACTAGTCGACAACTTGAAGCCTGGGTCTTAATTTTTCCATTTTTTAGTATATGTATTGTGATGGCTTCTCTCCATACTTGAGGCACCCATTCTTTCTTCCAACGCGATGTTGAAAATTTAAAGCAGTTTTTCTTTAGCAGCTGAGTACAGATTGATCATCACCTTATCGCTGATTTCATCTGGGGATACAGACTTTTTAATCTTAAGCTTGGAAATGGCATTTTGAAGTTCACCCCATAGTGAAGGGCTCCATCTTAGAGGCAGGAGTATCTGCCTGTATCTTATTTGTTTGTATTTCTGTCCTTATTTCTCTCGTGATTCTTATTAAGACTCAGGTTGCCTTTAACACTAAATGTTCCGGCAAATAAATCCGCAGCTTGTTTTACTCTGAAGATTATGTCACCTTCACTGGAGGGAAGCTTTCTTTATTTAGTAATGTAGCTAATCTCCAGATTCTCTTGCTATTTTTCTCAAGTTTTAGAGCTGCTGTTTTATTTCCCAAGCTTTTCCGTTTTTCTTCAAGTTTAGTTCTCTGGAACACTGCTACAGCTTGTTCCCATTTGGTACGGTTGTCTGATGAAGGTTGGGGCTCTGCATCCTCTCTTGTCTTGTTTATTGATTCCTGACATTCCTGTAAGGTATGTGGTTATATCGAGAACCTTTGGGGATTGCTTCTTTTGTAGCTCGCAGAATACTTCGATTGAAATCTCGTACTAAAGCATTAATGTTCCTATTTTGTACCTTGAGAGCAGACAACAAGGAACTTTTTCTGTGTCTGTACAGACCCCAGTTGGCTCTCTTGTAGCTCCATCCTGTGATGTATTACATTCTGGTATTACATTCTGGTTTGGTCAGTAGCTATGCTCTGCCATCTCCTGACTCCATGAGACGATCTAGGAGGTCTGACAATAGGTGGGGTTGATTCTGTCAAGGCTTAGAACCCGGCACTGCACCTGCCTGGTGGCACTCCACAGGGCGAGCACCAACATTAAATTCATCTGACAGTGTAATCATGTATATAGCGTTGAGTTGCGTAGTAGTGTCGTTTTTGATCCGCCTTCTGGCCAAGTATTTCCGACTTCATGATCTATTGAGAGGGAGAGTGGGCTCATCCCTTCGCCTTTACCTCGTTTGTTGTCCTATCCAGTTTCTCGATGGGGGTTGAGACACTAACCTTTAACTGGATTGCTGGGAAGAACAGGGTCCACCACGTTAAGGTGAGGTAGGCTTGAGAGGCTAACAGACATTAGGAGTCTTGTACTGCGCATCTATCTGGACCACAACAAATCTATCAAAACGGAACCTAGCTTTCAATAAAACACACTCACACACACACACACACCCTTACACGTAAATACACACACACACTCACTCACACGCGCGTACCCACACAAACACACACGCACTCACTCACACACACGCATGGTCTCTATCTCACTCACGTATACGCACGCACTCACATGCAAGCACGCTTAATCATAAGTGATCAAATATGCGCTCGCGTGCTAGCATGGTAATTTTTCCGGCGTGTGAGGATTTTGTCCAGGCCTTTTAACTTTTGCACCATTTAATGCAGTTTGTGTGTGTGTGTGTGTGTCAGAATCATTGTCTGTCTTGTTATTTGCCGATACAAATATTGTCTTTTAAAAGCCATTTTTGCTGTTCAGCGCATTTCACTGCTGTGTGTGCAAGATAGATCGAAAGGGAGAAAGTGCAGGAGGAGAGAGAAAGAGAGAGAGAGAGGCTGCTGTGTTCCCACCAAACCTACATCTGTTCTGATCTGTTAACGTTAATTAATACTTCTAATTAACTGCATCGCTTGAATCTTTATCCGGAACTTTTTTTTTTTACGGCTCTTGTGTGCTTCCGTGACGCTGTCTGGTTTTTACGATTTCATTAATTAATGGCCCACTCCAGGGTACAGATAACATCGTTATTTCTTGTCCTGTTATTTCCATTACCTATTATTATTTTGCATTGCTCCTCTGTATGTGATGGTCTTCGGTAATAGCTTCCTGTTTTGTATCCTGTGGATTCGAAGGTCGTGGGTTCAAAAATTTAAACATCGGGACTTTTTTTTTTTAGAAGAAAATAAAAACGCATTGACGTTGGCTCCCAGTTCGACCCAGCCTAAAATGAGTTCCAGGTAAAGTCATGGGAAATAAAGGCGGCGGTGTGCTTCTGACCACACCACCCACCGAGTGTCGATCGGTCTATAAATTAGAGGTCTAGCTCTATATGCCCATAACACCTTCAATCGTGGAAAAGGATAATGAAGCTTGCCCTGCTTCTTATTATTATAGACATCCCGCGTGGTATTGGTTAGTTAGTTAGTCTTTCCTCTTGTGTCGAGTGCGGAACATAGGGCAGAGGTCATGACTCTCCATGCATGGCGGTTCGTTGCAATCTGTTGTAGGTCTTGGATGTTTGAGTGGCCCATGAGCGAGCCTTCCCTGATGATAGTTCTACGTAGAATTTCCCTTCCACGAGATCTTTTCCCCAGTGGTGTCCAAATGAGGGCTTGGTAAGGAAGTCTTGATTTATCCATTCTAAGGCATAGTTCCAGCGGCGTTTTCGTAGTATGGTATTGGTAGTCATGCCTATTCACAGACACCTGTCTCTTCCTGTCTGGCGTACCTTCAGTCAGATGATCTACAATGTCACGATGTCAAACTGTCCAGCATCTTCTGTGTCAGGCTCCCCCTACATCTTGCGCTGCAGCTTTCCCCACCGTCACGACGGACTCAATTATCTCATTCTCATAACATGACAAAAGAATATAGACTGTCCCCTTCTGATGTGGTCAAACAGTTCTCTTGCTGAGTCAGTTTCTTTCAAGACATCTTTATTACTCATTTTTATCTGCCCAGAGCATTTTCATATTTTGTCTATAAAATCAGTCTGCACCGCCACCTAACAATTTCTCACTAATCCGTCGTGATTCACTTCCTTATATCAGGATTTGATGTGTGCTCTTTATATTTTTCTTTTTCGTCTTAGTTGACAAAGAAAGATTGCATACAATGTTCTTCATTGTGTGAAATGCTACCTTTGCTTGAGCTATACTAGACTTAACTTCTTGATTACATCTTCTATCTGCAGTTGCTGATTTACAAGGTTTATTCTTTTTGGTTTATCTTTTATCATATTTGGTTTAAGTATATTCTACATAAAAGAGCAACCAAGAGGTTTTGAAAGAGGGGGGAGCCCGAAGACAACTTATCACAGACATCAGAAGGAGACAGTCATCATTTTTCGGCCACGTTATGAGAAGAGGGAAAATAGAACATGATGTGACCACTGGAAAGATCTGTGGAAGGAGGGATAGAGGAAGACAACGAGAGAAGATTCTTGAAAGTCGTGTTGCATGGCATGGAGGTGTGTCGGCACACGAACTGATACATGCTGCAGGAGATGGCAGATTGTGGAGAGGCATGATCGCCCACGCCTGTCGGTAAGGCACCTGATGATGATGATGATGATGATGATGATGATGATGATGATGATGATGAAATTGTACATGTACTCAGTAAGTTACTAGCATGTCTAATTGTAACACTACTGATTATACTCCTATTACTGTTGCTACCATTACCATCAGTACTGTAGCGTTCGTGATGTATTATTGTTATTAAATCCAGGTTAGCATTAGTGATTTTGACATGAATTTGATTTTCGGTCCATCGGTATTCACGATAGCGCAGTTTTATTGCATTTTATAACATACTCTACCCACGAAAGGCCCTTCTTTGTAATGCTTTATTTGTTTCATGCTATTACTTTAAAGATATCAATTACACGTCTTACAATTTTCAGTTTTAGTAAACGTCAGCTACTTCAGCGTTCCAATCTTGCTGTAACGTTACAACGCACATATTTAGTCAACAGAAAAGATTGACAATAAACTTTATAATATCACGTACCCAACTCACTCGCTCACAGTGGTTTGGACGCTTGGTATTCTGGTATAACGGGTAACTTCTTTTGTCCCAGAAAGTTATTACTTTATCATCTAAGTTGCCAAGATACTCATTTTTCCAGGGTGGGATTTTTTTGGGTAGGGGTGGGGTTGGGGGGGGGGGTGTTGGAAAAAAGGGGGTGGGGGTCTAGAGAAAAAAATTACTGGCACATAACACAGAGTATCCATTTACAGTACGCTGAACAATACGATGCACTAAACAATGTTTCCACTACTGCTTACTGTTGCAAGTGTGCCAGCTTTTCTAGGGCTAATATTACTTCTTCGGTATCAGAGAACTCCTCATACGTTATGCAATATTTTATATACAGGGTTATGAAAAATAAAGGATACACTTTCATTCATTTATATTTCCTGGAATATACATCACATATTAATAATACCCATACAAGAGAGAGGAAGGTCTAAGGTTTTCGTGGCTCATGTTTCACCTAAGTTAATCTGTGTATTTTATCACAGAGCCACTATGTGTAACCGAAACAAACAGAAGCAAAATCTAAACATCCCATGCAACATTGTAAAGCATACGAACGGCCACCAAGTCCCCTGCTGTCCTATGTGGTTGTGGTTTTCAGTAAAGCGTTGTCCAAACCTTGACACATGTGTGTAATATTGTTAGATTATGCTTTTTGAAATCATTTTATTATTTTTCATTTCTTCATTTGTGAAATTATAATTAATATATTGTCTTTACTATGTGCGTATATATATATATATATATATATATATATATATATATATATATATATATATATATATATATATATATTAGAGTAAAGGACCCTATTCACTGACTTCAGGTGTATTGGGCATATAGGGCTAGACCTATAATTTATAGATTGATCGTTCCTCGATGGGTGATGTGGTCAACATCACGTCGGTCGCCTTTACTTCCCAGTACTTCACGTGGTACCCATTTAGGGCTAGGTCGACCTGGGAGCCAAGGTTTTTTTTTTAGTCTGGTTCCGTTTTGACGTGAACCCACGACCTTTTGATCAGCAGGTCAGCATCTAGCCGCTACATCACAGCTGCTATATATATATATATATATATAGAGAGAGAGAGAGAGAGAGAGAGAGAAAGAGAGAAACAGAGAGAGAGAGAGGGAGAGAGACGTGTATTTGACATGTTTCTTCTCAGATGCTCAGGTCTTAACATGTCTACAATCATTTTCTGCTGTGTCCCTTTTCTTCCTAATTCCCCCCATCCATGGCATCTTGTTTTCAATGAATCAACCTCAACACCTGTATTATTCATGTCCCGTTTGCACACAATTTTAAATCATAGTAGACGTCGACCCCGACAGTTTCTCATCTGTAATTCGCCATAGAGGATATCCTTAAGGACTACCACCCTCCAATACCCCAGTGTGTCCTATCTGAGGCCTCGAACACAAAGTACTGGGACCAAATGTTCTGATACTTGCTCTTACTGTGTTTATAATCTTACCTTGCCATCTAATGCTAAGTATTCTTCCTCGATATCGCATGCGAAAGTTATTTAGCTTTGCTCTTAGTAAAAGTAAATTTGCCAAGTTTTCACTAACATAGAAACACTTGACAAACAGTTCTTTTTGTTGTAACGGTGAGCTTTATCTTTTCCCAAACTCTTTTTGTTAATCTGCTCATTTCTGTTGCTGCCTTTCGCCTATCTTGATGTTGGTTTCTTGATTCCAGTTCTTGCCTGTATGGTATGCACTGCTTCAACGTTACGCAAGGGTACAAATACTGGCACATTTCTTTTTAGAGGATTTATGTCTTCAGCGCAATTTTGTTTTGTTACTGACCGAATACTGACAGAATGCCCTGGTACTATCCACCACAGCGAGCCACACTAAAACGCTACAACGGGTATAGAGCGAGTGGAAGACCTCGGAAAATATGGAGTGATGGCATTAAGAACAGCCTTACAGAAATGAACATCAGTCTCAACAGTGCTCTTGACAGAGCTCATCAGCGAACATTACATCTCCCCCTGACACTTCGATGATGTACAAGGTGGAAGAGAAGAAGAAGAAGAAGAACTGACTGAATAATCCCAGGTGTGCAAGGTTTTTTTTCAATAATGACGGTACGTGGGGGGGGGGGGGGGGTTAATTATTAAGCACACTAAGCACAGAACATATCAAATGGGGGGGGGGGGGGCACTAGATACATTTTTATTAGCTTTGGAGCTATGCGTTTATTTTCTCGGTTGATGTATGGACAGAGAAATTAGCTCTAGATGTGCCAAAGCTAATCAGGTAATGGGGCAACTATCTCCCATGTTGACACACAAGCAGATACCTCGGAGTACTAAAGTGAATCTTATCAGAACTATTTTTTGGCCAACACTATGCTATCAATGCCAAACGTGGACACTTACATCCTCCAATGAACGTAAAATCGTGACAACAGGGATGAAATGCCTTAGAAGAGCTGCAGAAGTTTTAATGAAAGACAGAATAAGAAATCATGAAATCAGACGAATGCTAGGAATAAAGTCAGTCTTACAGGTTATCAAAGAACAACAAATGAAGTGGTTTGGGCACCTAACAAGAATGCCCTGGTACTATCTGCCACAGCGAGCCACACTAAAACGTTACAACGGGTATAGAGCCAGTGGAAGACCTCGGAAAATATGGAGTGATGGCATTAAGAACGGCCTTACAGAAATGAACATCAGTCTTATAGTGTTCTTGACAGAGCTCATCAACGAACATTACATTCCCCCCCCCCCCCCCCCCTGACACTTCGATAAGGTACAAGGTGGAGAAGAGAAGAAGAAGAAGATGTATATTTTAAAAATCGGATCACAACAACTATGCATCAGGGCAGGCTGGGTGGTTCATCTCTGTTATGTGTACAAGCCAGTGTGTTATAAAAGATGAGTCTAAGGATCTAATTAAAGACTACAATTAAAAAAAAAAAAGTATAAGAAAACGTTTCAAATTAAAAAATGGAAGTATACAAAACTATACATTATTTTCCATCTTTCTTAATTTATAGTTTATTGTTGTTCATATTTTGAATTACATATATAGGGGCACCAGTTCGTTTTAATAAATGGGTCCACTGGGTACTTGCACAGGGCCCCTTGCTAATCTGTAGACGTCAGGTGACCATTTACATATCATTTACGTGAGTGGTTTTTGTAGGGGCCCCAGCACACGGGTTTGCCCAAGGAGGCATAAAGCTTTAAAGACAGATCAGGGATGGGTGGGGTGGTTTGGAGGGGGAAAAAAAGGGGGGGGGGCCACCAAATTGTTTAAGTGAGTGAGTGAGTGACTTTCTACCCCACCAGGACATCACACAAGCGATAAACACCCGATGACACAATGTGCCACCATGTGGATGAGGATCACCGTGGAGAGGTCCTAGAAACCGCGTTCAGACATTTGGCCATTTTTATGGCCTGCCTATATTGCGGCCCCTGGCAAAAGCCAGAGTGGGGCTTCAAATAACAAAAAATTACGTCCTGAAAAGGACGTAAGGACTTGAAGCTATTGTTTAAGTGCTAGGGCATCAAATAGTCTTAATCCGGTCCTGGTGGTACGAAACGGTACACAGTCCCGGCATCTTGTTTAGGCATTTGTAGTAAAAGAAGAAGTAATTGAAACAACAATATCCTGTTTAATCTATCTCGGTAGTAATTGTAGTATGTAGTATTTTTATGTTTTAATAATGAATATTTATTTTAGGCATAATGTTTTCAGCGCTGCTGTAACAGACATTTTGTGGTGAGGTGAGTACCGGCCCTTTTTGCCCCCTTTTAGATATTTGGTAGTAAGAAAGGGGGGAAAAAACACGCCCTTCAGGCATGTGAAATAGTCAACTTTCTCCAGCTCTTCACCGTCAATGACAATTGCTGGTCTTTCAATAGCGCCTTGTGTGTAATTAATGTTGTTTAATTGTTGTTCGCCCATCACAACTGATGACGACCACTCTTCCTTTCATCCATCATAAAACTATATTTGTTTGTCTGTGAGACTCAGCTGAATTATAAGCCCACTATGAGCCTGGAATGGTCTAGAAAATGGGGAGGGTGGGGGGGGGGGGCAGGAAACAGTATATATAGATAATTATTATTAAACTAATGTTATGCTTGTAAATCGGGGATAAAGAAATTAAAGAACACCGTTTCCTCATATCACCTGCTAAACCAAAATGGCGGACGGCAAGCAATGTTTACAAAATAAAACGTAGTTTGTGTGTGGCCATTGACGTAAGGTAAATGCCACACTATTACTGTCGGGTATAAATTTTTTTTTAATTAACTACATCGATTGCATTACTTTGGAGGTGCAACAGTATCAGTATAAATTTAAACTTAAACCATATGTTTAAATTTCACTGATACTGGCACTGGCATTAAATGAATGAGTAAAAAGTGACGCAAACTAGATTCCGAGACAATACATACTCTTCTACTGAACAACTAAGACAAAAGTTGAGTCTCGGACACTTAACAGTAAGGCGACCATCCATTAATCCCGCTTTTCGGGATATTTGGGAATCAAAGCCTTATTCCCTGATTACTTTTAAAAGCTCATAATACTCTCGAATTGTTGTCTTTCTGAAAAATCATCTACGGGTAATGTCCACTTTACACTAGTCCTAGTCACTAGCGTTTCCAGCTTTCTGTATTGGTTTTTTCCTTTCCTCACATACCTCATTGAAGTGACGTGGTTAGACAGACTCAGACTAATATAAGGATTTTATGGCTCTCCTTTAAATAACAGTCGCTAGCTGGAAGGCGACGGTCGCTTAGTCGGAGTTCACTCCCTTGGCTGCAGTACAAATACGGAGTGGTATAGAGGGAATGAAACAAATGATATAGTTACCTATCATCCTAGGGTTAGGCTTAGGGTTTGGGTTAGGATTAGGGGTTAGGGTGACACATCACGAAAACGACGGAAGCCTATCCCTCATTACGAGATACAGATCCGCAGGTCTCACATCTACGGTCACTAAGTCATGCGTCGGAAGAACGCGGTCGCTACTGTGAGTCGCAGGGCGTGGTCTACGAGAGTCTTGCATCGCAAGACCGCAGTCGCTACTGTCAGTCGCAGCGCATGGTCTATCTCTAGCAGGCACGTCGACCTCACTTTGTTGTTTGATTCGTGACTTGTCCACTCCATATTTGCACTGCAGCCAAGGGAGTGAACTCCGACTAAGCGGCCGTCGCCTTCCAGCTGTTATTTAAAGGAGGGCCGATTTTATTAGTGCTTTTTCTACTGTCTTGTATAAGGTGAATTTGATTTCTTTAAATTAAAGATAGAAGGTGTAGAAAGTTTAAGACCAAACCTTTTCTGGGTGTTACCCTTCTACTTCAACTGACACTTGAGATGAAAAAGAGAATTCTTAAAAGCTAAATGAATCCTGGGCTATCCTCCGAACAACGGGCACAAAAGATGGCGACAGCAAAATATCCTTGCGAGCCTCAGTCACGTGTCATGTGTTGTAAACGTTCAAAAATTGAAGTCAAAACTAATAAGGAAAGAAAAAAATGTTATATCAAAACTTACCGACTACTTACCGATAATTTTATGCCTTTATATCTGGAAATTATGGCACAGAGAAGTTGTGGTCTGCCTATCATCGTGCGAACAATGATGGTCGAAAAATATAGCATAACGGGGCGTCACTCGCGCGTAAATTGCCGACTTACTTCCGACGAACACTCCGACGAGAGCCTCCCACACAAGCAAATAAAATGAGGACGCTGCAGGAGATGCGGTAGCATCTAGTTTAGCCCCTGCCGTGCTTAGCAGCGCGGGGGAGACTCGGCGGCGAGTTTAACTCAGCGGTTTGTTCCATTTCTCGAAATTGTCAACAGACACTAATCCTAGTTTTCCCCCAATGTGCTCGTGACCGCAAATGCGCAATTGACACGTGACTGGGGCTCGTAAGGATATTTTGGGGCCGCCATCTTTTGTGCCCGTTGTTCGGAGGATAGCCGAGTCCTGTATTGGTTTACGGATGTGAATCATGGACAGTTGGTAAAGTAGTGAAAACATTTAGAAACTGCTCGGATGTGGTTTTATAGACGTATGATGAGAATATCCAGGACAGATAAAAAGAGTAATGAGAAAATCTTGAGGGGAAACTGGCTGACGAAGATAACTGATTGCCCATATCAGAAAGAGACAATCTACATTCTTTGATCATGTAATCAGAAGGAGAAAACTTAGAGTGCATTGTGAAAGCCGGAAAGTTGAAGAGGAGGAGGCAGAGGGAGACAGAGAGAACAGATGCTGAATAGTTTGTCATCATGGCATGGAGAATGTTCTCTGTCAGAGTTGATTGAAAGAACATAAGACAGAAGGTTGTGGATAGACATGACTACCAACACCACAGTGCATGAGAAGAAGAACCCTTCTGCTAGTAACTAGTACCTGTAGTTCTTACTACATTTTGCATAGTTTCTTCTGCACTTTATAGTTGATGGTACCGGCAGTTGGTATCAGGGAATTGTCACCAGATGGCTAAACCATATAATCTGTTTCTGTTTAATGAATAGTATGACTGGTTTCAGTCCTTGTCTTTTGATTTCTTCACTGTAAATTGTGTATACTGAAATCTGTGACTATGCATGAAAGCCTACGCCAGGTGGAAAGGCACTTGATAATGATGATTAAATTGTGTATCTCCTTTTCCCGTATGGGTTCTGGGACCCTGTTGCGAAGAAAACAAGAATAGACCCACTGCCTACCCAAAAGCATGTCCTAAGAGTTGACTAATTGGGAGCTTCCTTCGAAGTCAGAGTACATCTGCCTGAGAGACAAGGAACCAGCGGTCTGCATGCAGTTGAGTCAAATCTGTGAAACGAATGTGCACACAACACTCTGGAACTGGACTAGAGTCCAGAAATGGACAAACAACCAGAACTTTCCGCTGGAGTGTACAGCCGTTGATTGCAAAGCAATATATCTCTTTGCTACTCTGGCAGCTCTCATAGGTAATCTCATCTCTGTTATGATTTTGCATTTTTTTTTTATAGTAAGGGTCCCTGACATTATTAAGTTGGCCCCAAAATAGTTCATATTAGATTTGCTTTGGTAGACAAGAGTTTACTTCTGTGTGTCTAAAATAATAATTGTCCCAATACCTGATTTGTTTTTTGCACATCCTACAATGATTTCTCTATCCATTCCTCCTTGTGAGATGATGGCTGATGCTAGATATTCAAATTCACTTATTATATACAGTGTGTAATGCACACACTTAAAATGTTGAGTGTTAAGCTAAGAACTAACATCACATCATTTGGGAAATTCCTATAAGCATTCCATCCTTATCTTCAACAGCCAACAAAGAGTTCCAGTTCCGACCGATAGTGACAGTGAAAGCAGTTTAATTACTTGTTGGTTTTGCTTTTACTCTAAGTGTAGAGCATCAACCAGATCCCCAGCTGTACCATTCTCTCCAGACTATAGTCATTGATTCCTGCCTCTGCACTGTTCACTTGCTCCCAAAGGAGCTTGACCACATATAGCTTGTCATGCATAAATTCACCACCAATTGGTGCAGAACCAGCCAGTCTGTCTGCCTGTTAATTTCCCAGCACTCTTGCCTACCCTGGGGAAAATATTCAAAGAACACTAACTGCCAGAGACCTCTAACCTTATGCTTTCCACTGCGTGGAGCATGCCTGTCTGCACCTTTCTTAACATGCTTTATGTGTTGATGAGTCATGACCTATGTGTCCAACTAGTTATCAAGCCAGTGGAAAGCTGCTGTAACTTCTTCAGACAGTGTTAATATTCAGTTTTTAATTTTTAGATGTTGCATAGTTGAGTTATGTATGTGGTGTATATGTATGTTGGTGAGAAAGGAGAGGGATGGTAATTAATAGAAGATAAGTCTTTATAGTAAAGTTTCAAAGAAATTTAAGCCCACATGGTAAGAGATCACCTGTGCTGGAAAGTGTCAGAGCTGCTAAAGCATGTGATACAGTTGGCGTGGCTTCTGACTCAAGTCGACCAGCCAGCAGCAGTATAGATTTCTCACTTCCTATTTGCACTTCCTGGAAGACATCTCTCTCTCTCTCTCTCTCTCTCTCTCTCTCTCTCTCTCTCTCTCTCTCTCTCTCTCTCTCTCTCTCTCTCTCTCTCTCTCTCCCACACACACACACATGCAATCACATACAGAAACAAACTGTCTGTGCTGATAATTGATATAGAGACTTGAATGATATAGCTGTAGGTTACACCTGGGCTTAGGAAATAAAAAAGGAACAGCAGCTGGAATGCCAAGGACAACCTCTAAATGGTGACTGAATAATTGGAAGAAATGTATATTTTTTTAGGTAATTAAACAGAACTAACTGATCATATAAGATGTTTATGTTTGTGTCTTTTGAGCTGAAATGCTGTAGAATGATTTTCAGAATATCTTGGACGAAAATGAGGAGAAATACTGACGTCTTGAGAGATCTGAACATCAAGGAAGATTGGCTAAAAAACAGCATCCTGTCTCGGAAGTTGAAATATTTTGGTCATATCAAGCGCCACGACGGATTGGAAGAAATTATAGCAGAAGGCATGGTACCAGGAAGGAGAGGCAGGGGCCGACCGACACAAAGATGGGCACAGGATATAAGTGACTCCTTGAGTATGAAAGTGCGTGAGGCGTGAGAGCTGGCGAGAGACTGAGTTTCTTTCAGGCAGACCATGATGAGAGCGACGTTTTGCAAAGGACCTGCTACATGATAATGATGATGTTTGTGTTTGTTTTAGCCTGGTATGTAACAGTTTTCTCTCTGTTTAATCTTCAGTTCAGGTTGTCCTTTGTCATCTAAAGATGGCAGCAGAAGCTAATGAAGAGCGGTTTCAGTTTCCGAGTTCGTTGCCTTCAGGCTCAGAATTACCTGGCAGAGTTCACCTCGTAGTGCCAAAAGTTGACGTGGAACATAATAACGCATCTGCTCATGAAGGAATTGCAATATCAGATGGTTTAGATATGGTTGAACAAAACACTGACTCTGCCGTTTTGCAGACAGAAGGCCAAGATTCATTCAAGACATTTCAGCCTCATTTTCTGTTAAACAGGTTAGATGATATAAAAGAAATATCAGGTGGTGCCCTTAGAGACATTATTAATACATGTTCATCTGAAGACACAAAGAAACGTCATTCACTTAGTGCAGATGAAGACAACTTGAACTACATGGAAGTGGTGTGTGAATTTTATAAAGCTGTGGTTGATGGATCACTAGATGTAGTTGAAGAAATAGTACTTACATATAATATTGACATTAACATCGTTTTTAATGGAACCATGCCATTTGTTACACGTAAACATTGTGGTTGGAATGCCTTACATGTGGCTGCTGCTTACGGCAATGTAAAAACCATGCAGTTTCTTCTAGCTCAGGGCTGTGATATAGAAGCTGTTACCCGTGAGGGTGAGACAGCTTTACATATTGCAGCAAAACATGGGACTTCTGATGTTGTTTCTCTATTACTTGAACGCAATGTCTTTTTGCGTGATCGACAAAACAGCCAAGGTGTTACAGCCCTTCTAAAGGCCATCTTTAATTCTCAGTACACATTCAAAGAGAATTACAGACGCTGTGTTGATCTGCTACTGGGTGCCGGATGTAATCCAAATATCTCTTCATCTTCAAAGGTTACAGCTCTGCACTTAGCTGTGGATAAGGGAGATTTCAAGATAGTGGAAAAACTGTTATGTTCACATGCTAACGTCAACGCTGTCTGCGATCATAACACCACACCTCTCACACGTGCCGTAGTGGCGAAGTTTATCAGCATGAACATAATCACAGCACTTCTCTTAGCAGGAGCTGATACTTGTTGGAAAATGAACGGGCGCTCTACCCTTCACATTGCTGTGTCTCGCTGCGATGAAAATGTCATTGAAACGTTTTTGAAAAGCGGCGCCGATCCTAACTGCGAGGACGTGTCCGGCAAAACTCCTCTGTGGATAGCTGTAGAAGAAAATAATATCAAAGTGGTGCCAATATTAGTTCAAGGAGGAGGTAATGTCAACTACGTTCGCCTGCCGCAGTGTGTCTCTTTGCTGTGCCAGGCTATCAGAAACAACTCCTTTGATATGGTGAAACTCTTGCTAGACCTGGGTGCCTCTACTTATACTGAGACCTTTATGTGGTCAACACCTTTGCATTTTGCTGTGGATCAACAGAATATTAGCATAATAAAGGAGCTGCTTCGAGTGAACTGTTCGTTAAATACCACAAGTAATGCTAAATATTCATTGCGACCTATGACACCTATGCAAATTGCTATGGACCTGGGTAATGTTGAGATTATCTGCTTGCTGCTTCAGGCAGGCTGTAAGGTGAAGACGTCATGGTTACGAGAGGACAGGCTGTCACATGCTCTGGCTAGTAAACCGGATGCTGTGCGTCATCTTCAGAAATATGTGTCAGAAGTGCCATCGTTACTTCACCTTAGTTGCCTGAGCATACGGGAATATCTTAGAGATCATTTTAGAACAGCTGTTGAGGTTTTGAAACAAACTGGTGTCATTCCACATAAAATTGCTGACTACATTTCACTTGCTCATGTACTAGACTGATATATAATTATATTTAATTAGCTAATCCAATCGATTTAATATAAATAAAATATAAATATATATAAATTACATACATGTAAAACACTACAAGAAATGAACATTCAGAAAAAGGAACAAGGAAACTGTGAGGGGTTGTAAAGTCTTCTTCTTTGCGTTCACCGGCTTTAAACTGTGATAGAAGGTTCTGGTTATTCGCCCACTTCTGGACTTTGGTCCTGTTCCAGAACTTGAGTTTTGCTTGCATATCCATTTGACAGATCTGGCTTCTTCTTCTTCTTCTTCGTGTTCACTGGCTGCAAACTCCTGCAGAAAGTTCTGGTTGTTCATCCACTTCTGGACATCCACTTTTGGACAGGCAGTGGGTCTATGTAAACAGACTGTTGGTTCCTTGCTTTTCATGCAGATGTACTCCAACTTCCAAGGAAGCATCTCAAATTCTGTGACATGTTTCTTTAGGGGGAAGTGGGTCTATTCTTTTTTAACTAAAATGAGGCCCAGGAACCCATACAGACAGAGTTGTGAAGTGGGCAAATCTTTAGATTTTTCTGAAGCAGATTAGCACAGCTACTGGCTATTACTAGCATAACAACAACAACAACAAAATTACAGATGGCTGCATTCATATAGGGCAGCAGTTTAAGGTAACCATTGGGTGCCCCAATATAACTGTTTTGTACAGGGGTGTCTGGGATATGCTGCTGGTGTACCTGTTATACAGATACAGTGGTAACAAATCCAAAGGTTGACCATACAAAAGAAGGGCGTTAGAAATAATGGAGACTGAAAAGTACTATATATGAGGCATTCCAGGAGTAGAGAACAGAAGAAGAAGAAGAAGAATCACATGTGAAAATTAGCTGTTTCTAAATCGTTGGATGTCAATTTTTCAGCTGCAACTCCTAAGCAGGGGGGGGGGGGGGGGGGGGGTGTTGGGAAAAATACATAAAAACAGCAAGAAAATCAAGTGTTTAACAGTGGGTTTAAAGTCCAAAGAATTGACTTCATTGCACCAGGTTTGATCCAGTAAGACTATGTCTCTCTCTCTCTCTCTGCAGAGTGGCTACTATCTGCTGAAAGCCTCACATAAATGACAAACTCCACAGCTCACATGATGATCTGTGGTAACTGCTGTTGCTGCATTTTAGCAAGACTCCTAACTCATTTGATCTTCCATTTCTCAATTATTTGATACAATCTGTTCCCACAATCCTGATAGTTTGGTGTATTTATTCTTTTCCATTTAGTTTGAGCTGATTAAATAAGTCCGCTCACATGTTGTAACAGAAAACGGTGTATGTGAAAGCAAGGTGACTATGTGTTGCCTCTTTGGCCTCATTAGAAATTAAGCATGGAGTCATCTATCAATGACTATATTTTTATGCTAAAAAGTTTGATAGTAAATCTATTACATAGTAAACACACACATATTTTTCCTCCCATAAAAAGTTTATTCGCTATGTGCAATGCCTGTTGGCCATGCCCCATGGACAAAATAGACAGCTTAGAAATGTGGTGCTGAATTAACTTATTTTCAAAGGTTTGCTGTGGAACCCACACTTGTTGATAATTATGCTTTTTACTACTTCAAATATTAGAACTGCAGAAAAGATTGCAACCTCATATTGAGAATATTTTGTAAATGAAATCACGTGACCCCTATCAAAGACCTAATGGAAGCAGAGCCAGAGGTTGACCAGGCAAGTGATGAATAGATGGAATATCTGGAGTCGTAAATGCCAGCAACTATGTAGCACATACCAAAGCTTGGTCCCGGTGCCTCTTCAAAACCTGTCGCAGAATAGGACCAGAGAAGAAGAAGAAGATGTCATGGACCACTTCAGTTTATTCGTCGGACCAACACATGGGGAAGACTAGCCTAGAGAGTCTAATTACTCCTCATGCCCTGAGAAAGCCAGTTTCCTGCCTTTTGTTTTTGTTTTTTAATGACATGACGTATTTGGGCAATGCCCAATACACCTGTGTAACAGCTTTGGTACTGGTTGCATTAGCATTGTGTGTAGACATGGTGGGAATAATTATATTTACAAACTTTTTAAGATACTGTTTGGGGTGAACAAAATTCATTTTGTTTTTGGTCATTGTGATGTCATAATAAACTTATGATGATATCATTTTGCTCTTTTGGCTGTGTCAACAAACCCTGCATTTTCTTCTTGGTCATGGGGAAGGAGATAAGTTACTTCTTTGCTATGTTTGTATTTAGTGATTACTTTTATTCATATTTAAAAAAAAGACGAAAAATTACCTGTATGCAAAATAATGACTAAATATGAAAAATCCATCTTTTTAATGACAGGGCTGTGATAATGCAATAACTGCCAGGTTTGTCTTCTGCTGGGTGGTGATAGCTAACATCCCCCTGGATTTGTAGTTAACATTTGAGATTCACCATAGACATTTCTTTTACTGCTTTTTTTTTTGTTTTTTCTTTTCTTGTTAATGTCCATGTTAGGCACTAATAACACAATTTTGGTAAAACATACTGCGGGGTAATTACGTACACTAGTACTAATGGAGTGTTTCACTGATGGACATTTGTGTGATAGAAAATTTACCTTCACCCACCAATATGGTGTTTCATAATTGTCATTTTTGTGACAACCGTTTTGGCTTCACTTATAGGATGTTTCATGACTGGTATCTTTGTGGTGATAAATTTTACAAAAGCCGTGTTTTTCAATGTGGACATCTGTGTCTATGGTAAAGGGGTGTTTTGTGATGGATATCTACTTGAAAGCACATTCATCTACACTATTGGTAATGGGATGTTTTATGATGGGTGTCTGTGTGACAACACTTTCGTCTATGCTATTAGTAATGGGGTGTTTTATGGTGGACATCTATGTGACAGCACTTTCATCTGTGCTATTCGTAATGGGGTGTTTTATGGTGGACATCTATGTGAAAGCTCTTTTATCTATGCTAATGGAGTGTTTTAGGATTGACATTCATGTGAAACACTTTCATCTACCATAGTGGTGTGTTTTATGCAAAGAAGAATGAAGATAAAAGAAGGAGGGGGGGGGGGGTTAATAGACCCACTGCTCCTTAACATTTATTCATTAATTGTCCTGTTGTGCCATTATATGTCACATAGGGCTCACAGTCTATTCCTCCATTCCCTTCCATCCTGTGCAGTTACTTAGATATCATGGATAGAATCAGTCCAGCACCTTTGCTTATCTAATCAGCATTGATTTTATGGTTTCTTTTTGGTCATCCTCATCTTGTGAATACATTTATTGTCCATTTCACTGCCTGTTTGATGATTCTCTGCTGGCTTCTTCTCAGGAAGTGTCCAGTACAGTGCCATATTCTCTGTCTTACCCCTGTTGATGCTAGTGGTTTCCCAGACATTTCTCTTATTTCTTCACTTCTTTTGAATTCACCCCATTTTATTTTCATCATTTTCTCTAGTGGTTTTCCAACTTTTACTACATATGTTAACACTGAAATAACATTAGAATGGAAAATGCATAGAAAAGTGTGTTGTAAATGGCAAGTAATTAAAAGGTTTGCAGAATTCTAACTGTGCAGATATGGCAGTCCAGCTGTAAGCTGCAACAAATTATGCCAACTGCTCTTGTCAAGACAAATGCAGAAGAAGGATCTGTTTCACAAGACTTCTATGTCGTTAACTTTCCATGAATCTGTGATGTACTTTTCCCCCCTCAGTGATTCAAGACAAATCCAATCCTGCATTATTGCTTTTCTGTTATTTATTATTGGTATCCAAGACTATCCATTATTTTATTTACTATTGAAAACATTTAAATGGGAAATAATAAAACTGCGATATTTTACACCTTGCCTATGTCAGTATGGATGTTTTTATGATAGGTGTGTTTTCATTTACTTGTGCAAATGATAAAATATTTTGATATATAATTTGTGAGTTTGTGTTGCTACCTGAATGATACAATTGACCTTATTGCACTGGGTTATCCAATATAGCGGGGCTATTCAACTAAGTTTGCCCAGGGCCTTAATTTTGGATACAGGAATCGCAGGCCAGTGGCCCGGGCCCTAGCATACAGATCTTAGACCACTTGCTAGCCCTGAGCAGGTCAGATTTGGCCTGTGGGCCACTAGTTGAAATAGCCCTGCCTTCTCTGCAGAACTGCTTTTCAGCATCACACAAAGCACAAACTTCATAGCTCTAGACGACTGCCCTAGATTGTTTACTGTTCTTCCAATAATATTCAGTTCCTCAACTTGTTTAAAATGTATGTATATAAGTTGAAAAGGCTTGAGGATAACACACATGCCTGTCGTACTCCTCTTTTTATCTCTGTCTGTAGTGAGGCAATGTTGTTGCGTCTAACTGTTGCTGGAGCTCTTGCAGTAGCTGGATCGATGACTGGGTAAACAAATGTAAACAGTTTGAGTGGGGTGAGCAGATTTTTGTCGAAGTGTTATCTTCTGTATTTGTTTATTCAACGGATCAACGTCATGGCACACGGGTGTAACCCATAAGTTCTGCTTATAACTCAAGCCTTAGTCTAAAGAATCTCAGCGCAGTGCACGAACTCAGTGACACCGGCTAAGATCCTGAAATACTTTGGGTACTTTTGAACTCCAAATTTTGCCCAGGCAGCGCTGTTAGGCTACTCTTTTTCGATTTCCAACTGCCAGGGTATTTTTTACATGCGCAACAATACACATGGGCCTCTGATCTTTCTACCCAGAGACCTGGGAAAATTACTAGAAGTCTATGTGAAAAAATCCCCTCACCGGGGTTTGAAACTGGGACCTCCAGCACTCGAGGCGGATGCTATAACCCGAGACCGCTCAGCCCCCTATCTTCTTTATACTTAACTGTTTCTGTGCAAACCTATTCATTTCATTTTATTTGATAATAGATAGATAGATAAATAGAGGTTTGTTCTGCCTGTGCAATTTTTCTTGTAGAAGTGTTTTCCTTATGTTGAGTATATCTCCGCGTAGCTGTTTATTTAATTTCCTTTAGATGAATCGATAGAAGGATCTAACTATATTTTCACAGGGTAACGAATTAGGCACACGGGTTTGTTGCAGTTTATTTGTGAATCATTTTATTTTCATAGCAATATTACAAAATATGAATATAAAGTAAAACCACAAAAGCGTGGATGGCAGACATGCATCCTGTTAATTTTTCATCCATCCATACACAGGCCTATCCATTTGTTCATATATACAAACTTAAGTATGTACATACAGACATATTTGGATGCAGACTGGCACAACTTGCACACGCGTGCATAAATGTATATTTATATACCTACATGTAGATATGTTAACACAAAAGTGTACCTTAATGCAAACACACACACGCATGCTCACAAAAGCCATACATGCATACTGGAATAAACATTTGCGCACACATACAGACAGACAGGTGATGAGTGGAGGAATGGAAGTCCGGTTGAGGGTTCGAACCCATGATATGTCAAATTCGACTCCATTAACAAGGGGGGTAAATATACCAGAATTGATCATATAGATTACAGATCTGAACTCCATCAAGTCGAATTTTTGTTTCAAAAAATGACTGTTGCTCTCAGGTCGACCCAACCAAACATAGGTGCCAGGTTAAGTCCTGGGAAGTAGAGGCACCTGGCAAGATGTTGACCACATCATCATTGAGCTGGTTGGTCTATAAAATAAGGGTCTAGTATTGTCTACCCAATACATCTAAGGTAGTGGGAAAGGGTCTGAGTACTTATGTACTGAATGGTTTGATGCACATGAGGATGATCTGTCAACACGAATGTTGAAGAGAGAAGCAGAGATGCTGAACTGAATTTCATCCATGATATCGAAATGTATTGATTGACACTGATAGAAAGACGAAGAAGACTCGGTTAATACATTTTATGTTTTGTTATTAAAATTTAATATTTAATGGCCTCAAGGGTTCCCCCTCTGTTTATTTATGTGAATGATATCGAAAGGACTGCACAGAATGAAATGGAATGGGTGAATAGACAGGGGGCCCTATATGGACATATAACGGCACAACCAGACAATGATGTTGATAACGGTCTTGATAGGGAGGTGTGGAGAATCACATCCCAGGGCAATGGCGAGTGTGACCAGCAAGACCCGTTGGCGTTAAGAAAAGTCTCTCACAATTAGAGCCTGAGTTTTCAGGACTATATCGGCACAAGAGAGCTGTTGTTGGCAACCGGGGATCGTAGGAGGTGTGGAGACATCATGATGGCGAGCCTACGCCAGGTGGCAGGGCACATGATGCCTGAGTTTTCAGGACTTTATCATCAAGAGAGCTGTTCCAGGCAACCAGGGATCGTGATCTGTGGAGACGCATGAGCGCCTACGCCAGGTGACAGGGCACATGATGATGATGATGATTTCAGGACTATATCATCAAGAGAGCTGTTCCAGGCAACCAGGGATCGTGATCTGTGAAGACTTATGAGTGCCTACGTCAGATGGCTGGGCACATGATGATGATTTCAGGACAATTGCTGCCACCGCCTGCATTTAGCGTACATGTTTTCTTCGCCTAGCTGAGTTTATCCAGTTAGATTTCTCTCCACAATCCCCGAAATCGTGGCGATTTTCTTTGTGGGTTTAGGCCCCACTTTAGGGGGGGGGGGGGTGCTGCCTCCTAACAAGCATGTTGTGAACGGCGATAATTAGAAGTCTGCAGAATTCGGATATGTTTTGCTGAAAGACACAGATACCGCAGCTTAGCTGTAAAGCACGACACCGTGTCGACCGTCCCTTTAGGGCAGAAAGCAGAAGAACAAGCAATAACGTAAAAATACAAGTTTTATATGTAACACTCTAAGCACCAGAACCTTTACACACAGATGCAGCACACAGATTTCAATGAATATATGAGTAACTAATCAGGTTTTTACAGTATTATTAAGCTAAGGTTAGTTGCGAATCCTTTACAGGACGTTGCAGAACCAACACCAGCAGCTCCCTGATACCACTGTCGTCCAAAAGGCCAAGCTGGGTGCGAAGCGTTCGCATCGACTTAGCGACAGAGCCGACATTATTAAGCTAAAAAAAAAAAAGGTTGTTGCGTATCCTCTAGAGGACGTTGCAGAACCAACCCTAACAGCCCCTGGCTGTTGTGTGGTTTCTCTAGGCAAATTACGTCCAGTAGTTTGCCATTGCTTCCTGGACGGTCGGCTTTCTTGATACCAATGTCGAAACCAACGCAAGGCCCATTGCCCGCAGCTGGGATCGAACCTGGCATCCCGGCATTGCGAAGCGAAGTGTTCGCATCGACTTAGCCACAGAGCCGACTTATTAAGCTAAACGTAAGTTAAATCGTTCAAGGTTTGGTATTCATAAACAATACCTGATCACACATAGCGCGTTGGATGGGATCGAAAGAGTTAATCTGGTTAGTCTTCTATCCGATCTGTCCTTTTTTTAAAAAATAATTTTTCTGTACATTTTTTTTTTTATTACGCCTTACAACACGTTCACTAGTAATCAAAGGTGTCGCATGTATAGTGACAATTTGAGTGACATGGGCTAATGGGATGAGTGTCAGGTGTTGTGTGTGGTGGAGCGGAGAGATCGCCTAGCGACGGCACGAGGCTGACATCCGACATGAACAAGGTTGGCGTCTAGACCCACTTTTAACAACTCCAGTTAGCGTGAGTTTCCATTTTATTGAACTGCAAATGCAGTATTCGCGGTAGGGTGAAAGTGAAATAAAACCGAGCACTTGATTTTTACTTGACGTGTGTGCTGAACTTTAAATCCGGGCTGATCATTCTTTGGCAACTGGATTTAGTGATGGGATCTGTATCTCTCCCCCCCCCCCCCTCATCTCTCTCTCTCTCTCTCTCTCTCTCTCTCTCTCTCTCTCTCTCTCTCTCTCTCTCTCTAAATCAGGAAGTCACCATTCCGGTACGAATCAAACAAGAGCAGATCCAAGAACCCACATACAATTATAAAAAAAAAAAAAAACCCAGTTACATGACGTAACCCTGTCCCATTTTTGTTTCTAAGATCTTATGGGACAGTTTGCCAAAAAAAAGGGGGGGGGCGGTAGAGCCATTGCACTCTAATGCCATTATAAGTGACTAATTAGTACTCTGCTGAAATCGGAGGTGTTGAAGAGAAAGCACAAATCGCAGTCTAGCTGTTAACCACAATACAGTGTACCAACCGTCCTTTTGAGATTCAAAGCAGAAGGGGAATGGGCACGCTTTGGTTACGAAGTAACCTACTGTAGCAGTGTGTGTATGTAAGTCGATGCTAGCTACTGACTATTTATAGGTGGTTAGTCATACGATGGTTATAAATAGACACTGGTTACTAAGATACTAAATAAAGAACTAGGGTGTCACGGAATCATGTGGTTAACCTTCAACAGCCCACCAATCCGTAAGCGATTATATGGATGCCTAGATCTGTATATAAACTACCCCACAGAATACAAATTTCAGCCCAGAGAAAACTGCCATTCGTTTGTGTTTGGTAGGTGGGAGCTCTCAACCGCTTACTTCGTGATCAAGTGCAGATATGGTCGTTAGGTAACCTTGGCGGGCCCCGGGCACTTTCCAGTGTCTTGGGCCCACAACAGGTCCACGGGCATCAACAGATGACTCGGTCATTTAGTTTCGGGACGCTACATGATCTGTGTGGACAGTGAACTACGCATTCCCAACCATCTTCTACAAGGGTTTCAGCGATGTCTCGTCTGCTGCAGGGGGTGTTCAGATGTTTCTGTCTTCAACAGACCTCACGGATGCCAGCTGGTCAAACATCAGACGGATTTAGCTAGCCCTGGTTTTTGGGAGTTCGGCTTTTGCTCATTTTAGCGGCCGCGCCATCACACAATAGTGTGCTTTGTCGGTTGAGCAGAGTCGGCTCTCAGAAACCCCCCAATATGACTGACTTGTGGAGACGCCTAGGCTTTTGACCCGTACCTCAGGTTTCGGTCGTGCTGGGGGAAAAACATTGCAACATGATTGAAAGAATGGCAAGCTAACGGTGCGCCACTACGACAGAGCTACAAAGTACGCAGCAACATCTCTTGTTTGTTCTTTTAGCGATATTGTGTTTTCTGGACGCAGGTCCATGAAGCTCACCTTAACACCTATTTATTGTTTATTGCTTTTTTGTTTCGTTTTCTGGCGGTAGGCGGTAACGGCACCTTTTTCAGAATTTATTTTATTTTCAACGCTACTGTTATAGACACTTTGTTAGTACCCGCACCTTTTCTTAGGCACTTTGTAGTATTTGCACCTTTTTTTTTTTTAAATCAGGAAAAAACCCATGGTTTTCTCATGTTAAACCAGGCTCTAATTTAACTGCACAAGAAGTAATTTGTAAACTACGGATCTCTCTTGACCTATTCTGCTCGATAAAGTTACAGCAGGCTAGTTCATTATAATTATATTGTATCAACACATGGTAGGCTGTATTTAGTTTAGTTTTAATTCTTTGAGCCTGAAAGACTTTTGCAAGTAGTTTTGATTGCCGTTTTCATAAACACCTTATATTTCCTATTCTTGATTCCGTGACAGACTTGCTAGTATATTCTTACAATTTTCAGTAGATGCCCAGCGTTCTTAATGCACGTCCACTGTGTTATAAGTTTACCATAATAATTAGGGCTGTGCCGAATTTTCGCTTCGGGGCCGAATAGTGGACATAATAACTATTCGGTATTCGGCCGAATAGTTGCGGTAGGGCCGAATACGAATAGTGGTTACCTTACACCCGTTTCTGCACTGGTGGAAAATGAACATATCAAGATTTCCCACACTGGTCATACTGTCAAAGCTTTATCTTTGTGCACAGCCTACGAGCGTACTAAGTGAACGTCTGTTTAGTACAGCAGGAAATACCTTCAGTGAGACAAGAAGATGCCTCAATGCTGACAACATGGAACGATTTTTGTTTTTGTTTTGAAAGATAATGCTGCTTTCGTGGATTAACTAAGCTGTCAGTGACAAGTTACAAGTTTAGTTACTTGTTATAAAACTAAGAATACTTTCATTCCTAGGTATTAGTGACCACAGACTGACTGACTAAATGATGCAAAACATGAAATGTTTTTAAATGTTTACTATTCTGTACTACATTTTGTGAAGTAAAATTTCAGCGTACATTTGAAATTATGAATGTTTTTTTTTTTTTTTATATCTATTTTATACACTATTCGAAAGTGGAAGAATGGGCCTCAGTTTGAATAATGGGAAGACAGAAATAATGGTGGTATCAAAGAAAATAAATATTCCTAAATGTGTTAATAAAAGTAAATGGTTTTATTTTGGGACAAGTACAGAAATGTAAGTATCTGGGTACATGGAAAACATCAGATGTAAGATGCATTACTGAAAAAAGAACCAGAATAGGACAGGAAAAAACTGCATTTTTATAAAATGAAGAACATCTTATGCAAAATATCTTTGTCATTGAAGGTTAGAAAAAGAATTCTTGCTTGCTACATACATTTAGTTTTAACATATGGCTGTGACTCCTGGACAATCGGTAGGCAGGCCAAACAATTTATTGAGGCCTCAGAGATGTCGTTTTACAGAACAATGCTTAAAATACCTTGGACAGCACCTGATGATGATGATGATTCACTATTCGTATTTGGCCAAATAGTTGGTCTAGCTATTCGTATTCGGCCGAATAGTGAAAATCACTATTCGCTACAGCCCTAATAATAATAATAATAGAGAAGAAACAGTAAAATTCATAATCTGTTTAAACCACCTCTAATTACTAGCATCATGAGGGTTAATAGATTGCAATAGCTGGGACATAAAGAGAGAAGAGTACATATCACAGAGGCACAGCAGCATGCAGCAGAGCTGACCTGGAGCAGATCACCAGGCAAACCAAGAAGGTGTAGAGATGATATAGAAGTAGACTTGTAAATACTTGGAATCACCAACTGGAAAGTGAAGGCAAATCACAGAGATGAATGGAGCCAGGTGAAGTCTGCAGCTTTGAACCTCAGTGACTTAAAATGCTGGAAAAAAAAACACACAAAAAAACCTAAAATAACAGGTCCTTCAGCAGGCATCTCCATACAACAAAAACTTCAACTTTTGATGATCTTTCAAGGTTTCCTTGGTCATTTATGTCTTCATATCCCCACTGGAATGCATCACATGTGGGGAATCATCTTTCTGTCATGTATGTAATTCACTGTTTTGCTTGTAATCCAGAAAATAGGATTTCGTTTAAAAACTAGTCAATACTATTGTATGAATAATAAAACTTGGCTGCAACGGATGTTTAGTATTTTCAGTAACTAGCTGAGGTGATAAATTATGAACACTGCTTCATGCAGAATGGCAAGCATCACTTCAGAGGTCAGGTGGATTTTAAAGGTGTTGGGAAATGAACATGCAGATTGGCTGGTGCTGCTCAGGTCTACCAGGTGGTGAGCTGATGCTGCAGAACTAGCTAGACCAGTCAAGGCCTTTGGAAAAAAGGAACACTGTGGAAAAGCAAATAGATCATTACAATGTGAATAGAATGGTGCAGGTTATCCGACCAACACTACATTCAGAGGAACGGCAAGGACATATAATCAAACTGGTACCAGTGGTGTTGAAACTCTTTGCTGGCTGATGAAGAAGAGAACAGAGTGCACATAGGAATGTACAGAGTTCTATGATGTCGAGTCTTAACTCAGCTCAGTTCAACTCATCCACTCTTCTTCTTCTGCCTTTCTAACCCCCAGTGGAGCATAGGTCCTCAACTAACTCACGTTAGACATTCTTGTTATAATGTTCTCAGGTTTTCTAAGCGTGCTACCTATCCAACACGAGCCTCTTTCCTTCACCTCTTTGTCGACTGGAACATGTTATTTCTCTCCCACAGCTCTATATTAGTGATTCTATCATACCATTTAATTCCCTCTATGCTGCACAGGCACCTGTAATGAATATTTGTAGTTTATTAGTAATTGCCTTAGTAGTTCTCCATGTTTCCGCTTCATACAACATTACTGATTAGAATTAGAAATTTGAAGTTTCGTATTGAGTTTTAATTTCTTTTGAACTCCACAAATTCCTTAGTGCTCTGAAAGCTCCTCTTGCCTTTTGAACTACTCAAACTTTGGAACACCGACCTCAGTCTCACTGTACTCCTTTGTTTACATGTAAATGTCTTCACTGAAATCTGTATTTAAGGTCAGTATTAGTTTGATGGTATTCGATGTGAAAAAGTAAAATAAGGACCTTTTTCTCTTGCATTAGCTAGGACTTTGTGGGATTGAAGGAGTTTAGTGTACTCCTTGAAGTTTGCTTTTCAGAAAAGACACTGTAATTTCAGAAGAGACATTGTGTAATCTTGGTTCATCATTGTCATTGTTAAATATTGCTGTGACCAGTCATTGACGAAGCTTGGGCTTGGTTTTGACTAGCTTGGGCTAGTTGTCATTACTGGAACTTTAAGTGTGGTCACCGTCAGTTTGCTTTCTGAAGAGCCATTGTGTAAACTTTGTTCTATCACTGTCGTTGTTAAACTCTTTCAGTCCGAGATAGTTGTTACATGACAAATTCTATCTGAAGCAGTTACTACTTCAACCAATAAATGTTATGCCTAAAGTTGTTCAATTGGGCGGGTTCCCTCTAACCAAATGGTTTATCTAAATGCAAAGTTGGCATTAAATGTACCTGTTAAGTCTTAGTGATAGTGGTCACAGCATAAGTTACATGATACTCATAATTCTTATGCCTCAGGGAATGTATTCTAATTAATGCTCCTCTCCATTCATGTTTATTGATTACTCCCTTTATATATTCTGAAACAAATTTAAAATAAAAAAAAAACAAAGTTTAAAGAAATGTATAAGTTTACTGCATAAAATTGTTTTTAGAGAATATGTTTTTGTTTTTGAGAACCCCCCCCCCCCCCCCCAGGAATTGACTCTGTTCAACCTGTGTTTTAAGGTTATTCCCATGGTGTCATGACCCATTTTTATAGTGCGACCGGGGCGAAAGGGTTGAGCTTTAATTCAACACTGGTGAAGATTGATTTGATTGTAGTCATTATTGAATTATGCCAGCTGTCATTAGGTTTTCAAGGCTGTTTCTCCTGATAACAAGCTTAATAAATGTTGAAAGATACACATTTCTCTAGTCGGCTTATGGAGTTCATCTGCTTCTGGAAACTTCTCTCACATTGTTGACTCTAGCCCAAAGTCACCTAAATGCAATTTTGGTGATTGTAATTTAGAATGCATTTCCAGGGCTATTGTTTGGCACTTTGTGTTATTCCAGACATTCTAAACAACACACAGAAACAGCAAAATAAAAATGCCTACAACTACTGCAGTGATCATTTACAATTGAAAAACATTTATTAGCTCAACAATTCCATATATCTACATGTATTTGAGGTACACCATCACATCAAGCGTGGATGAAATCTTCCATTACCTGCCACAGAAAACTTACTTGAAAAAACAAAAAGAACTAGAGGTAATTCATCATCATGTGTCCTGCAGATAAGCAAAAGCTGTCATGTCACAATGCTTCGCCATCCCATACGTTTGACAATTTGGACAACTACAGATGAGGTCTGCATTCTTGTCTTGCCATCGTCCATATGGTTCAGTCATCCAGGTATTTATATCTTTGCCTACCTTTTGCTCTCTCCTTCCATCAGTCTTGCCAGTAGCGATTAGATCCTTGAGTCCAATCCTTTTTCACATCCAAAAAACACAGTCCCAAATCTACTAGTGATCTAATTTCATTCATTCCAGTAGCATCCCTTTTCACAACCCTCCGGAAAAACCTTCCTATCCCAAAAAACCCACAGATCATCTGCCACATCCCAAGTCTGATTTCTCTGATCAGGGGTAATTAGTGATCTAATTTAGCATGTGCGCTGTTCCGCTTTTAAAAAAGTGAACAGGTCTCACAGGCGTATTGTTGCAATGGAAAAGATGCATGCTCTTAAAAATCTGACCTTTGTAATTCTATCTGTACAATTCCATAATTTATTCAGTTGTTTTAGTCTTTGAAGAGCAATTGATAGTCGCCGTTTAATTTCTTTCATTGTGTCACCATTATTGGTAACCAGTGACCCAAGATATTCGAAATTTTCCACCACTTCTAATTTAGCAAGTGGAAAACAAATTTTTTAAAAAGAAACAGAGTGCCACACAAAATTAGTTGCTAAAATCACACCTGAGGGCATAGGAATTTATAAGTAAGTACACACATGAGAAATATGTGACCATTAATACGTGACCACACACATAGAGGCAATGCATATCTACTTTACAATTTATGTCACTTATCAAATGACAATGAATTATTTAAGATGATGTGAGTGAATTTACAATACCTTTGACATTTAACTTGTATTTATAGAATCTTCTTCAAGCATAAAATCCCAGAATTTCAAATTTGTTCTATTATTAAAGTAATCAATAGTCAATAATTTTAATCTGTTCCACCTCTCCAAAAACACCATATTTGTATCAGATGTTGTAGATATAAAACTAAATGTCTGCAATTTTGTTAATGGTGAAAATGTGTGGTACTGCTTTTTGTTTCTGCCGGCAGCAGATGACATGGTGACTTCTGACCACGATGCTGGTCTATCCTCATCATCAACATCTGCCTTGTCGACTGGCACAGCCGATGATAACTTTCCACAATTTGCGATCTCCAACAGTAGTATCTTCCAGCATGTGGACAAACTTTTCGTATCATGACAAAAGGCTATCAAGAATCTTCTCACACTGTCTTCCTCCGCTTCTCACCATAAAACTAGGAGGTATGAGATACATTTTTTAAAAATTGTGAAATGCAAGAAAAAGAGGCGAGAACAATCAGACAATGAAACTAGAGCTCAGATTTGATTTGATTTGAACAGAACAGCGGATTAACGTCACGGCACATGGGTGGTAACCCATAAGTGCTTCATTCTACTTATAACTCAAGTCTTAGCCATAAGAATCTCAGCACATTGCACCGGTGTGGATCCGGAAATACTTCAGGTTAACTCCAAATTTTGCACCATTATGAAACTACTAGAGCTTAGTTGAATTAGGAACTGATGTCAAAGCACTCTGAATATACATATAACTGCCCCCCCCATCTTCAGCAGGCTGTGCAGGAAATGAATCTGGAGTTTACGCATTACCCAAGTCCTCCTTCGGCAATGTAATACGACCTAATCCATTGAGAAGTTACTGACATGCTGTCAGGTAATGTCTAGGAGAGTTCTCCCCTCTCCAGCTTGCACAGCAGACTTTACCTCATATTCTGAAAAAATTGGTGAGCCTGACCTCACATTCTGAACAACTCTCATCCTAAGGTTCCACAGTGCTGTGATTGTATCAGCTTGATCACATTCAGAGCCATATTGGTGAGAAAACAACACCATGTTAGTATTGACAATTGAATCTGGGTGTGGGTTTTTGGGGCTCTTTAACGAGCATGTCATAAAAGGTGATCTGCGGAAATCAAATGTGTTGGATCATTTGGCGCAAATATTGCAGCCCAGCAGTAAACCACAACACAAAGTGCAAATAGCCTTTTTAAGGGCAAATGCAGAAGCAAACCAACAAGCTAAATTATGGCGCTACATTACACTTCCTGGTCAGCTAAGTAGCTCTTAACAATAAACACACAATCTCAATGTCAGACATTCATGATTCAGCTTATACACAGATTATCAAACACAGATACACAAATAAACCATCCATGAAATGTGATAAACAAAGCTGTCAACAGCAAATAAAAGCAAACAATAACAGCAGCCAAGCAATATGCATACATGTCCTTGAAATAAAGCTTCTGGAAACATGTTCATTAAATGGCTTTCCTATGGTAATCAGGAGTTGCAATTTCATAGCTTGAGATCTTGAAAAGGTTGGGACCGTTTTTGGAGAGGTACCTGCGAAGTGATAACATATTCTTTATTAGAATACTTGGACTGTCATCTGTCAATTATTGCAATGACTGTGTTGACAAATTTAGAAGAAAAAAAAAAGGCAACAATTACAAAATCCTTTTCAAGTCACTGGCTCAACCAACACATGATCTTTAGAGACCAGTTAGAACTCAACAGGTGATGCAGTCAACATAATGTCTGCCATTTTTCTTCTCATAAAATTTCCTTGCAACCAGGCTGGGTTAAAAACAACAACAACAACAAATTACTGGAATGTCCTTTATGTGATTCCAGCATACCCAGTGCTGTGGAAAACAAATTACCCAGATCTCTTCTGAAACTGGCTTTCGATCCAATATGGTGAACAGGCAGGTGATCGATTGACTGCAATGCTAGGGGAAGACAATTTGTGTTGGCACTTCTGATCACTACCTTATGCATTTACTGCATGTGTATTCTGTTGGCTTTGCTGGGACTGAAGTCTGTTTTAAAGGACAGTGACAGGCAATGTGTGTGGCTTTGCTGGGACTGAAGTCTGATTCAAAGGACAGTGACAGGTATTGTGTGTGGTTTAACTGGGACAGGAAAAGAACAATTATGGGTGGCACGTCTGCCAACAAGTTCAATCAATTCCATCATCTAACGTCTTATGAATGAGTAATCACAGCAAAATAATAACAGATGATCACATTGTTACCAGTGATAACTACTTTGCAAGATGAATACATGAGGAACACAATGAACACAAAATGGGAAGATTCAAGAGGAGTGAAGAAATAAGAGAAATGTTTGAGCAACCACTAGTATCAACAGTTATAATACAGAGATTTCCATTTGACTGGCACCTCACCGTCTTTCCAGACAAAAGTATTATACTGCGCTAAGAGGAGGCATGGGACTCAGGGTCCATAGGGATGGAAAGTTTGACTAGCAAGACCTGCATGTGTTAAGAATACAGAGAAGCTGGTGCTATAATGAGAAGAGATGAACAGAGAATAACAACAGAAGAGGCAAAATTTCCCATTCCAATTCATTTTGAGAATAAAATCAAATACTCAACCACATTCAACCTGCTGCTAGCTAGCCGAAGCTGCCAACAGTCTCTGGCTATATTTGTGGTCTTATATATTTGCACCACTTTCGTGGCTAAAGTTCTGGTATTTGCACTGTCTCAGGGCTTGAAGCTTCTTTCCTCCAAGTCAGACCGCTCATTACCTATCCTGTTGTCAACGTTGTTCTTCTTGGCCTTTGATTTCTGATATTTCCTCCTTGGTTTCAGCTCCTTTGATTTTGCCACGCGTTTATTGTAGGACAGCGAGCTTCTCAACATAACAGGCAGCAAACGGTAATCAGAGGGAATGAGAAAACAAGAAATGTCCAAGAGAAGCCCCAAGTTGAAAACTGATGAGAGAACTGAAAAATGCCGGACTGGATTACACCTATGATATCCAAATGATTGCACAGGACAGAACGGAATGGAGAAATATACTGTAAGCCCCTTGTGATATATAATGGCCAAACAGGATAATGAATCACTGAATGAAAATATATGCGGTTGTAATTTTTTTTTTTTTATTTCTTTACTGACATTTATTTTAAAATAAAGTAACAATTTTGTTTGTGGTCGAAGATACAAGGTCCGACAATAAAGTAATGAGACTAATTCCATAAAAATTAAAATAATTTACAGTTGAAAATATAATCTGTATCTGATTCAAAGTAAGCCCCTTGTGCATTGATACAGCAAGTGGCACAATCTAACAAATACTGGAAAGACCTCTGTAGTTCTTCTGTTGTTACGGCCCTTAAAGTCGATGTTACGGCCCTTTGGATGTCATCAATAATGTTAAAAAAGCGTCCTTTCAATTGTAACTTTAATTTTGGGAATAGAAAATAATCACAGGGAGACAAGTCTAGGGAATAGGGTGGAAGGCTGAGAACACACACTTGCTTTTGGGTCAAAAATTCTTATTTTGATGATGTCTCTTTGGTACTCAACCCGCTGATGTTTTTAGTCATCAGACAACGAATGTGGTACAAACCGGCAAGCAACTTTTTTCTTGACAAAATCTTGCACTAAAATGTTATGAATGGTCTCTCTATTAACACCAGATTCATCTGGCATTATCCTCACAGTAAAACAATGAACTTCTTGTATCAGTTCTCTGACTTTTGCAACGAGTTGATCATTACGAACAGAAATTTGGCGTCCAGGTCTAGGTGCATTAGTTATCATTTCCGCACCACTTTTGAATCGTGAATACCATCAGAAAATGTGTGCACAAGATAAACCAGTATCCCCATAAACTTGTTGCATCAATTCAACTGTTTCATTGGTGTTTTTTCTGAGTTTTTAAAAGAATTTAATGTTAGTTTTTTTTGCTCCATGCTGATTTCGTAACAATGCAACTCTGACTAGGTCAACAAAATATCGGCTTGTTTGTTGTCTGCTTATCGAGCGGAGATAGGCAATGAAAGCGCAGATGCTTTAGCCAAGGAAGGCAGTAACAAACCACAGACCTACCAGCCACTATCTTTTCTAGAAGTCAAAACTCTCATTAAGAGAAAATCAGAAACAGATTGGAAAACCAACACTGGTTATAACTACGGAAAAGATTTTCTGAAACACTTGAACAGAACAGACCAAGTCACAGTTTTTCGCTTACGCACTGGACACTGCAGCTCACATAAATTAGGTATGAGCCAAACAGCTTTCTGCCAGTGCCTTCCTGCTGAACAGACTCCAGAACATGTCCTGCAAGACTGTCCTCTCCTGGCGGAGCTGCGGAGCGACATATGGCAACACCCAGTAGAACTGACAACTAAGCTTTGGGGAAACCTAAGAGACCTTGAAAAGACATCCCAGCTTATGACCCACAGTGGATTATGCGCATGACCAGAGATCGCTGAAGAAGAAAAAGGAGCGGAGATGAAAAGTTGCCAGATCATAGATGAATGTTGCCTCTTTAGACTCTATGCTTTGCTTCATAGATGGCATTTTCGTCTTGGCCATAATAAAATCAGTCTCATTACTTCATTGTCGGACCTTGTATATATGTCTTACATGAGAGGACAGTATTTTAACCAATTTTTTACACATACCTGAGAAAATCATGGACGTGGTTGAGAAGGATATGTACTGTTCGTTCATCCAAGGAAGTATATGCCAACATAGCACCAAGCCGAACTGTAACAATTATCCTATTATATGTTAGTGGAACTAATAATCTAAAGACAAATACAACCATACAGAAATGTATGTAGTAACGCAGTGACTAACATGCTTGCTTACTAGTCCAAAGGTATTTGATTCAAATCTGCATTGACTCAGATGTTGGTTTTCACGCCAACCAAACCTTACATTTGATAGATTTCAGATAATCCTCTGCCCATTAAAAAACATACCTTGTGGCTCTTCTATGGTGCATGTGTGGCCATCTTGTACTAGCTGTGGCACAAGCGCATAATGCTAAATCACCACGACATATACTTTGGGTGTGGCAAAGGAGCCATTCTGTGTCCTGAAATAATATTTTTTTCTTCAGCGAACTCTTCCATGCAGACTAGGATAAAACTGCCTTTACTTAATGACTTCCCCTCGTATATTAACAATATTGAAAACTAAAACAGACATAGTTTATATCAAGAACATATTGTATGGCCTATACAAACAAAACTAAAAACTATAAATTACTGTCTAGCCTATGTCAGTAAAACTAAATAAATTACAAACAGGTCTTTTTTAATTTTGCAGATGCTATAGAAAAAGTGAAAAGAAGCACTTAAAGTAACATCTCTGAATGCGTCCAATGACATTAAATAGTAAAAATCCTTACCAAATAATCTGAGGAAATGAATAGCTCCATATACACTGGACATGGGCTTGTCAGGATACTCGGACAAAATCTGTCCAAAACACATTAGATTTATGCATCACATATATTATTTAGACACACTGGATATATAGAATCATCTGGTAGAAAATAAAAGACTAAATATACTGAATCTTTAAACAGTTTCAATGCCTCACTCACTGTTAAGCCTCTAATTATGGTCAACCTTTAGCCTTCATTTACTGCTTTTTTCATGTCTCCAGAGGCGATGCTGTTTATGAAAAGTTTTATTTTAACATTCAGACCTTATAAAATTTCTTCTTCTTCTTTTGTTCACTTGAAATAGATTATTTATATCTGTAGTGTTGTCTCTGGTATGAACTTTACTGTCTTTTGTAATTCACTCAGCGACCCGTAAAGTTTGACTTACACCAATGTTTCTCTTGGCCAAAAGTTTTGCCTTGATATGTTGTATTTGGGACAGTCTTGGAAGACATGATCTGTTGTCTCAGGTACCAGTCCACATGTACACATGGCTGATTCGCCAATTTTAAATTGTGTGTACATGTGGCTGCAAAGTCAACTGTGTCCTGTTCTAAAGCGGTCTTGTAAAATGTCTTATAATTACTGTGTGACATCTGAATGGTTCAATCTATTTACTAACTTAGACAAACTGTTTCATGCTTACCTCTGAATACTGAGGCCTCTCAAATTTGTACAGTAACTGTGTACCTAGCATAACATTAAAGTAATCTTTGCATCCCAGCATTGTTTCCAACATAGCATCTCTAGAATATAGAATAAAAACATGAAGTGATGCATCATCTTTAACAAAGTATGGTTTTACCTAAAAGATAATTATTTTGAAAAAATTAATCAGATAATCTGTCTCTGCAACTCAGAAAGACTTGTACGTATTCTGCATTATTAATGGACTATAAATGATATGTGAGAAATGAGAGCTCAGAAGGGTTAAATTAAGACAGACCTTACTGTCCAATATGTGACCCTCTGATAATAAAAATTGTTAATTTGTTTCAAATTTCAAGGCAGATCAGCCCTGTAACATGGTAAGGCGCTTTTGGGGCAAGAATATCTTTCTTTCTTTCTGTATCTATGTGTGCTGTGTAAATACAAAGCTTTAACATATTCTAAAGGCATGACGTGGGGTGGCCAGTACCATTTCTCACTATCTTCCATTCCCAGAAAATTCCTAGAAAATTTTGCCAATTGTATGGTACAAAATTTATAGGGTTGGATCAACTCCCCCGGCAAAACTGATATGTATTTTCCTTTAAAGTGTTATATTTACTAGCCAAAAAATCAAACTACCTGTATAAAACAGGCACACACATGTCAGATCACAGAATTTAGGAGCCCTAGGTGCGGTGCAGGGTATCCCATTTAACCATCACACAACAGCCTTAACTTCTCCTCACACCTGTGATTAAAATTACAACGCCGCCGATCTGATTAACTCCCTCTGACCTTTAATAGGAGAGAGGTTGGTGTACTTTTCTATCAGACAATGATCTATGTTCAACCCCCACTACGACTTTGAGATCAACCCAGCCAAGCAGTTTTTTTTAGCCGAAACCCCATTCTACAGAGGTAAAGTAAATGGTGACCGAATACATTACATTTTGACCTTTAAATATGGTATTTGAAAACAACAAAAATACTTTTAGATTGTTCTCTGTGGCGGACTCAAATGTTTTCTTGTCCTTAAAAAAAATTTCATAAACCACAACGGCCCAGTGACCCATAGAAAATGTTTCATGACCCTATGACCTAGCCTTGTCATAATTGGCACAAGGTTTCAGAATATTCTAAGAAAAGCAATAATAAAGGAAAACCTCATTCAGTATGGGAAAAAACAAACATTGAAGGCTCAACACTTCTCACCTCCTGCTATGGAACTATTATTACCAATAGTCTGTAAATGTTCTTAAGAAAAATAAATTTATTATCATCATTAATTATTTAAAAGAGTAGTGATTTATGTATAGCCTTTATCATCATCACGCCATGCTATTTATACATCACACAAGTTTGCTATTCTTTCACTCTGTTCTATTCTTTGCAGCTGTTTCAACATCATGGATGAAATCCAGTCAAGCACCTTTGGCCTCTCTCATCAATATTTGTTTTAGCATTTCTTTTGAACACCAGTTTTCCCTTTCTGTTCCTGTTTTGGTGATTCTCTGTTCACTTCTCCTTAGGATGTGTCTAATACATCCCTATTTTATTAGTCTTTTAACCGTTGTACCAGAAGCTGTTCTTCTTTGTTCTTTTTCTGCCTTTGTAGCCTCCAACAGAGCATAGGCCCCCAACCACATGCAGCTGTCCCCATCTTTCTAACTGCATTCTCCAGCTCTTCTATATGTATTTTTTGGCCTTCCTTTATTTCTATCCCCTGTGGGTTCCAATGCAAAGACATTGTAGTTATATTGTTCTCCGGTTTCCTTAATGTGTGTCCTATCCAACGCCAGCAACTTTTCTTCCCCTCTTGGTCCAATGGAGCTTGCTTCATTCTCTCCCAAAGCTCTACATTAGTGATTCTATCATACCATTTAATTCTCTCTACTCTGCGCAGGCACTCTGTTCACAGGCTGTAAACTCTGGCCAAGTCCATCTGGAATATGGCTTTGTACCAGGGCCTCAGTTTTGCATGTACAGCCATTTTACTGGCTTATTTGTGTGCAGCTGGTTGTTCCTTGCCATTCTGGCAGATGCACTACAACTTTGAAGGAAGCCCCCAATTTGTCGACTCCTATGACATGCTTGTTGGGGTGGCAGTATATTGTTTCCCCCACAATAGGGGCTTCAGAAACCCACACTTAGAATAAGCTGTCCACATGTATCTCTTATTTCTTCACCTTTCTCGATTCATCCCACTGAATGTTTATAAATTTCCTTGGACATTTTTTCAAACGCGTTCAACTTTCATGTCTTTATTCATGTGTAACTTTTATAAAAAGATATTCAAATTACAAAATTCCCATACTTATTAATATTGGAGTTTTTTGTTGACTTGGATTTGATGTATTCCTCAATGATGTTATCCACAGTTTGCTTGCATGGCAAAGTGACCAGCTGTTACAAGAAAAACAGAATACAAACAATATAAAACAAATGTGTGTAAAAAATAGTATTACATTTCAAATGTGTTCAATGATTTATGAAATTATTACCTATATAGTAACTGGTAAAATAGTAACTTGAAGTAACTGGTACAATAATAACATGAAAATACACAGTTATCTGTAGTGAAATAACATGACATGTATGCTAGCACAGAACAAAAACAACAGAAAACTGTTTCAAGACTGAGGTCAAGCCTGTAGTATGAGCTAAATGAACCATAGTTTCCACTGATCTTGCTCTATATTGTGCTGTCTATTGTTTGATTTGAGTTAAACGTTTTTGGTTTAGTTCTAGATTTCTTCATCTTCTTTGTGCACAGAGTGTAAGCTGTTCTTCCATTTGGACTTTGATTTTGTGCCAGGGCCTGAGTTTTGCATGCACATTAGTTTTACTGGCTTATTTGTGTGCAGCTAGGACAGACTCGGCAGATGCCCCGACTTCGAAGGAAGTCCACAATTAGTTGACTCCTACATCATATTTTTGGGGAGGCAGTGGGTCTATCCTTGTTTTCTCGGCAATGAGACCCTAGAACCTACACGGGGAAGCTCTAGATTTAATCTGTTTTTTATTTTTTTTTACTTCCACAAATTTTGAAAGTGCTAATACCAAGATTAAACAATAGTTCAGCTGTTCTGAGACATATATTATGCTCAAGAAGGAACTAAAAATATAATTGTCTTGACAACAGGCATAAACTGAAGAAATAGGAAACATCAACGAAAAATCTTCAGCAAAATAAGTAAACAGAAAGTATACATACCATTTTTTGACGTGTAATGAGATCCCAATCATCCACAAGAACAGGTTTCAAATCTTCTGGAATCTTGATTTTTACTTCTATTTTTGACAAATATGTTTCTTCCTAGATGTAACAAAAGTGGAAATTGTACAGCATGAAGCAAGTGTCAATGTTTACTGTTCAGATACTGTGAATAATTGTTGTGTCTGTTGTCTCAATCACATTAAATTCTGCAAGATTTTTTCCCCAGTATCAGATAGTTTAATTTAATAAGGTCTAAACATTCGATCCCCCTAGCTCTTTTTTTTTTGTGTACTGCTTGCATCATTTTCTCTGTTAATTTCTAGTATTTCTATAAATTGTAATTGCCTGCTTTTTCTTTGTTTATATGAAGATGTAAATGTGTTTGGTGTGCCTGATCACAAGATGAATGCGATAGCTGCATCTTTAAGCCAAAACAACTTCTGGCGGCATTTGTGGCCGGGGTTAGCCCTCCACAAGTTTCTGTTTCTTTGGAATACATAGTTTTGGTAAATCCACGTTATCAGCACCTCAATTTAACTTTCTAACTGCTTGCTCATTGTCTAGGTTTCTGTGCCATACAGCAATGAAAGCACACAATACTGCTGACAAAACTCATTTCTAATGTGGTTATCTTTCTGGATAGCAATATTACATTGCATGCTCTTGAAAAAAGTTATAAAAAATTCTTCTTTTTCTTCTGTGTTCATTTGAAGATGTAACTGTGTTGTGCCCATTTACAGCATGACTGCGATATTTGCGTCTTTCGGTCAACAAATCCAACTTCTGCAGGAATTTGTTGACTGGGTTAGCCTTCTATGTTTTTTTAAAGACTGTTTCTACTTTACTTTTGTCAACCTCTCTTGTAATATTATATAAATGTGTGTGTTTTATACATCTGAAAATCATTTTTTCTTATTAAATATAGCAGAATGTTAGATTAAAGATCATTATCATCAAGTGTCTTGCCAGCTGGTGAAGGGTGATCATGCCTCTCCAGTTTGCAATCTTCAACAACATGTATCAGTTCATCGGTTGACACCACCGCTATGCCATTTACAAAAGGCTGTCAAGAATCTTCTCGTGTTGTTATCCTCTGTCTTCTTTTACAGAGATCTTTCCAGTGGTCATTACATGACCACAAAATATGATTACTGTTTCTTTCTGATGTTTGTGAGACCGAAGATAACAGTTAATAATTTGTGCATTGTTCACTGAGTTGTCAATTCATTCTTGCAATGTTCTAACTTTTCATCTTCTTCTCCCCTTGACCCTCTACTGGAGCACAGACCTTCAACTAACTAACACCAAGTCATCCTAATTTGGTTCAAGCCTAATATGGCTATTTACCTATACATTATAACATGTATGTTTGTTGTAAGTTATGCATGGGGTTTTATGAAGCCAACAAACAGTTAGGCTGTGCAAATTATATATAACAGAGCAGCCTTAACCTTTTCCCCATGCGCATGATCAACATCTTCACATCACCAAAGATAACCATCACAAAGAAGTTATAGTATACATGATTGCATAAATACTGATTTTCATGACTTAAAAACTCATCAACCCTGAATCCACCTCAAAATGTTCTTGTGCAAATATTCACTTAGCTATTAAATGACTTAAATGAGAGCCCCCCACCCCAGGGCCTTTTTCCTATTTCCAAGGGTAAATATGAAACAAGGAATTAAAGATAGATGTAAATGGGAAGGATTAATGAAAGGTGCTTGCAAAAGACAGGATAGTTTAGTGCCAGCTGGCTGAGGGCACATGCTCCACTGGTTAATTAAGTGTTGTAGAAACAAATAAGAGTTCAGTTGATTCAAGAAGCAACATCACAGCATTCGGGGCATTCCCATAGGCGCTCTGTCCCTATCTTTAACAGCCAGTGCAGAGTTCCAATGCCAATGGTGCAATGGTGCAAGTAGCAGCCTAACTATAGGTCCGTCTTGCCTTTCCTCTGAGTGTCTGAATTTACACTATAACCATCTGATCGTTTTACTTTACTTTCCAGGATATTACCTGATAACCATTCAAGGCTGGGTTAAGTGGGAGCCAAGGTCAGTTTTGAAAATAATCCACCGTAACGTGAATTCAATTTAATGAAGGTACAGAAAAAATAATTTTGAAAAAAAATAAAAAAGTAGTTGGACAGTAAGTCCCCTCACCCTCTTATAGCATAAGATAATCCCAATCAGCACAAACAAACAATGCTACCAGTGCCAGACATGGTCACGCACAACAGAGGATAAAAGAAAATTAGCAGTCATGAAAATGAAATGTCTAAGAAGGGCTGCCGGAATGAACAGAAAACATCAAATCATATATGAGGTCATAAAGAAGAAAAAAGGCAGCAGAGAAACAATTCTCAAGTCAGCAAATTCAATGGTTTGCCCACTTAGAGAGAATGCCTTACTTATGATGCCATACCATACAAGGCTTACACTAAAAGTGGAAAAGGATGCGCAGCATGAAGCTGACCAAGAATAAAATGGAAAGATAACATCAAAGAAACTATACAATAGCTCAATGTGTCTATGGTCAAGGTGGCCAGGAGAGCAATAAATAGTACCTTGTATCTTCTTCAACACCTGAAGCAGTAAAAGAGGACGTGAACAAGAAGATAAAAGCAAATATTCTTGTCCACTGCTAGAAAAACAAAATTATCACAAAATTTAACCAAATAAATGTTTACCAGAATATAGGAGGCCAGCATTCAAAATGTCCAAATAAGATCACTCTGTTCTAAAAAACTAATTCATAAAATGTGTCTGTAGCATTTCGAATGTAAATGCTACAGACACAGTTTACGAATTAGTTATTTAGAACACAAAACTAATAAATATGTCAGAGACAAAATATACAAATTTGCTGGACATCAGGAGCCTCTCTTGGCAGTGGCGAAACGTTGCAAGCTAGCTTGGTTTGGGCATACGGTGAGACATTATTCGACTGGATAGATTGTACTTTAAGGAACTGGAGGTGTCAAAGAAGAGGAGGGCAAAGAAGAACCTAGAAAGACAACATCAAGAAATGGACAGGACTACGTTATCCTACACTTATTAATTAAGCAGAAGACAGAGAAAGATGGCAGGTTTATATGCTAGTGCTTCCATCAATACACCTCCATGACCCTAATAGGTCAAGGGTTAGGTTATGTAACAAAAACCAGATATACAAGTACAGAATGAAAATGCATATTCAATATTCTCACTGATTCAATGGATGGATCCAATCTGGGTCTTTTCCGCTTGGATTCACCCAATGCAGCAGTCGCCTGAGGTGTGCTGTTTGTTTCTGGAATGATGGGGGTCGATGGAGAGCTCTGACCTACAACTATACAAATGAAACAATTGTATTACCCATTCACACAAGCACTGAACAACTTTAAGACATATTTAATATTCCATGATGTGACTAAATGTTTAAACTGAACAAGAACCACTGCTTATGCTTAGTAAGTATACTGTGGTTACAAGATAAATAAAATTATTTCAATTATGAATCTTACTGTAAGCTTTTATTTTAAAACTAGGGTTTATTATTATTACTACTACTACTACTACTACTACTATGGAAGAAGCCTGCCTTCTACAGCACACTTACTGTCACAGTGAGTCAATTTCATTCATCTGCCTCACTCATTTGACTTGTCTAGGGTGTATTCAAGACCCTCAGACTTCTAGAAGAATACATTCAGAAGCAACAGCCTCTCATCCTGAATTTTACTGATTCCAAGAGAAGGCATTTGACAGATTACATAGAATTTCACTCTTGGGAATTTTGGAATGTTGCGGTATACACAATAAAATAATACACATTATTAGAAATTCATACAGTGGTTCTGAACGTGCAGTGCGCACTGAAAATGGTTAAAGTGACTGGTTTTTGGTGGAAAGTGCAGTAAAACAAGGCTGGATTTTTATCTCCCTTGTTGTTCAGAGTAATGATTCGGTAATGAAAAATGTTGTAAAGGCAATGATTAAGTAGTGATAACAGGAAGATCAGGATTTTGCAGATGATATTGTTCTGTTAATTAAAAATAACAAAGACATGCAAAGAAAAACAGATGATTCGTAGTCTACAGCATCAAAAAAGGGACTACAAATAAGTAATACAAAAAATAAAAAATAAAAAGATTAAAGTTACCACCAACAGATTATGTAGATTAATTCTACAGAACAAATCAATAAAGGTAACTGACCATTTCCCCTATTTGCGTAGCAATTTTGACTCTCAAAGAGATACAATGAAGGAAATTATGTACACTGGCAAAACAACAGTCTTGAAAAGTCTTAACAAAATATAGAGCTCCAGGTTATACAGTTTTAAGACCAAACTCTGAATCTTCAACTCTAACATATACCAGCGAAAGTTGGAGAACTACCAAAGATATGAAAGATAAGTTAAATGCCTTTGAAAATAAATGCCTGTGAAAAACCATGAACATAAAATAGGATGAATTTTAAAAAAAAAGGAAGAGGTCACAGAAATGTCTGGACAAATACCTGTATCAACTGCAAAAAGACAAAGAAGGTAGAGACATACTGGGCCCACTCTGAGATAAAATGAGCAAACAATTACAAAACAAGCATTAAAATGGGAAACAAATGGTCTAAGAAAAAAGAGGACGTGCAAAGGAAACATTAAGAAGAACCTTATTACAACAGGCTTAAAATACTGTGCTGAACTCCATGTCAGAAATAAAGAGAACTGCATGCAACACAGCTAGTGGAGGAATCGAATGCGAGTCCTATGTGATGTCTAGCGGCACACAAATGATGATGATGATTTAGTTTTTATAATATTTTCAAAATTCTTTACCAACAGGTTTTTCTTTCTCTTCCTTCTTTTCCTTGTCTTTCTGGTCTTTTTCAGATTCCTTCTCTTTCTTTTTCTCTGATACAGAAGGCTGTGGAGTTGCTGGTCTCTGCCGAACCTCTTTTTCCTTTTTCTCTTTCTCCTTCACTGGTGGTTTATCTTTGCTAACTGTTTTCTCCTTCTCTTTAGTTTCTTTTACAGGTGGTTCCTTCTCTTTCACAGCAGCAACCTTATCTTTAGGAGTCTTCTGCTGCTTCAGCAACTCCTTCTCCAGCTTTCTTGCTGTTTTTGTCTTTTTGGATAATGCACTGTAAATATAAATAAAATAAGCACAGATGTAATCAGATCCTAAAGACGTTGATTTAACTATATTATAAATAATCTTATGTCAGAATGAATTATAATTATTTACAACCAGATTGTTAATATAAATGTAAATGAAACAAAAACACACTTTGTGACACAAGTAGTTGTAGCAGTGACTAGAACATTTCTAGCTTAACTCTTTGAGTACCAAGCAATAGATGCGTGCAATGTCCAGTTTCCCTACACACGCTGTACAGGGCCTGTCCAACATGCACACTTGCCAAATGGTCTAGGGTTAACTCAGCAGTGTCAAGACTCACAGGTAACAGCTCCCGCCGAACAGTAACAGATGATTCTGAACACAGCTTTACTGACAAAGACTATACACTGTATTCAGACACCAACATCATGATATTGATTTGCATCACCAGATATGATTAACACAATACTACAGTCATTCTTCTATCTGCCCATGTAAACTTTCAAGATGCTTCTCTAAAGAACTCCTGCCACAACTATGTTTCGGTGGTTGCCAGGGGTATCAGTATTCGACGCGCAAATACATCTTTTGTGACTGTCTGACGAATCCTATATCCTGGAAATGCTGTCACTAGAAATCAAGCAGGCCGATGCAGAATATCTTGTGAAAATCCATTCAGACCTCTCGTCTGTGGCCTGCAATTTTATTTTGAGATATCCCAAATCTCACATCACCAACCCATCACACAGGAACCTTATTACTGCGGCAACTAGCGCAGACAACATGAACACTTGATCCTATCACCCAGCGTAACACACAGGTGCACAAGTCTAACCTGGCAACACCCAGACTAGAACCTCTACTCACACACATCAACAGAGATCCCTGATAATGCCATACAGTGGCGCACTTAAGAACAGCATCAGTTCTCAGGGACTCTTGACGGTAAGTCCTTCACTGACGTCGTGGAATCAACTGCTCCTCTGACTTTGTGGAGCGAACTACCTGTAATGTGAATACACAGTTCACCATCTCCAAGTGAGTTCTCTCATGCCTAGCAGGAAGACTGTGATTCACATTCCTTTATGAACTCCTCATGGTTTTCTCCTATTGCACGGCTATACAGGTCCTTGAGCCTGTGATCCTGGCAAATGGGTTGTGAAATCCAATTTACATATTATCCCCTAATTGTTCAAATTGAACTCCAGGGGCCAGGCACTTTAGATATCCATACACTGCTCACAATAGCAAATCATGCATTCATCAATGATGTCTGGAATGATACACTCAGCTGAACACCTTATACCCAATCCAGTTGTAGCTTAAACCCATTTTATCTCAACTATTAATTCAGTTCTTTTTATCCCATTGTATTATTATCTGAACACCTTCAGATCCAAACGATTACTACTTTAAGCACCAACTGCTTCGGAAAAATGAACTTAAAGAAACATATCTGAGACTGAAAAGAGTTACTAATCACCTGTCAAATCCGCACCATGACGGATTTCAAAACTGACCCGTGCTCCCAGGGCAATAACCCAGACTCAAATGTTATTTAGTTATATTGTTCTCAGGTTTTCTCAACTTGTCTCCTATCCTATCCAATGCCTATCTTTTCTTCATCTCTTTTTGGAACCTGTTTAGTTCTGTCGAAAAGCTCCACATTAGTGATTCTATCATACCATTTAATTCCCTTTATTCTGCGCAGGCATTAGTTAAGTAATATTTGTAGTATACTAGTAACTGCATTGGTTGTTCTCCATGTTCCCGCACCACACAACAGTATTAATTTGACATTAGAATTAAAGACTTTTGGTTTATTGCGAGTATTACCTTTAAATTCTTTTGACCTCCACAAATTCCCTAGTGAAAGTTCCTCTTGGTCTAGGGTTAACTCAGCAGCGTCAAGACTCACAGGTAACAGCTCCCCCCCCCCAACAGTAACAGAAACAGAGAAGCTCCACATTAGTGATTCTATCATACCATTTAATTCCCTTTATTCTGCGCAGGCATAAGTTAAGTAATATTTGTAGTTTACTAGTAACTGCATTGGTTGTTCTCCATGTTCCCGCTCCACAGAACAGTATTAATTTGGCATTAGAATTAAAGACTTTTGGATTATTGCGAGTATTACCTTTAAATTCTTTTGACCTCCACAAATTCCCTAGTGAAAGTTCCTCTTGCCTTTTGTATCGGTATTACGGCATTACCTTATGCAAAGCGACTGCATAAGAAAACAAACCAGTCGAACTCTGCTAACGACAGCATCTCGCTGTAGGAAAACATGTACTTCAATGCTTCACCCAAACATTTCTAGAAGCGGTTAAATGATTTTGTGTATTCTTGTTTATAAGGGTAAGACTGTCTACTCATGTAATGTACTCATTAAGGTTTTCTCGCACAGCGTTAACTTGTTTTCTGCAAAAATTTGAACCTGTTCAACTTTTCGTTTAGTATATCTTTCCATGATACAACCATTCCAATAAAACCTACACAAGACTGAGTTTTATCAAATACATAATCATAAAGCAGTCCCTGAACCAAACAGTAACACTTCCTGTATGAACAGTCCATCTCTTTTAGACTTTAGCATTACAGATGGAGCCTCATCTGCAGAATATTCGCCATGGCCACAAGCAGCAATACAGTTAAATGAACATAAAAAGATGGGTATGACATATTTTTTTTATGGAATTTAAGGTGCCAGTATTCCCAAAAATGTGAAGGCTTATAAACTGTCAGTCCTAACTTGTTTTTTTTTTCCATGAAATTACCTGGTTGCTTTCCAGATTTCAACCTAAAACCATGAAACCTTTTTCACCCCAAATTGTCGTGAAAATTCAGCAATGGCTCAATTCCGCAAATGCAGCTTACATGATTTTTTTTGTCAACTGGTCTGTTCCTGAAAAGTTAAACGCCATTAGTTGTGCTTGTACCTACACTGCAGTTAGGTCATGATATGCATATGAACTAAAAATTGCATTAAGGGGATTCTCCTTAGAATAAATGAATATTTTTAGGCCACCATGACACTGTAATTCTCCCGCCAGCTTTAAGTGTGAAAATTTCAACCAGGTCATGGTACAAGTTATCAAATACACAGGAAAATATAATCCAGTTAATGCTTCTCCCTGTGTTTATTGATTACTCTCCTTCAATATTTACCTCAAATTTTTTAAACATATAAATAAATTATTAAACAATTTTTAGTTCATGGCCATTTTTTTCCAGCATTTTCAGAGTGATAGGGCTGCCAGTGTTCTATCAGTCCGTAGCTCCTTATCTTGACTTCATCCAACTTGATTTTTCTTACTACAATTGGATATTTTCTAAAAAGTAAAGTGTTGTATGGAACAATTTCTGTTAATCAAAAAAACAAAAAAATTTACAAATGAAATAAAATTGTCTCATTGTAAATGTTTAAAAGCCAATTGGCAATTCCATCTGAACACTCTACAGCCAGATAAATTCTAATGTACACAACACAAATAAATATACAATTCTCTAAAAAGTGAAACAATTGTAACTGCCACCTACCCATGATTCTTTAAAAGCTCTTTCTGTTTCTGAATGCCAGCCTCGTTATTTTTGACAACTCTACTTTCTTGTACCCATTCATCCCAGCTATTGAGGGAAACAATATGAGAGAATATGACATTTGGTTCAAGCTATTTTTACCCAATAGCAGTGTTTCCCAAACTTGTCTTAGTCGTGGCGCCCCCTTTGTCAATTATAATTTGTCCACGGCGCCCTAACCTAAGTAAAAGTATGACTATTTGTATAAAAAGGATTTAAAAAAAAATAATTTTAAAGCTTATGTGTCTTGCAAATATTTTGTGGCGCCCCTGTGAAGAGGTCGCAGCTCCACAGGGCACGTTTGGGAATCACTGCCCTAGAGTATATTAGTGTTACCTGAAACCTTAATGTTATGGCAAGGCTGACCTTGGTTGACAGGTGATCTAGAAGGGAAGCTCCAACAGGTGGAGAGAAAACAGCTCTTCTGATCTGGCAATTTCTGCTTGTAACCTTGGTGTTACCTTTTATATGGAGTAAACAAGACAAAGAGAAACTTCACGCTGCAGGGGCAAAACACAGTCTCTAAAGTACTGCCCCGGCTTTGCGCAATGGAAAGGAGACTGATCTTGTAAGTCACACTCATCATCACTATAAGTTGCAATTCCCATTCTTCTTTATCTATAGGACAATTTAATACTATTGTCAAGAAAGATTCAAAGGTCATCAGCATCATCATCAATTTCCACTTCTGCTGCTAAGCACTGTGGAGAGGAACAGTTTGCGATCCACTGATTGATGGGCAGCAATGGTGGTCCTGTTCATGTTTTCTGGCCCATCTACACTACTCCCTGACCTTTCATTCATACTTTCTCAGACTTTTCTACATCGGAGAGATGCCACGCTGTCTTGTCTCCAATTACATCAGCGCAGATTTTGCGTGTTCTATACTACACAATGACACAGCTTATGAATATCCCAGAACATGTAGAACTGGCCCTAACCCAACCTAGGTCACACAAGAGACTCTTTTCGAAGAAAGCAATATAATGTGACACCCTCTGACCCAGATCAGACTGAGAAGGTGTGTAGACTGGGAAATGTAAAGAGGCTATTGTCATTTCGTGTCGATGTAGAAGCTCTTTAATATCACAAATCCATCTCCGTCCTAGGGCGGCCTTCTGCTTTGACTTCAGATCTTTTCATGTGTAGCGCCTCCTTGGTTAACTATTCTGGCTGCATTCTTACTAAATGACCAAACCATCTGATCTTCTGTTTTTTAATGAATTTGCTACATAGTGTTGTTCTTTCAATCTGATAATATCCTTTCTAACGTTGTCTTAGATCGTTAGGTTTGCGGCTTTTCATAATATCCTTTCTAACATTGTCTTAGATTGTTAGGTTTGCGGCTTTTCTCAGGCATCTCATTTCACCTGTCGTTACCAAGATCATGGAATAAACATCGTTGGCATGGAAAGGTACCAACCAGCAATTACATAAGGAAGATAAATTTAGTGGCAGGAAAAATAGGCAGTCACCTACGAAGAACTAAGCAAACTGGTAGGCACAGTGCCGGTAACAATTTCATAGAACATCCCAAAAAATAAATGGTTTAGTCATCTGGTAAGAAAAGGACTATATCAGTCAGCAGCATGTACTACATGAGAACAGCAGGCGACAAGAGCTGGGTGGAGGAAGTAAAAACAGACAGGTTTGCGGCTTTTCATAATATCCTTTCTAACGTTGTCTTAGATCGTTAGGTTTGCGGCTTTTCTCAGGCATCTCACGTTACCAAGATCATGGAATAAATAATTGTTGGCATGGAAAGGTACCAACCAGTTACATAAGGAAGATAAATTTATGGCAGGAAAAATAGGGTCACCTACGAAGAAAGGCAAACTGGTAGGCACATAACAATTTCATAGAACATCCCAAAAAATAAAGTTTAGTCATCTGGTAGAAAAGTACTATATCTACATGATGTAACAGAACAACAGGCGACAAGAGCTGGGTGGAGGAAGTAAAACAGACACTTTAAAAATGCACTATGACCTTAACATAAGCTAGGCAAAAGTCAAGAAACTACATATAACTTGCTTTACAGCAAGAATTGACGTTGAGCTAAGAATTGACATCACAGCATTCGGGGCATTCCCATGCATGCACCGTCCTCATCTTCAGCAGCTAGCGCAGAGTTACAATACTGATGGTACCGGTCACGATCTGGTTATACAGCTTAAGCAGTAGGATAAAAGAAGAGAAGAAAGAAGATAAATAAAAAAATAAGAATGGGAATAGGGATAATGAAGAAAACAGATAAGTTAAAAGCTGAGCTTCTGAGAAAAAGAATGGTAAATACATGTTATGGCAATAATAGTTCTGAGATCCCATGCTCTAACTGTGGGAGACTTTTCTTAATGCAGGTAGGATAGTCACACCATGGACTGTGAATCAAATGCCTACAGTAGCCACAGTACAATATAGCAGTATTGTATGGAAAAAACGGAAAGTTTCCAACATTCACTGTTATGGACAGAAATGCTGAACTTGAAAAGTATGCATGCAACCCTCAGCATTTTACCAGAATATGTGGCTGGTGTAAGATTATCTTTACATTGCTATCATGTTTGTCAAACACTTACTTTTTATTCCATCCATTATAATGGATAAGATATTGAACTTTGCCATCTTTGACTTCAATCTTCATACACTAGGGAAAGAATGGCAAAACTCATATTTAATTATAATCTACAAAACAATGTGCGTGTAACAATCTACAATCTATCAATAACAAACTACCAAAGATTAAAATAATTACCCTAAAATGACATGTACAATTCACATTTTGAATTTTTTTATTCTCAATCTCAGCTATAAAACTATTTTTAATGACCATTTCTATGCCACTGGCTACATGGGGCATATGATGTTAGTCTCATATTTTTAAAAACAAGTCTGCTCCTAATAGGTGATGTGATCAATATCATGCAGGTCAGCTTTACTTTCAAATATATTTAAGGGTACCAATTTTAGACTGGCTCAACATGGCAGACAAGGGCGATTTTGTTGTTGCAAAATCAGACCAGTGTGGATACAAACGCAAAACTTATGACACAAAGGAAGACAGCTCCTTCTTAGAGTAACCGCTGAGTGCTCTTGGATGTTCAGAGTGACAGAGCTTGGTTTTATAATCACTAGATGCATTTGTTCTAAATAACAATGTGAGGCGGTCCTTGGAGGCTTTAAATCCCAGGGCCCTTTTTTCTTTAAACGAGAGAACTGTTCTACCTGGCATATGCTTCCAGAACAACCCTGTTTTATCAAGACTGAACACGTGCCACGGCAGGTAAGCATGCTCCTCAAATACATTTCAAATACAGCTCACGACTATGCCAGAAACACAACATCACCTGCTGCAGCCTTACCTGTTATCTTAAGGTGATAGAAACCATATCGTCCTATTACAAGTTTGAACCAGTCAACTCGCAACAAAATATGGCACTTTAGGATCCAACTCTACAGCATTCAATTATTAAACAAACTTCTTGCTTTAGCCTGGATAATCAAGGTGTATGCAGAAATGGCACATTCAAAAAGTGATCTTTAATCAAGTAGGAGTGCATCGTTTCTAATTTTTCCATAATGGGGACACTGACCTAATTTGTGTTACTTCAGCTGTTGTCATAAGACAACAAATTGCCTTGAAAATGAAAAAACTATGTACTACAAAAACAGGGCTAGCTAGTTCATCATTTTCTTACATTGATACTGGTGACATATGACCAGCTGGTGCAAGCGCCACGTTAAGTCACACCACATTCATACATGGTGACTACAAAAATTACTGCAGAGCATAATTTTCTCTTTCCTTTTTTTCCCCTTAATCGCATTATAGTGTAAACAAATAGAGTGAGATCACATTTAATGAGGGATTGTACTCCAAACAATGATTTTCACCAAAAAATTTCTGCGCTTGAAATTTAATTTTAATAAAGAATTTAATGGTGAACTTTTCTACATAAAATCTGAATTCAGCGCTTAAAGAAAAATATTAAAATTACCCCAAAGACACAACTGTCTGTGCATTTGAAACAACAGTGTATTTTAAATTACTCATGCAAACAAAGGTTATGATTAAGCAATGCAACAAAAAAAATTTCACTCACCTTAGCTTCATAAAGAAGGGGTCCATGGTAGCACAGGACTTTTTCGCCTGCGAAGTCACAAAAAGAGAATAATATAGTGCATAAAAAAAACTACACACATAACTGAAATTAATGAAATTAATTTAAGATAAGACAGCAAACCAGTTTTAAAAGAAAATGACTAGTCACAATTACATGATGTTTGAATGTTGTAACCTAGTCTTTGAATACTGAAATAAAGCCAGATTAATTACTATGAAGGCATACTGCAGATATTTATACATTTAATCTGTGAAACCATTTTTTCTCCTTAACTGTTAACCTTTACATTTTGTGCCCACTTATTTTTCATATTTGGTCAAAGCAAACTAAGGAAATCAGGTTTTCACATTGGCAATTTTTGAAAAAAAAGATGTTTTCATGATTTCTTTGTGGTTATTGTACTATGCCTCTTTCAAATCTGCTGCCAAACCTTTTGGCCTGATAGTGTTAATATGTTCTGCAAACAAATGTGAAGTGAAGCGAAGTGAAGATCCTTTTTCACGCCTTAGACGCATCGGGCATATGGGAAGAACGTCCCATATTTTTACAGACCAATTGGCACTAGGTGGGTAATGTGGCCAGCATTTCGCGGCCGTCCCTACTTCCCCAGGACAGCCATCGGAAACAAATGGAGCACAGGGAATAGTTCATCAGTATAATAGAAGCCATGTCTCTTACTTAGCTGAAAATGTACTGAAAAAAAAAATCAGTTCTTCAACTAAAATATTAAAAAACTCTTAGAACACCATAGATAAAAAATATATATATATATTTACATTTTGGCTATCCTCTGAATAACGGCCACATATTATGGTGGCCAAAAAACACATCCTGACAGGGCCTCATTAGGTCGTGTGTTATAAACTTCAAAAACTTAAACTCAAAAATAATGAGGAATGAAAAAAAGGGAAAATTATTAAATTGACTACTTAGCCTTTTTTTTCTGAAAATAGTGGCACAGAAGTTTCAAATAGTGCCTGAAAATCTGTTCTCTGTGGAGAAATTAAAACTCTGCTAAATATGATCAGTGCCGCATTGGTAACTCAGTTCTCACTGCTGAGAGTATCTCCCATGCCACGCGTAGTAGCGCGGATAGGGGGCTAAATTAGATGGCTGTGACTCACAAGCAAATAAACTGGAGGAAGTTGCAGGAGATGAGGTAGCTGCTGCTCGTGAGTCCCAGCCATCCGCGCCGTGCGGGGAAAATGCTCACCGGTGAGTTTAATTGGAAAATACTATCGGTAACCTGCGCCGCAGCGCGTGGTCTCCCCGCCATGTCGCTATTATTATGTGTATTGTTACGTTTCTCAAAACTGTCAATAGTCAGTAATCCTAGTTTTGCTGCAATGTGTTTAATGAAGGAAGTCCGCAATTTACATGTGATTGAGGCCCTGTCAGGATAGTGTGTTTTTGGTCGCCATAATATGTGGCTGTTATTCAGAGGATAGCCGACATTTTACTACATACGAACATACAGCATCATGGCTTGGGAACTGAAATTCTTTGGACGGACAACAATGTCTCATACATTTAAACAAAACTATAATAGAATGTATTTTTCCAGGAAAAGATCACCAGCCTATCGATGGATACAGGATACTGAAAATACCCTAAGAAAATACAAAAGTCAGATGAACTATATCAGGAAGTGATCAGGGGGCTTTATAGTGGAAAGTAATTGTAAACAGGAGTGATCTTCTGCTGCAAAAGGACCTGCTACATGATACTTGTAAAGATGTGACCAGCTGGTAAGCACTCTGCGCGGCTATCTTCCGTAAACGGTCCCAAATTATCGAGGCAGAAAAAATACCCTAACAGGGCCTCGTCCACGTGTCAACTGCGAACTTCCGGGGACTATATGGCACCGCCAAGAGTATCCCCCACACCCCACGCGCGGCGTGAACTGGGGCTTAACCAGATGGCTGGTACTCACAAGTAAATAAAATGAAGGCAGCTGCAGGAAATGCAGTAGCTGCTGCTCGTTGAGTCCCCAGCCATCTAGTTTAGCCCCAATCCACGCCGCGTGGGGATATTCTCGGTGTTGGCAGAAGTCGCAGGAAGTGCGCAATTAATGTTGCCGGAAATGCGCAAGTGACTGAGGCCCTGTTAGAGTATATTTTCTGCCTCGATAATTTGGGACCGTTATTCGGAAGATGTCGGCTCTGTGGCTAAGTCGATGTGAACGCTTCGTCGTAATGCCGGGTTCGATCCCAGCTGCGGGCCATGAGCCTTGTGTTGGTTTCGACGGTGGCATCAAGAAAGTCGACCGTTCAGAGAGCAATGGCAAACTACTGGACATAAATTTGCCCAGAAAAACCATGCAACAGCCAGGGGCTGTTGGGCTTGGTTCTGCAACATCCTGTAAAGGATACACAACTAATCTAACCTATTCGGAAGAAAGCCCTCTGTGCAAAGTCAAGCCACAAAGTTCAAAGTCACTCATATTGCTGTATTTAAATGATTAAAAAAAAATATATATATTATCTAAAAAGGAAAAAAAACTGAATATTAGAAGTGTCAAAATATGAGAGCGATAATCATACTAGTCACAGTACTCCAAGAGGTTGCGAAGAGATTCAGAGCGTACCCTACTAACATTATATAACACTAAGTCAAATAACTTAGTTTAGAGAGTCATGATTCATGATTGTCTCCAGATCAGGCACACTCACACGATAAACAAATTTTAAGACTATGCTAACACTATGCGCCTAAATGGCAACAATTAACAAATTCAATAAATAATTCCTGCTGTTACCAAGTCTAACTCTAAACTGCGGAAAAACATTCAAACATTGATTGCTTTTTTTTTAAAATTTATTTCTGACTACTGTCAGTGCCTCTGTTCTGTGTTCATCTCCGCACTTAAAAAAAATTATACAATTAATACTATACATGTTATTATAATTTAAATATTTCAAAACAAAAATCAACATCATACAGTAGCAATATATAAACGAAGATCCTAAATTAAACTGCTTTAACACCTTCTTGGAACTTTGGTTTCGGAGCCATCTGAGTAGAAATACTGTTGGCTCTAGTGTAGGCCGCCAGAAAAATAATGCTCCTTGTGAAATACGTCACTGGAAGTTGCGAAACTGCAAATGTATCTTTACTGTTGAAGAGCTTGGATATTTAAAAGAAAATGAAAAATGACAACAGAAACAGTACGTTTAGTTGCAGAAGTAACAACGTGTTAAATGAAAATGACAGTTAGAAGACTGTGACTTAAATTATTCGTGCATTTCAATACGAAGCAACGGGTGAATTTTGGTTAATTGAGTGGCACTCAACGACTTTTCTAAATTGTGATTTGAGTTGAGGGGAGTGGGGGAAAGGGGGGGGGGAGTGGGGGAAAAAAGGGGGGGGGGTGTGTGGAGCTCAAGGGGTTAAGCCTTTTAAGAGCAGTTGATAATAATAATAATTGTTATTATTATTTGCTGAATGTAAAAAGTGCCCATATATATATATATATATATATATATATATATATATATATATATATATATGTGTGTGTGTGTGTGTGTTTGTGTGAATGTGTTATTCAACGAGAAAAGATTCTTGACAGTCTTGTTGCATGGCATGGAGGTCTGTCAGCGCACAAACTAAAGCATGCTGCAGGAGATAGCAGATTGTGAAGAGGCATGAGCGCCGACCATGGTCGACAAGGCACCTGATGATGATGATGGTGATATATTATTATTATTATTATTATGCACTGCACTTAAAAAAGCTTAGACCCCTCTAGACCCCCCCCCCCTTCCACACACACACACACTCACACACTTTTCCACCTATATCACAATTTGAAAAGGGGTTGAGTGCTACTCCCCCAATATATAAGTAAAGGACCCTTTTTTCGACATATTTCCATAGATCAGTCGGCACTTGGTGGGTAATGTGGTCAGCATAAGGACAGCACATGGTACCCACTAAAGGTTGGGTCGATCTGGTAGGCAGGGTCATTTCTAAAGAAAAAGTTCGGCTTTAACAGGACCCTAACCCACGACCTTCCGATCGGCAGCGTCTAGCCGCTAAACCACGGCGACTCCATTTTATATATATATATATATATATATATATATATATATATATATATATATATATATATATATATATATATATATATATATATATATATATATATATATATATATAATCAACTCCGTACGGATTAGGCTGGGTGAATCTCTGACGCTAACACAACTTCGTGACCGAGAAGTTAAGCTTTGCGAAGCACGACTATGCCGTCTTAGAGGTAAAGACAGGAGATAATATAACCAGCTCCTCATGAGAACAGTAAGTAGAGGTATCTTGGAGTAGCTGCTGCATCGGAGGACTGAGCACGCATATATATATATATATATATATATATATATATATATATATATATATATATATATATACACACAGAGAGAGAGAGAGAGAGAGAGAGAGAGAGAGAGAGAGAGAGAGAGAGAGAGAGAGAGAGAGAGAGAATACATAAATAGGTGACTGTTATGCACAGCTATGTTATTGCAAAGCTTCCTTACAATTCTTCATAAAGGAGGGAAGAGAAGGGGGGGGGGGTGGGAGCGACACCTCACCTCTTCGATTTAACAATTTTCTGGGATGAGGGCTCAGCGGGCCTAGGCGCCCAGGCTACGGCGCCCTCTTGAAACAATGTGTTTATTGGTTACTCCTTTAAGGTTTTTTTTTTTTTTGGCCACTATTTTTGGTTCTGTTTGTCTCTGTCTCTCTGTCTCTGTGACCTTCTGTCCTCATGCCCATTTGTCCACTTGTCTATCGGGCAGAAAATTAGGAGATTATTGCAGTATGTTTTTGATGTAAACATGTCTACTTATCTGATGGACCAATTATATTCAGCTTTTATGGTATTCCTTCTAGCCTGTGTCATCTTATATGAGGAATTTCGTTTTATGGCTTTCTAGTTTTATATATTTTGTATGGGTGTCTTTCTTAGATTATCATTAATGTTGTACCCCGCTTCCCCCCCCCCTCTTCTCACTCCAAATCTCTCGTTGTAACCCCACTTCCTTTTCTTCCCAATTAGCATTACCATTTTTTGTCCTCTCTCCCATAAATCTTGCCAGGTTTCACAACAAATTCAAGTTTCTTTTTCTTGTCCTAACTAATTTAAAATATTCTATCAGGCAGACTAATGTTGCGTAATGGCACGCATAACGCGATACACTCAATAGCATTAGAACATTCGTGCATAAATCTTACCGTTTTTAAACAAAATTTCAGTTCTGCCTTTCCTTTTCATGATGTGTGCCGCCCTCCCCCCTTTTCTCCCCCTTCCCATCCACCTTCTAGTAATTTCCCTAAAGTATATCATCTTAAAAGACCCGTGTTCTCACGTAAACGTTAGTGAACTTCCGCGAACAGTAATACTTAAAATGTTAATGTGCGGCAGCATATGTGAGTGCTTAGAGGCAAAACTATCACCAGTTTTACAGAGCAGAGATTAATTTCAAGAGGTACATTCTTGTTACTGTCTGTATTTTCCGCATTTGAGAGCGTTGTTGAAGGGAGGTTTATTACCCTGAGGATTAAATGCCGCATGACTATGGTGTTGTCTGCCTGAGCCATTCGTGGATTCCTTCTCATTGGTCTCTGACCCTTAACTGCGTCCAGCACATCGTACAAAGGGTGATCTGTGTCTGCAGCTACTCTGAAGTATGACTTCTCCTGCAGCGTTAAGCAATCACACATTCTGTACCACCACATATCCAGTTGGTTGATCAGTTCCCTTCATTGTCAGCGTCACTTCCAAGACAGTTCCATAAATTACCAGATGCGCATTTTCTGTGAGACTTAGTTGACCACAGAGACGTGATCTCCAGAAAAAAAGTGTAGTCTTTTCTGAATATTGAGCCTCCGCCATAGTTTTCACAGAACGACTACTAACAACCATACCACGTAAAGGAATGTGATAATTATATTTTATCAATGCTAACGTTCAAGCAGCACTGCTGTGTGAGGCGAAAACTTAATCATCACGTGCCCTGCACACCGTAGACGTTCATGCCTCTCCAGAGATGTCGGTTTCTTGTTCTCTGGATCAGTTCCACCGATGATATTCCTCCGTGCCACGTGCAATTCATTTTCATTATCTCTCTCCGTCTGCCTCGCCCTCTTCTACCGTTAATCTTCCCAGTCGTCACAAGATTATGCAAAGCCTTCCCCCTGCTCACACGACCAAAGGAAAAAAAAAGTGCTTCTCTTGTCCTTATAGCTGTATATATTGATCTGCTTTCAGTAACTTCTTTCAAGCAATCCTTGTCAGTTACTGTAGCAGTCCAAATGATTCTTAACGTTCGTCTTAGGTACCACATCTCCATCGCAGCCAAATTCTTTCTACTTAGCGAAAACTTGAAGAAGGGGGAAAAACTATATAGAATTAGGATCGCCAAAGTGGAGATCTGGGAGATAACTAAATCAAGACGTGAAGAAAAGACGCTGTAGTTGGAAAGGGAAACGGTGAGAAATTGTGAGGGCAGTAGAGCCAGAAGAGCTTTATCCTGGAACCCACAGGAACACATAAAAAATGATGGCCAACAATTAAGCAGGGACTGAAACTAAAAGTTAAGTTAAAAAGATTTGGAACACATTGGATGAGATGCATGTTATAGTAAACAATAGAAGGACTTGGTGTGAATTAGTTGAGGGCATATGCTTTATTTGGAGATAACGGTAGAAGACGAAGGAGAAGAAAAAAAAAAGATCACTATATGCAAATTCACTATCAGGAAACTTAACCTCTGAGTACTAACATGCAAATGTCAGTAGTGTCCCTTTGGCTATTTTCTATGCTTTTATTGAATATACGTACTCATACTTTAAATTGAAATTTTTTTTAATCAAGCAGACGTTTGCAAAAGAAAAATGGACACACTTTTTACTGATCAGTACTTCTTAATTTAACAACAACTGAGTATGATCAACTACAGGAAATGATAGACATTGTAGTGTTAGAAAGTGGAAGAATGGGCCTCACTTTGAATAATGGGAAGACAGAAGTCTAATGGTGGTATAAAAGAAACGAATTATTCCTAAATGTGTAATAAAAGTCGATGGTGCTATTTTAGGACAAGTACAGCAATTTAAGAATTTGGGCACATAGATAAGATCAGATGGAAGATGCATAACTGAAATAAGAAACAGAATACGACAGGCAAAAACTGCATTTTATAAAATAAAGAATATCTTGTTAAATAAATCCTTGTCATTGAGAATAAGAAAAAGAATTCTTGCTTGCTACATACATCCAGTTTTAACATATGGCTGTGAATCCTGGACAATCGGTAGGCAGGCCAAACAATTTCTTGAGGCCTAAGAGATGTGGTTTTACAGAATAATGCTTAGAATACCTTGGACAGCCAAGAAGAGCTACCAAGAGGTTTTGAAAGAGGCGGGAACCCGAAGACAACTTATTACAGGCATCAGAAAGAGACAGTCTTCATTTTTTTGGCCATGTTATGAGAAGAGGGGAAATAGAACATGTTGTGACCATTGGAAAGATCTGTGGAAGGAGGGATAGAGGAAGACAACGAGAGAAGATTCTTGATAATCTTGTTGCATGGCATGGAGTTGTGTCGGTACACGAACTGATACATGCTGCAGAAGATCGTGGATTATGGAGAGAAGATCGCCCACTCCAGTCGGCAAGACACCTGATGATGATGAGTAGGATCTGCGTAAGCATTGTGATTAGAGGCTCGATTTCTGGCCTTGGAGGTCATGGTTAAACGGGATGTCTGAGTAAAGGAGGCTGGCGTGATGTTAACAACCATCTTCTGAGTAAAGGAGGCTGGCGTGATGTTAACAACCATCTTCTGAGTAAAGGAGGCTGGCGTGATGTTAACAACCATCATCTGAGTAAAGGAGGCTGGCGTGATGTTAACAACCATCATCTGAGTAAAGGAGGCTGGCGTGATGTTAACAACCATCATCTGAGTAAAGGAGTCTGGCGTGATATTAACAACCATCATCTTAGTAAAGGAGGCTGGCGTGATGTTAATAACCATCATCTGAGTAAAGGAGGCTGGCGTGATGTTAACAACCATCATCTGAGTAAAGGAGGCTGGCGTGATGTTAATAACCATCATCTGAGTAAAGGAGGCTGGCATGATGTTAACAACCATCATCTGAGTAAAGGAGGCTGGCGTGATGTTAACAACCATCACCAACCGAGCGCTGAGTGGTCTAAACAAACATGAGTCTGGCATCAAATGCCCCGTGCGCTTGGTTTACTGACTGGCTGACTGACTGACTGATTACTGACTGACTGATTGACTGATGACTGATGACTGACTGACTGACGTCTGACCCCACCAGGACAGCACAGCGAGCGATACACACCTGGTGACACAAAGTGCTATCATTTACTGAGAATCACTCAATAACCCCGTTCAACGGTTTATCAGGGCGCCCGACGACAACGGGTTTTACAACTAAAAAAAAAAAAATATTACGTCCTTTGCTGTGGCGGATTATGCGCTCTGTTCGTCACAAAGGTGTTTTACTTTACCAAATATGTATTTAAATATTAAATAAAGGGACCAAGGAGGCGAGGTAGGAGATGGAAACTTTGGTCTGTGAGTGTCCCCATCCATTAAAAAAATAATAATTTTAAAAAAGGAGGGGGTGGTGGTGCTGAGCAATCAATAATTTTGTAGGAGGGTTAAGAGGCATGTATAGAGATTATCTTTTAAAATATTTCCCAACGAACTTATTATTTCCAGTATTTATTTGCATTCAGCATATTAAAATTTACATGCAAGGTTGCAGAGAGTCTCTCAGTCTTCGTAAAATATTAAAAGTGGTTAAGAAAGAGGGGGCGGGATTGGGGGAGGGGGGAGGATGTGCACTCGAGGTACCTGAACCAGATTCCTAGGTGAACAACACGCTTTTCCCGCCATCTCCTTAGACAGTTTTCCTGACCCTAAACGGGATTACTTATTTTTAGTTCAGAAATCCCTGATAAAAACATGCCTTAACATGAAACATACTTTACTATTATTCTTGAAAGATATAAAACCGAACGAAAAGTAAATCAGCAAGGTTTACAATAAAACAAACACAAATGAAACGTGAACGTTACAGCTATACAGCCTCAATCAGCACATGCAAAACGTGCAGAGACTTTAAAAAACTCGATTGAATACAGTTGAATTTAGTGCTGTATAGCTCTTAACAGACAGTCCAGCAAGGATCATCGTATATTTATATACTTAAAATAAGCAAAAATGCTTTTTAAATTACTTGTTAGACAGGAAAGAAATCTCACACAACGTTGACAATGACGTAAATAATGATATTTAATTTCATCCATTTCTTTTCCCTACAAGCAATATATATTTGTTTGAACATCGGAACCAATTTCTAAACGCATTGTAATTTTAAAATTGAACGATCATTTGTAATTGTGTCTAAAAAAGTGTTAAAAATGTAATTAAAAAACATTTTCAACTAAAACAATCCTTTATTTAAAATGCATACAATAATTATTGCATTGAAAAGAGAAGACAAATTTTTTTTATGACACAAGAGATTAAATCCTTCTTTCTGCAAAATTCACCTACAATTTATCATGACTAATTAAAGCGCAGAGAGCCTAGCCAACCGTATATAAAGCACGACTGGAATTATCAAAAGTATAAGAGTATAAACGGGCTCGATTACAAATGGGTGCCGGACTTTGGATGGAGGGGGGTGGGGGGTGAGTTGAAAAATGACCTTGGCTCACAGGTCGATCCTGCCTTGAGTGGATAGCATGTGTGGTCCTGGAAAGTAAATGCGGCCGGCGTAATGCTGACCACCCACCAAGTGCCGTTTGGTCTATAAAATATAAGTTCAGCCTTATATACCCAATACGCATGAAGGAGTGGAAAAGGGTCATTTACTTTTTGTAAAGTATAAGCTATTACTGTATACATCTGATTAAATTGTTATATACACATACACTATGCAATTATATGTATATTGCTATCACTGGTATCTCACGCTTGAATAGACAAACTAATAGATGAACAAACAAACTAGAAACAGTGCCAGCCATTAGACGATACTCCGAACATGTCCATACACGCTCAGATTCTACGTCATCCATTAAGTACTGACTGACTCCTTTAAAATACGAGTCAAGCACAATGTTCCCGAAGCACACTAGGGATGAAAAGTTCCCTTTAAAATTATTATTTTTATAATTAACATTGTGTAATTATTCCAAAATGTAATTAATTCATCGTAATGTAACAGCTGTGCCTGCTTCTCTTCGTTGAGGCTTTGTGATGTAAGTAGGTATTAATGGCAGGACCAGACCAAATAATTTTGCAGGCTTTCAAGGTCCAAGTATCTGACATCCCCGCCCTAAAACAAAAAACTCTCTCTCTCTCTCTCTCTCTCTCTCTCTCTCTCTCTCTCTCTCTCACACACACACACACACACACACACAAACACACACACACGTACAAACACACACATACACACACACACACACAAATCTTCCACTTATATATTTTTTAGAGCGGCGGTTACATATTATTAAAATGCACTATGGGCAATTATATTTTTAGTGCTATGAGATCCAGATTTCTTTAATCTGTAACTGCCCGCTCAGCTGACGGAGCCTCACGCAGATTTGCCAGCGATTTATTTCTACAAAAACAAGGTTTTAACAACAGAAGCAAATTGTTTATGTTAATGTTTAAAAGCAGGGTCATGCACGGGCTAGCGTAATTGCTTTCCGGTCCAGTGATCGTAAGACTGCAGCTTCTTTGGGAAATATAAAAAAAAAAATGAAGTAAAAGTAAAGGACTTTTTTCCACGCCTTTAGGCGTATAGGGCTAGATCTAAATTTTTATAGACCATCGGCACAAGATGGGTGATGTGGTCAGCATCACACCGGCCGCCTCTGCTTCCCGGGACTACACCCGGAACCCACTCAAGGCTGGGTCGACCTGGGAGCCAAGGTCATTTTTGAAAAAAGTCCGGATCCTCCAGGAAGCGAACCCAAGACCTTCCGATCCGCGGCTAGCGTCTAGCCGCTCCGTCACGGGGATTCCCAAAGTAAAAATAAAATCAATGTTAAAATCAACTCAACCTAAAATTAATACTGAACGGTCTATAGGTGTTAATCTATCAGGATGTGATACAGTGGCAGAGTCAGGGATACTGTTCACTAATTCATTTCTTACATCAGTGTGTGTCCTAATCCGTTGATAAGCGTGACTTTGCAAATGGCGAACTACTACTGAGATCGAATCCAGTGCTTGCGCGAAACATAAATCAACCTGTTAGTCGAGGAAAGAGAGGTTTGAGGTTTGAACAACGGATCAACATCATGGCACACGACTAGTAGACCATAAGTGCTCCGTTTTTCTTCTTACTCAAGTCGAGTCCGAAGAAGCTCTGTACAGTGCACACGCTCTGTAGCACCGGCGAGGATCCTGAAATACTTTGGGTTGATATTTAAGTCTAAATTTGGCTAAGGCAGCGTCATTAGGCTACTCTTTTCGATTTCCAACTGCCAAGGGATTTTTTAAGTGAACCCGGAACCTCTGGCACCCGAGGCGGACACCATGCCTCGAGACAACGCAGTCCCCTCGATGAAAGCGAATGAGTATGCAATCGTGAACGTAATAAATATTTCTTGTTTTTGTTGTGCTAAAGTCACCACGCCCTTTATTCGCTTATTGTTTTTTGATCTGTAAAGCTGACATCTACTTTCTGTGTTTCCAACCTTTTTAAATCATATTTGGTTTTGTAATTCTAGTCAATGTGAGATCATTTATTTGCAGTTTCGCTGCAAACACTCCCGTTTTCATTAAGCTTGTGTTTGTACCGAAAACGCAGCTGTATTCTCTTACTGTTCATCCATGTGCACACAAGCCCCCACCAAAATTAAAATAAAATTCTTTGCTATCACATAGAGCTCACCTCATGTTCTTGCTGTATTTGTAACTTCATTCTCCAGCACCCTTCTCCGTGAGTGTGTGTGTGTGTGGGGGGGGGGGGAAGTGGGGTGGGGTGGGGGGGGGGGGAGTGGGGTGGGGGTGGTTCTGCCTTTATTTCTATGACTCTGTGGGTTCTACGGCAAAATCGTTATAGCTATATTATTCTAAGATTTTCTCATAGTATGTCATGTCCAATGCCGGCGTCTTTTCTAAACCTCTGGATTCACTGGAGCTTTGTTTCGTTCTCTCCCAAAGCTCAAATGAGTGATTCTGTCATACAATTTATGTGCAGTTGTTGATCGTTGTAGATGTTTCCATGTTTTCGCTTCATGCAGTAGTACTGATTTGGCATCTAAGGTCAACAAGCTTTACTTAGAATTAAACGAGTCACGAAAAAGAGAAGACATAAACGTATCGGCTGCCTAAAACTAACATGGTAATCCCCCTGAGCTGCTGACGAGAACTATGCGTGCTGCAGGAACCGGACTCTGGCAATCTGATTAGCGTTTTATAATCTCAAAAGAGTGATCTCTAATTGTATTCCCCCTCACCCCACCCACCCTTTTTTCCACCCCACTGATCTCTAGGATTCAGCCAACGTTTTTAAGTGTTGTTTATTATTCTAGATCTGAATCAGTTTAAAGGTCAGATTATTTAATTAGTAGATACAGATATAAGTTAACCAGGTTTATATTAATCAAACAAACGAATAAGCATACAAAGTCTAGTTCAAATTCAAGTTAAACATGATACAACTTGTCAAACATACAGCGTGCATTTATACGTATAAGTATATAAACTATAAGTATACCTTCTTTTGGAAAAGCAGAGGAGAGCAATATATCCAGAAGTATGGACTTGGATTTACAGTAGAGAATTTACTGTTGGTATCTGTTGAGTCCAACTAGAGAAAATGACAGAACATTTTCTCTAATATTGTCTCTCTAAGTTTTTTTTTTTTTCAAATCCCCGTTGTTACTGCATGTGCACCTACATTACCATGGGGAAAAAAATTGTCCGAAGGATTATTTTTATGATAATTGTATAATCCAATAAAAGCAATTCCTAAATCTGACTTCATTTACATAACTGGTGATTTTACTACTCCCATGGGGTCGGACTCAAACTCATGACCAGTTTGTTTTTAATGTTAGTCACATGAATAAAAACTTGAAAAGGCTGCCGGAATTCTGCATTTGAAGTGACCTGTCCCTTCAAAAATAAAGACAATAATAATTTGAAATGGAAATATCTAAGCTCTGACCACTGGCCCCAGTTGGACTTCATTATTACAAGGAGGCAGCACCTGAATTAAATATCACTAATTCGCATTTACTACAGTGCTGGTTGTGACATTGACCATTCTCTAATTGTTACAAACGTTTGACCGTAACTGAAGAGACACACACAAATCCCTGAGTTAAATATTTCTAGCACTTAAGACCCCGATAAGTGTTTTGTTCCAACAACAGTTCGAAGATGCTTTCACCGATATCCAGGATAAGCCTACATAAAGTTTAAAATGGGATGCAATTAAGGGGTCTATTAAACAGGTGCAAGTTTATTGGATTAGAGAACACAGACGTGAGGACTAGTTTGAATCCAATAGTCTGACATCTCCAACCTTTGATTGACAGGAAAAATTTAAAACCCCTCAGAAAAAAAAAAAAAAAAACAATAACAACAACGACAAGGAACACTCAATGGATTGAGAGAAGCTAGAACTCATTCGCAAAAGTAGCTGCACAGTGTGCAAATGACTACTGGGTCCAGTTATGTGAAAGCATTCAAAATGCTTGCTGCAGCAGAAGTATCAGGGGCATGTTAATAATGTTTGTTACTTATCCTTTACAAGACGTTGCAGAACTCAGCATAGGCTGATGTGGCTTTTCTAGGCAAATTTACGTCCAGTAGTTTGCCATTGCTTTCTAGACGGTCGGCTTCTCAATATCTCTCTATACCAGCGCAACAGGGGCATGAATGGTAGGTTAAAAAAGGTCATCGGTGCAACGATTTTTTTTTAAATGCACCACTAAAGAGTTTGAATGTGGAGATTATTATTGACGTGAAAAAAAGCAACTGGATCGATGGGTGGGATATTATTTGAATCTGTAATCATTTGAGACGAAACTAACAGAAGGATCTCCGGATGGCAGGAAGACGCTACAAGTTCTTGACTTTCTGGACATTTTTCCAACAGTTGTGGAATTGTATTGTGCTATTGATGAACTTGCTTCTGAGATTATTAGGGGTGGACAATACATACTGGCCCCATGTATTTATCAGCTTATAACACTCTGCTGTCGTAAAGGACAGGTTCTGCAAGACTTCAAAGATTCAAGTATCATAACTATTTACAAGAACAAGAGCGATCGGAGTAACTTCAACAATTATGTGGGGATAACTCTGTTGGGTTCTTGCCAAAATTGCCCTGCGAGGTCAGCAGATCCTATGTATCAGTGAACTCGGGGCTAGTCTTGCTTGTCACACTCGTCATCGCTATAGGCTGTGATTCCACTCTCTCCATTTATCTTGATTTAATACTCTCATCTGGAAAGACGGATAGGTGCCAACAACATGCTCCATTTCGTGTGATGATTCTTTGCATTGTTTCGTGGCAACTACCACAGACTAATAGTAGCATCTGAAAACTATTAACATAACCTACTACTATAGCATTTAGGAAAGTGATAGAGAGAGAGAGAGAGAGAGAGAGAGAGAGAGAGAGAGAGAGAGAGAGATAGATAGATAGAGAGAGAGAGAGAGAGAGAGAGAGAGAGAGAGAGAGAGAGAGAGAGAGATGGGTTTCCATTGAGACAGTCTGTTGTAAAATAAAAATATACTGTCAAACCGCACCTCCACCCACTCCGCCCAAGAGAAGTTTATAAAGGTAAATGAGAGAAAGATAGAAAAAGAGAGAAAAACGGAAAGAACAAGAGAAAGATAATAAGAGAAAGTACGAGCGAGAAAGGTGGAATTGTAAGAGAACGTGTGTGTGTGAGAGAGAGAGAGAGAAAGAGAGGTGGATAAAGAGAGAGAGAGAGAGGTGGATAAAGAGAGAGAGGTGGATAAAGAGAGAGGTGGATAAAGAGAGAGAGAGAGAGGTTGATAAAGAGAGAGAGAGAGAGAGAGAGAGAGAGGTGGATAAAGAGAGAGAGAGAGAGAGAGAGAGAGAGATAAAGATAAAGTGTAAGTAAAGTAAAGGACCCTTTTTCATGCCTTGACAAAATTGTATAAACCAATGTGCACTCGGTGGGTGGTGTGGTCAACACTACGCCGGCCGCCTTTACTTTCCAGAACTAGACCTGGTACCCACTCAAGACTGGGTCGACCTGGAAGCCAAGGTCATTTTTGATAGAAGTCTAACTCCGGCAGGACCCGAACCCACGACCTTCCGATCGTAGGCGAGCGAAGATAAAGTGAAAAAGATGAAATTATAGAAGTAAAGACACGTAAGAAAACGATGCAGGGCTTCTTTTCCATTAAAAACATTTTTCTTGACTGCAGCGATAATTTAAATAGAAGGTGCGCAAAATAAAAGTTAAAAAAATTCTTAAGTGCAATTATTTCATTTCCAGCTTACTCCACATTTCTAGAGCCCCGTTTGTACACATGGAATATCCCGTGTTTGTTGAGAAAATAAATAAATCAGGCGAATGCGTTTCTGATTTTTCAAGCTGAACACCCGACTACAAAGTACTCTTCAACAGAAAATGATACACACTGCTCTGGAATGTTCCTAAGCGCTTTTCATTAACACAAATGTCCGATTCCCACGGCTGTCTTTTTATTCCAATTGTTATAAATATCGCTCTCCTTCTGTGATTAAACGAGCGATAACGGCAAGCATATCGCATTTATTATTACGAGAAAAAGGACAGTGACGTCACAAGAAACTTCTTGAAACTTTTTTTTCTCTACATGAAATGTAGGCTAACATTGCCAGATTGAATTTCTTTTTCTTTTTTTTTTTCAATATCCCAGAACGTGCAAACAGTTTTATTGATAAGCCAGTGCCACAAGTGACCTTTTCTGTCTCATTTTTACTGCCTGCCGCTATCGAAGTGGCTGCTTTAATTTACCTTGAGACAACAAAGAATTCACGTCCCAGAAACCAAAATCTGGAACTCAACAAGACAGCTGGTGACTTTGATTAAAATACTGGGGGAGTCTCTGGGTAGATTTCTGTGTCCAAAGTAAAGTTGCTTCTGAAAATTTGGTAAATTTTGTTAGCGTTGGTTGAGGGGATACGGAGGTAATTTTAGCAGTCTCAGACACCAGTCCAGCATAAAGGAGCTCGACGGAAGCTTTAATGAATTCATCGGATACAGACGAGCTCAGTGTTTGGCCGCGAAATGGGCAGAATAATGACCCGAGGTGGACATTTTCCAGTTGAGGCAATGGAAAACTCTTTGGTGTGGTTTCCAGTTGCTTTTTGCCGGACAGTTATATTTTTTTCAAGTGTTGTTAGCCGAACTTGTGTCAATATGCACAGGAAGGATATATTTTTGAGACAGCCGGTAAAATGACAGTCCGTGAAGATTAACCCTCTTAGCACGGACGGGCCGATTATCGGCCGGCGGATGTCTTGCCAAAAACACGGAACGGCCGATGATCGGCCCGATCGTGTTTCGCCTCGAACCGCTAAGAAATCTCCTACTTTGAAACACTGAAAGTGATTCATTTATATTAACTGCGGTATCAGCTTTACACATGGCGACTTTCGAGTGTTTGGTATCGAAGTGAAAATTGTTGTTGAATTTTTTAGATAGTGACCTGAACCGCTAAAAGTATGTCTGACTCGTATGTTTCTGCCCCTAAACTTGATGTTGATAAGACATTTGAATCAAGTGTTGACACTAATTCTGTTGATACTGATGCAGGATTTAGTGTTAGTAGTTATAGTGGGAATCAGATGGGGACGCTGTTGTGTTCAGACCACAACCCAACCATGGCTCAGGGTATATCCACCCGAAGGTGTTGACACTCCGGCACATCCATTTATAGTGCTGACTGATGGTGAAAAACACATGTCACCTAAAGATATTATTGCTGTTTCACATATATATACATGTTTTTGACTATTGAATTGCTTACAACATTTGTAAAAAGGCCAAAGATCAATAAAAAGATTTCAAATAAAAAAAATTTTTGTTTTTAGTTTTATGTTTCAAGCATTGAAGTTGAAAATTCAAATTCATATTTTCTATTTTTAGACATGCAAATGAGATAATTTGCATATACATCAATTAATTTTAACGATATTGTGAAAATTATGAACTTCAATCTATATCCTTCAAATAGATATATTATTTCATAGGGGTCAGAATAACAGAAATCTGTCAAAAAAATTAAATAAAGTAATAACCAAATTCACTGAAAAAATGCTCCGTGTTTTTGGCTAGACCTCTGAAAAACTTCCCGTGCTAAAAGGGTTAAAGAATGTTTTCCCGCTATAGACGATGCACTGGCGTACGGGGAACATTTAACCATTTCTATGAAAATTTGAAGATTTGGGTCTGAAGAAATTAAAGAGCCAGTATGCCAGGATGTTTTTCAGCCCCATTTAGGGGAAGGGTGTCAGAAAGAGGGAGAATAGACCTCCCTCAACATGCATGCCGTAAAGGACGACTCATTAAAGCTGTTTCTTTAAAACAGTAGTGTGTGTGACTGAAAGGTGAGGAGCAATTAATGTGCATATAAATAAGCCAGATCAGTAAAACAGATGTGCGCTCAAAACTCAAGTTCTAGAAAAAGACCAAAGTCCAGGAGTGGAGGAACAACCAGAATTTTGCGCTAGAGATTATTGCTGGTGAACGCGGAAAAGAAGAAGAAGATGATGAGATTGATGATGATGATGAGGAGGAGGAGGCTGAAGAAGAAGAGGAATATGAAGCAAACACGACAGTTGAGATTTTCGTTTGAGTATTCGTTTAGAATTATTTTCTTTTATATACTTGCTCCTGCCTTTAACAGGTCAATTTTCCTGAATCATGTGTTGAACTTCTGATTCTGCACCACGAGCTGGCCAGTCCCTGCACTCACGAACCAAAGTTATGAGAACCCTGCACAAGTCTGAAACTTGTTCAGACACCTTGACTTACTCCTCTCCTCGTTCAAATTTATAAAGCCTGAAAACATGTCTAATTGTGTCTTCAGCTTGCCCCATCTAAGACCTTTCTCTTTTCAGTCTGTGACCCTTAGATCTACCCTTTTCTTCATGCAAGAGGCGCTTTTTGTCTGCAGCTACTCTGAGAAATGACTTTGCTTGCAGAACTATCTGCAATAGTAGGTAGTATATATATATAAATCGAGGCGTCCGTGGCTAAGGCGTTGCGAGTCTGACTCGTAATCCAATGTACCGCGATCGAAACCCACTGCGGGCTGCGTGGATTTTTATCGTGGTATGGGACGTCGCAGGTCGACCCAGCCTCAAATGGGTACCAGGATGGGCTGTCCTGTGAAAGTAAAGACGGCCGGCGTAATGCTGACCACATTACCCACCGAGTGCCGGGTCTGTAAAAATATGGGTGCTCTTTCTATATTCCTGATGCGCCTAAGGGCGTGTAAAGGGATCTTTACTTATATATATAAATCGCATACACACTACCGAGGTATCGCTTGTACATCCCAGAATTACTCGCATGGCTTCATTCAGTATGCGTTGATGTTTTATTAGCTGGCTCTTTGATATAGTAAGCATTCTTAGTCCACAATCTATCACCGACAGGATCTTCTGTCTTGAGCGACTTTTAAATCGTTGGCGGCATTCTCGACCCAACTTCCAAACCATACAGACGGCCAAACGCCTTTTCTGACAATTCTGTTAGTATCTATTATGAAAGTCTCCGTTTTACCCGGGAATTTCAGTAGTGCATGCGATGTATACTGATCCATCTGGAGGCTTAGTCATAATCTTAGTCCAAATATCCCAACTACAACCAATCAGTACACCCAGATGCGGCAAGCTGAAGACACAATTAGACATGTTTGCAGGCTTGATAAATTTGAACGAGGAGAGGAGTAAGTCAGAGTGTCTGAATGTACTGAATGGCAAAACTAAGAGAAGGAGTTCCCCAGGGTAGTGCGATAGCACCAACTCTGTTCCTGGTTTACATAAATGATACCACAGAAACTGCCACCAGCACGTTTATAATACCTTACATGCTGATGACTTTGCAGTTTGGACAGCCTCCGAATACACTACCACAGCCTCATATCTGTTACAGAAAACTGTGGAAAATGTAGAAGCCTGAACCGAAAAGTGGGGTCTAAAGCTAAATAATTCAAAAAGCACAGCATCACTTTTCTTTCTCCCACCCCCCCCCCCCCCCCCCAAAAAAAAAGAAAAAATATGGAAATTCTGATAAAACATCAGTTCATTCCACAGACTGACACTCCTACCTTTCTTGCGTTACACTTGATTCGCGACTAACTTGGAAGTCACACGTCGAAGCAGTACAGGGGAAAGCATTTAAGAAGCTTGCAGTGATGAAAAAAATTAGCGGGTACCACAGGGGGAGCTAACTCCAGAATCCTAAAACAAGTATATACTGGAGCAGTCAGGCCAGTCATGGAATATGCCTCCACTGCATGGGCTGCAGCAGCCAAGACAACAGTGGGAAAACTGGACAAGGTTCAGAATATAAGATTAAGGATTATTCTTAGAGCCATGAAATCCACCCCCATCTGAGAGATAGAGAGGATAGCAGATACTGAACTACTCGAACTCAGAAGACAATACAAAACTCTTTTACAGTATGAGAAATTAAAAAGACTTCAAAGTCACCCACTGCATTTTAAATTTCAAGAGAGAACAAAAAACAGACTAAAGCGTCAGAGCCCCAACCACATTGCTAGAGAACTGTACAGACAGCACCAAGATCTGATTGAAAGAGATGTAGCTCTGTGCGAAAAACTTAGGCCAGAACCACGGACAAGCAAGCCAGAGAAGACAAATGTAGTTCTAAAAGTGCCAGGGATCACTTCAAAAGATGCCCAGACGGAGACACAACAGAGAACCATGGCTCTTGCTAGGCTTGATGAGAAGTACCCAAACACCACTTGGACTCAGGTTTTCACCGACGGCTCTGCTATAGATACAGTCAGAAAGAGGGGTTGTGGAATATACATTAAACCCCCTAGCAGTAGAGCAGAAACTCTCTCTCTCTCTCTACCAGCAGGTGACATCTGCACTAACTTCAGAGCTGAGGCAACTGCCCTCCTTTCTGCAGTCCAACATCTCATCACTCAAGAACACAGAGGGCACAAAATTGTTATACTTAGTGACTCATTGTCTGTTCTCCAAGCACTATCAAGCAAAAAACAAGACAAACTAATTGCAGATCTAAGAACCAAAATTGGCTTACTCTCCAAGGAAGCAGAACTGGTCTTGCAGTGGATACCAGCCCACTGTGGTATTCAAGGAAATGAGAGAGCAGATGAGTTGGCAAAAGCTGGGAGTAATCTTCCACAACCTCATCCACCACACAGCTACAAGGAAACCAAAACAGCACTAAAGCAGTCTTTCAAGCTGGAGTGGAGAAAGCAGAATAGAGATTACAGACCAGAGATTGACAGCATAAACAAACTCAACAGGAAAGAACAAACATCAATTTTTAGACTTCGGACTGGACACTGTGGTCTTCGAGCACACCTGTAAAGGATAGGCATAAAATAATCTGCTGCCTGTAATTGTGGAGCAGAAAGACAGACCCCTGAGCACATACTGCAGTACTGCCCTTACCTCTCCCAGCTAAGACTGTGGATCTGGCCCAGGGGATCCACATTGCGAGAGAAGCTATGGGGGACCGGTGGCGACCTTAAACGCACAATCCTATTTTTGACCCAGACGGGACTCAATGTGTAGCATGACTGATGTCGAACGCAGAAGAAGAAAGAAGAAGAAGTACATCCAGATACAAGCTATCAGCTAACAACTAACCAGTTCCAGTATACCATAATCTATTTTTACATGATACCTGTAGCTTTGGTGATACTCGGAGAGATGACTTATGGTGTAACACTTACCAGATGTTATTTGATGCAGATCCATCATCATCAAGGACCAGCAACCCATGGCCTATCCTAGAAACACCTTTGGCAACCAAAGCGTACAAGAGACAATAATATGCTGTTCTTTTTTTAACATTAAGTGTGTAAAGGGGAATCTATTCCTTTCTATATCAGATAAACAGTAAATCTAATATTAGATATCGTGCATCCAGTGACAATTCCATCCAAGAACTACTGCCTACCACTAGGTTCAACACTTAGAATAGTGACGGTTTTTATAGAAACTGAAGAGAAGAGCAATTGCACCACTGGGATAAGTATATGGTGACTCGGAGTTGCAGCCACGCGGACACTTAGTGCCCGGTATTACCATTACTATATAATGTATCAGTAGCGATGATGAGCGCAACAGCTGTTGTGGCCAGAAGAGGAGACAATCTTGACGAATGTAGTTCTTAGTTCAATATTGTCCTATTAAAAAAAAAATAATTCTTCTGTATCTTAACTTAAAAAATATTTACCTAAGTTGCACTAATTAAATAATTCATTATCCTGAATTTCACTTTGTACGTGTCCAGTATTTCACAGTTCTCTTTATTTAGTTGTGTGTGAGTATATTGTTCCATTTCTTAGACTTCTATTACTAATGTGTGATTATTTTGACTCGTGATCCCATAGAGTCTGGGGGCAAACAAGTGGTGAAGTAGTCTGGCCAAGTTGTGCCCAGGAATAGTAATAATTCTTTGGAACCTAAAACTTGAGTTGCCTCATCCCTGAAGCGATGTTAGAAGACTATTGCAGCTACGGAGTACCTTCTAGACCAATACGAGCCACCATCTCAACATAAAGTCACTTTAGAGTGTCTATTATGAGGGAAAGCCTAATACAGACACTAGACACCATCATCTCGTGACGTGTGTGGTATTCAATAGTACTATGCCCGGAAAGCCGGTTCATCATCGGCGAGCGGGTTGCCCATTGACTGGCCCGTAGACGACTTCGTCGCCGGTCGGAACAGTATTAGGGTCTCTCTTCTTTGATCGCATCCATACTGCAAAAGTCTTTTTCAGGGCTACTTAGTGGCGAGCAGTGCTAGGTCATTTTACATTGTGAGTAAAACCTAATCACAACTATAACCTAAAGCTTTCCCTTTGGGGATGCTGGTTGAACATGACTATTTTTTTTGTGTTGGTGTGCAACGCAAGCCAAGCCAAGGAAAGCTGATTCCAGGTCCGGTGCAGTTATATACAAGATCATGTCAGTTGCGCAACAGCAGGATCTGCATAGCACTTCACTCAGCACCCCTGATGTCATCTCTGAAAGGGTGGGAAAAAAAAAGGGGGGGGGGGGAAGAGAGAGAGATAGGGGAGGGAGAAGAAATCAAAATATGTTTTTTTAAATTGCTCGAATTTTATAGTTCTCTCTCTCTCTCTCTCTCTCTCTCTCTCTCTCTCTCTCTCTCTCTCTCTCTCTCTCTCTCTCTCTCTCTCTCTCTCTCTCTCTATATATATATATATATATATATATATATATATATATATATATATATACATATATGTGTTTGTGTGCTTGTGTGCGTGTGTGTGTGGAGGGATGACATGATATTTTGCTTGGTGCCATCTGATCATACTAGGTCACTGAATTTACTGTCTGAAAACGGGGATCAGGACACAAATTCTACTTATAGACGGACATCAAAATCTATATAGAGTTAGACGCACGCACACGTCTGCACACATATGGACTCATAAATCTCAGTACGATTTACTCACAGATTTATAAACAGTCGAATTTTTAAATCTACACAAGATTAACTTACCAATCTACACACAGACGGAGGTACACATCTTCATAATGTAGAATTAGGAAATTTAGATAGAGCTGGTCTTAACAATCTACTCTCAGTTGGACGTTCCAGTTGGACTTTTAGACCTACAAATCCACAAACAATTACATTTACAAATCTTCATACATTTGTATGTACAAATCTATACACATTTAGACTTACAAATCTAAATACAGTTAGACCTATAAATCTACAATCAGCTGAGCTTACAAATCTACATATACGGTGTACCTATAAATCTATATACAGTTACGCACATACTAACGGTTAGTTGCGTATCATTTACAGGACGTTGCAGAACCAACCCTAACAGCCCCTGGCTGTTGTGTGGTTTTTCTAGGCAAATTTACGTCCAGTAGTTTGCCATTGCTCTCTGGACGGTCGACTTTCTTGATACCACTGTCGAAACCAACGCAAGGCGCATGGCCCGCATCTGGGACCGAACCCAGCATTCGGGCATTACGAAGCGTTCGCATCGACTTAGCCACAAAGCCGACTACGCACATACTACAACATCTAAAATCCAAGCCTTAACGCCCCTCCCCCCTTCCCCAACGCCCCTCTTCTTTTAGCCTGGAGGTAAGGCAGTAGAAACCAATACCACCCTGGCAAATAATACATTTATACTTTTCAGTTGTAAGGGGATAAATCCCGCCCCCCCCCCCCCTCCCTCAACCATGATTAGAAGTTCCATTTTTAAATTGTGTTTTTACATATATATCCTTTCACATATATTTAGTTGTCACTCGGGTCATTGCTATTGTTACTAGGCACTGAAAGAAGGTTTCTTGAAGAGGCCTAGTGGACCCGTCCTTCCACCCAACCCCAATGATTACTTTGTGTAGGCGCCCCTAACCCTTGATGAAATATGATAGCTATCCAGTATGACTTATGTCAAAAGAAATGAGATTTCTAGACTAGCCTTCATTTTCTAGTCAAACACTGTTGGAAAATTCTTATTATAGAACTCGGACAGGGCATTCTAGGGTCAATGTTTGCTAATTTCAGTCAGTGCCGAGGACAGTCTTAAGGGAAACAACTGTTCGTGCATTGTAATCAAGAGCACTATTTCAGTATCCGTATAAATGAGGACACTGACCAGTGATAATTATTATTTGAGCATCCAGGGGAGTGAGCGTGTTTCATTTCGTTCACATGAAACACCGTGTTTCCCAAAGTGGACGATGTCGACCTTACAGGGTACTGGGTTAATACCAGGGGCGGCAGTATTCTTACAACAAAAAGGACAAGGAAAATATTCAGGCCGAATTACCTCTTTCTGTTAAGAGCAAAGCACTGTGTGTGCTCAGCCCATGTCTGTATGTATCAATGCAATACACGATGTGTTATTATTATTTCATGTTTGGTCTGGGTTTGCAAAAAAAAAATCTGACCAAATATTTTAAATGCAGTTTATTATATGTTCCAGATCTGAAAGTCATTCACTGATGCCAATTTTTACTTTGATTACTGTGCAAATTGGGTGTATTCTTTGAAACCATCTGGGACTGAAATTTTTTTTAAAGACATGGGATCTCGCTTACCTGCATCTACACACTTGGTCAGGTCGGTGTGAAGGTAATGAGCAAAGGGACCATTTGGCAAACGGTTCGCTAACGCATATGAGATGAATCATGGATAGAGCAGACATCATCAATGATGTACGTACTGGCCTAGTTGATAATGACGAATTTCTGACACTAATACGATTGCGTGACATAGAAGTAAAGCATGATGAAGCACGTATATGCCGCCTTCAAGGCCAAGATAGGAGACATTATAACTAACCTCTCATGCGATAAATCAGTACCTCGGAGTGGCAGCTGCATCAGAGGATTAAGCACGCATTGGGACGCCCAGTGTGCGGTGACGTAGATTGTGATAACATAAATGTTATGAACGATCCGAAAGAAAGAGAAACATTGAAACCTAGCAAACAAAAGTTAAACAGTGATACAAATGTGAGAATAACATAAAGAAATGGACGTACAACAATCTCAGACAGACAGACAGACAGACAGACAGACAGACAGACAGACAGACAGACAGACAGACAGACAGACAGACAGACAGACAGACAGACAGACAGACAGACAGACAGACAGACAGACAGACAGACAGACAGACAGACAGACAGACAGACAGACAGACAGACAGACAGACAGACAGACAGACAGACAGACAGACAGACAGACAGACAGACAGACAGACAGACAGATTAGATTAGATACATAGATAGATTTAACGAACGAACGAACAAACTTTTTTTTCAAAGGGTTAAGAATTGGGCACGCAGGCCCGTCTAACATTCTGCCCTCCCACTCCGCTCCTTTATACAATTTTCATTTGTACCTCATTTCATATTTAAAAATAATAATTATAATAACAATAATAATAATAATTATTATTATTATAACAAGAGGAATACAAAATTAAAAATTTAAGAAATATAGAAAAATAATAGATAGATAGATATGAGGATGTGAGTGAGAGAGAGAGAGAGAGAGAGAGAGAGAGAGAGAGAGAGAGAGAGAGAGAGAGAGAGAGACAGACAGAGAGACAGAGAGACAGAGAGAGAGTGTGTGTGTGAGAGAGAGAGAGAGAAACGTTGGACAGTCTGACACCATGACATAGAACATCTGTATGAGAAATGCCAGACATCACACTAAACAGAAGGCAGTGGTCAGACATGGTAACCAGCCCCACATGGCTACAACTACACAGAAGAACGAGGCTGACTCTTGGCGGTGATTTCAAGCAGGGCCAACATGGGAGTTTAGATCAAACCAAAATGGGTCTACAAGAGGATCATGACCCACCTACAGATGACAGCAGGTTAAAATGTTTTGTGGTACCTCAGAATAACAGTCCTATATGGCTGAACGAGATTTCCGACATTTCTATCTGTTTGACTAAGATGGTAATTCTGCAGTCTGCAATCCTAAAAGGGAAAAAAATCATAATAAATAAACAAATAAATAGGATAACATTCATAATAAATAAATAAATAAACAGGGAAAAAATCATAATAAATAAATAAATAGGGAAAATATAATAATTAAAAAAAAAAAAAAAAAAAAGGGAAGAAATCATGATAAAAAAAGTAGGGAAAATCATTATAAATAAATAAATAGGGAAAAGATCATAATAAATAAAAAATAAATAAAAGAGTTTTCTAAGTTATGACAATAGACCAGCAAACAAGTGTATTAGCAACTGAATTACCAATGCTACCATTATACCAATTGAAGATAAATGTACTAGTAGTCGTATCACATAACCAAGAGAAGATGGAAATGGCTTGGCCACGTTATGAGAATGACTTTTGATATACCCGTCAAAATAGCTCTCACATGGACACCAGAGGGAAAGAGAAAAAAAGGACGCCCAAAAACAACATGGAGACGAACGCTGGAAAGTGACCTGAGTGCGTCATCTATGACATGAAAAACTGCACTGAAGATTGCACAGGACAGGAAAGCATGGAAAGTCCTCTCTGAAGCCTCATGTGCCACTAGGCATAACGAGAACTGAAGAAGTCGTATCACACACACTGCAACAGCTATGTGAAATATTCGGCATGTACACAGTACACAACAGAAGCGGTTCACCAAAATGGCAAATGCGATGGGCCCTTATGCGGGAGACTCTGGTTCGATCCTCTGTTACGGGTGATTTTTGTTTCTGTCCGGAGTAACAACATACAATCTAACCTGCACAGCTCGAAACGACAACACTGTTAGTGTCCTCATGTCATCAGGCCTAATGAACCAACCCCCCCCCCCCCCACCCCCAACCCCAGCATTTGTTTTCCTTTTTAAAAACCCTAGATGTAGAGCAGGGGAAACTGACATAGATATTACAATAAGCAAACAAAAGGCAAAAGGAGCTTTTGTAGCACTAGGGATTTTATGGATGTAAAAGGAAATTGAAACAAACACTAATAGGTTAATTGCGTATTCTTTACAGGACGTTGTAGAACCAACCCCAGCAGCCCCTGCCTGTTGTGTGGCTTCTCTAGGCAAATTTACGTCCAGTAGTTTGTCATTGCTTACTGGACAGTCGGCCCCTTAATACCATTGTCGAAACCAACGCAAGGCGGAAAGCCCGCAGCTGGGATCGAACCCGGCATCATGGCATTACGTGGCGTTCGCATCGACTTAACCACAAAGCCGACAAACAAACATTAAACTGTAGATTTTTAAAATTCTTATGTCAAATTATTACTGTTGTATGAAGCAGAAACCAAGAGCAACTAAAACGATCATATTAATAAACCACAAAAATTCATTACCTCTTGCTTGCGCAGAATAGAGGGAATTTAATGGTATTACAGAATCACCAATGTTGTTGATACGTAATACGTATTTCGTCCTCATTAGGACGAAATTTTTTGTTTTTTGAAGCCCCACCCTGGCTTTTGCCAGGGGCCGCAATATAGGCAGGCCATACATTTGGCCAATTGTCTGAACGCGGTTTCTGGGACCTCTCCACTGCGACAATCATCCACATGGTGGCACTTTGTGTCATCGGGTGTTTATCGCTTGTGTGATGTCCTGGTGGGGTAGAAAGTCAGTCAGTCACTAATGTTGAGCTTTGGGAGAGAACTAAAAAAGTTCCACGATCCAAGAGGTGAAAAAAGAACGCCAGCGTTGGATAGGGCAACCCACTGGGGCACAGAAATTAAGGCAGAACAATAGACACACGGAGAAGAGAGCTAGTGTGAAGTAAAAGAAAATGGGGTAGGCTGCATGCAACAGCGAAGGAGAGACCAACTTAACGTGAGTTAGTTGTGGGCCTATGCTCTATTGGGGCATAGAAGGCACCAGAAAAAAGAGAAAAGAGAGAACGATGTAAAAAAAAGCAAGTGTTTTGTTGTTTTCATATTCTAATAACATAAGAGCAGCTATTGTATAATAGAGTGCTTGCACGACCATACACGAGTCTGGGTTCAATTATCAAGAGGGACATAATTTTCTCCAGCCAGCACGGCTTTGGCGTGCACATAGCCCCATGAATCATCATCAACATCAAATGCAGTACAGGCTGGCGTTGGCGATCATTCATTTCCACAATCTGCAATCTTCAACATTATGTATCAGCTCGTACGTTGACTCCCGTCCATCCCAGGACAAAAGGTTGTCAAGATTCGTCTAACGTTGTCCTCTGTAATCTCTTTTATTCACCCCCCCCCCCTTTACAAATCTTTTCAGTAGTCACAATATGTTGCAGTTTCTTGGACAACCCTCGTTTTAATCCAGACACCCTGAAGTTCTTCGCTGAGAAGCATAGATTAGTCTACAGACGAGTCGCAACCTAAAAGATAATACACGTCAGAAGACGTTCTCCACCGATCCAAGCAGCACTTCCTTTGGGAACTACAAGAAAGTCTTTCGCACTATATTCAGAACATGACCATTCGTTATTCAGACCTCATCGGTGATTTTCCCTAACTGCCCTTTCCAGATTAAGGAAGCATTAACGTATGAATCCCGAAACGTAAATTACGCTAAAATGTGTGAAAAATGCAGCAAGGCATATATGATGGAAACTGACAGGAAGTTAGCTGATTATATTCAGGAACATCTTTCGGATATTGAAAAAAAAAAAAAAAACTCAGACCAGTCCATCTTTATCTCAACAGCTCTAACCAAAGAGGCGAAAATGATACATCTGTCACTGACATAAAATCTGGCTGTGCTGATCAAAGCAAGTGGTTTTCTTGGGATAATCGCCTCACCAATTGTCTCAGAGTTATAAGCCAAGCAGGGATCATTGTTTAGTATGCCTTCATTTAAAGAATTTTACTGCTCTCACTTTTATTTTGTTTGATGTAATTTTTATATATTTTTTATATTATATATTGGGATAATCGCCTCACCAATTGTCTCAGAGTTATAAGCCAAGCAGGGATCATTGTTTAGTATGCCTTCATTTAAAGAATTTTACTGCTCTCACTTTTATTTTGTTTGATGTAATTTTTATATATTTTTTATATTATATATTTGTTTTATGGATCACGAGTATCGTTATTCCTACTAGTTATATATAGGGGCACTTTTACTTGAATTACTATTTTTGTTCCTTCGTTTACTTTATTAAATCCATTTGCACGTCACTTTTTAAAATTGTCTCTACCTATATTTTAGTTACGTCGGCTCTGTGGCTAAGTCGATGCGAACGCTTCGTAATGCCGGGATGCAGGGTTCGATCCCAGCTGTGGGTCATGCGCCCTGCGTTGGTTTCAACAGTGGTATCAAGAAAGCCGACCGTCCAGTGAGCAATGGTAAAATACTGGACGTAAATTTGCATAGAAAAACCACACAACAGCCAGGGGCTGTTAGGGTTGGTTCTGCAAAGTCCTGTAAAGGATACGCAACTAACCTTATAAACTTTTTTTTCAGTTATTCACTTGCCCTCCTCGTCGTCATTGGTGGCTGGAGTTCTTCGCCCTTTGTAATTGCTGTGTAGTTTCATGTAAAGAAAGGCTCAGGCTGAAACGTCGATTTGCCGGTTTTGTGCAACTCTGTATCCCTTCCCCTTTTCATTAGGCTTTTTAGTCACAGTTCATTGGTTAAATTTCTTGATACTTCAATGGTCTGAAACGAATTCTGCCCGTACTCCATGGTAGTGGATTCAATTTTGACAAAAGACTTTGCTAATGAAGACACATTGTTTTGAGATTACTTAGTTGGTCATACATTTTAGCTGTAGTTATCTGGAGGTCAATTCCCGACTTTGTAACTAAAGTTTTAGATTTTTAATTCGTTGTTTAGTGTAACCTTCTATCTTTCTACTTCTTTCTATGAGTGCCAATCGATGCATTTCCTAAAGTTTTTCAGGATTCTCACCGGTGCTACTGAGTTCGTGCACTGGGCTGAGATTATTCGGAGTCAGGCTTGAGTCAGAAGTAGAACGGAGCACATATGGGTTACTACTCTTGTTACATGATGTTGATCCGTCGTCTAAATCTAAAACATTGACTATTTATGTACGAGATAAAATGTCTCTACAGCCTCAAAGGTCTGGTACTTAATTTTTATAAGCACGGACACTCGGCATCTAGGGTAGATATTGCTAGACACATTTTAAAGATCAGTCGACACTGAGCAGATAATTCGCTCACCATCAGGCCGGTCACCATCAGGCTGGTCACCATCAGGCTGGTCACCATCAGGCCAGTCACTATCAGGCCGGTCACCATCAGGCAGATCACCATTAATCAATCAGCAAGTCCTTTACAAAAAAACGTCCCTCTGGTCACAGCATGCAGGAACGTCTCTCTATTTCTCTAGCTAATTCAGCAGCCTTACATGCGTTCATAACCATCGCATCGTCAGTGTCTTGTATACTGCCTCTGCCTCGTTTTCCATGAACTGTGCCCTCCTCCATCATCGATCTCGTCCGGCCACTGTGACTTTTAACATGACCAGAATACCTCAGTTTTCCGGGATAGGATGCTGTTTATGAGTCAATTTTCCTCGATATTCAGATCATGCTGAATGTCATTTTTTTGTGTGTCTTTTTGTTTTGTTCATGTTTATCTAGCTTTTCAGTTCAAAAGCTCCAATTCTTTTGTTCTTCGGTGACTAAGAGTTCACGACCTAGAGTTCGCGACCTATCTCCATACGTTGCCTCGGGTAAGATATCTGACATCTAAATTTCAACTTTAACCTGCTTGCTGGTTCTGAAGGCCCGTCGCCATTACTTCACCATAGCATTATCTGGTACCCCTTTTAGGCTGGGTCGACCTGGAAGCCAAAGTCAACTGCTTGAACCAAAAAAAAAATCCGCTGTTACGTAGATTCGAACACAAGACCATCGTTATGCTGGTAGTCGAACTTCAAGCCACGCTACAGCAGCTCGCAAGTCACCTAGAAGGAAAACATAATATTCTGACCTCTGCTGGGGATCCAACCATTGTCACGACAGGCAGGCACAGTAACTTACATGTCCATTGGCGCCAAAACATGGGGTTTAATCACCTTGAGCCATCTCTTAAAATGTATTTTGAAAAGGACTGTGCAGCCACAGCCTCCCTAATACACGTAAAGACTGTGAAGGGGGCATAGTGCTCCCCCTCCCTTTCGTTAACCCCTTATAGAAGTTCTCCATTCATATTATTTAAACCACAAAAGTAACTAGAGGACCCTTTTCCACGCCTTTCAGGTGTATTTTGTATATAGGGCTAGACCTATATTTTATTGGCCAACGGCACAAGGTTGGTGATGTAATCAGCATCACACCGGCCGGCTTTACTTCCCAGGATTGCACCCAGTACCCACTGAAAATTGGGTCGACCTGGGAGCCAAGGTCATTTTTGAAAAAAATCCGGCTCCGCCAGGTAGCAACACCACGACCTTTCGATCCATAGGCGAGCGACTAGCCGCTAGACCACGACGACTCCTAATTTCAGCCATATAAGCCTATTTATTATCAGTAGATAACATAATTATTATTGCACACTCACATAAGGAT
>CAJHNH020008519.1:21421-58921 GCA_905116865.2 Candidula unifasciata | reverse complement strand
TTGATTGTTCTAGTGTTTGATTGTTCTAGCACCATATTTCCGCCTCGCAAATAGCGTAAAAAATGTAATTACTTAACTAGCTCGCTAGGATTCATTCTCGAAAATGATTATCAGGTGTAGTGGTTCCCGACTATTTTGACAGAGCAGCAATTTCTTAGGCGGAGCTCCTTTGGCCTACCGTATAAGTACTTTCAGTTCCTGGAAGGGCACGAGAAATAGAATGTGTTGTAGCCGCTGCTCTAATGCAGCGGTTCTCAAACTGGATGCGGCGGCATCCAAACAGTTGCATTATCGCATTAAAGACAATAGAACATTGACTATGCACTGCTTTTTCTTCTTCTTCTTTTTCTAAGTATTCAACCCCTACAAGCAAAGCTGTGCGACGAACACAATTTCGCATGACAAGGGTGCCACGGCAAAAAAAGTTTGAGAACCTCTGATCTAGAGTATATTTGAAGCCAAGCAAAGTATACATTGAAGTGCTAACTGTGAGTCCAGTATGGTATCCGGGTCCCCACTGTTGAGGGGGAAAAAACCTAGATCCATTGGACCCCCTCCCCTCTTTTTTGTTTTGTTTCTCCAACAAGCTTGTCGTAAAAGTAGATTAATCAAATCAAGGATTCCTTTAAAGTCGGAGTACATATGCATGAGAGCGAGGAACAAACACATGCATACAAACGAGCTAGATCTGTAAAATTGATATGCACGCAGAACTCAAATTCTAGGACAAAAGCAAAGCCTAGAAGTAGACAAACAACCAGAGCTTTTCGCAGAAGTTTAAAGCTAGTCAACGCTAAGAAGAAGGAGATAATGTAACGTCCGTGGTTTAAGCGTTGCAAGCGTGCTTTGTAGTTCCGAGATGCCCGGTCTAACTTCAGCTGTAGGCGATTAGACATCAGACCGCTTTCGAATAATTGTGACCATGGTATCGAGAACCCACAGTTCAAAAAGCAAAAGCAGACCACTTAACGTAACATTAGCTAGTAAATCAAAACAGACAAATGGTGGCGTTGATTCTGCAACATTCGGTAAAGAATAGGCAACTAACTTTTCTGTTTGTTAATGCAGACTTGCATCATACACCCAGTTTTGTCCTTTTCAGGACGACATTTTTTGTTATATGAAGCCCCCCCCTGGCTTTTGCCAGGGGCCGCAATATAGGCAGGCCATAAATATGGCCAATTGTCTGAACGCGGTTTCTGGGACCTCTCTACGGCGATCCTCATGCACATGGTAGCACTTTGTGTCATCGAGTGTTTATCTCTTGTGTGATGTCCTGGTGGGGTAGAAAGTCAATCAGTCAGTCTTGCATGGGCTAACTTCTTCCTTCGTCAGATGCACTGTCAAGAGCAAACAAAGGTGACCAAAACTTTACAAACATTGAGTATTTTGTTTCAGTTCTCCCTATGAGGAATATAAAGTAAAGTTTAAAAAAAAAAAGAACCACTTTTTCACGCCTTCAGGCTTACTGCGTATATAGGGCTAGGCCAGTATTTTATAGACGAAACGACACTTGGTGGCGGATGTGGTCAGCATCACACTGACCGCCTTTACTTCCGAGGATTGTACCTGGTACCCACTCAAGGCTGGGTCGACTTGAGAGCCAGGTAATTTAAACAAAAAGGCCGCACCTTGAGGACCCGAACCCACGACATTCCGATCTGCCGAAGAGCGTCTATCCGCTACACCCGTTTGATGAATATGGCACGATAAAACAGAATCAAACGTGATAAGTATGTCTTCATCGTTATTTGACCACTTCATCTCCATAAATTGAAAACTAATAAAACAAATCAGACTGGCAGCCAGTAGTTTTGTTTCTGGACATTTTATGACAATTAGTGGACTTGAGAACTTGGCTGCAACTGGCAAGGCTGCTGGGAAAAGATCAAGGGGAAAGCAAAGAGATAAATCCTTGGATGGATTGGCCATATGGATGAGGTGAGGCGGGAATATGGACTTGATCCGTGATTATAGTGATCCTATGGGACAGCAAAACACAACCATCTACCAATACCGGCTGCACAGGATGATGATGTTGATGATAAATGATCATCACATGACCAAAGAAGATAGATTGTCTTTTTCTGATGTGGGCAATGACTTCTCTTCGTGAGTCACTTTCTTTCAAGATGACTTCATTATTCTTTTTTTATTTTACTTTAAATCTGTCCATATTCTGATCATTCATCTATAAAACCACACTTTCACTGATTCACTTCCGTATATCAAGATAGGATTTATATAGCTATTGAGAATTCTCATTCTCGTCTCAATTGACAAAGGAGGACTGCATAGAATTTTTTGTGTGTGTAAAATGCTGCCTTTGCTTGAGCCGTACTAGAAGGGGAGAATAATCTATCACTTCTGGGGAATATCTTCCTTTTTTTTTTCACGTTCACCAGCTAAATCCGGCGGAAAGTGCTGGTTGTTCGTTTACTTCTGGACTTTGGTCTTCTTTCAGAACATAATTTTTTTTTTTTTGGGGGGGGGGGGGGAAGGGGCCGTTTATTTCCATTTTATTTCTGACTTTTTTGTTGTTATTTCATGCAGACTGTTGATTTCTTGCTATTAGATACATACCAACTTCAAAGGAAACACCCCTAATTAGTCAACTTTTAGGGCAGGACAGTTAGCGGCATTTGGGTCTATTCTACCGCCATCCCACTCAATATTTACGAATGAAATCGTGTACCTACTCAACCAACCGAAAGTAATCCCAAAACTCATACAGGGATGACAATAAAGTGAAAGGTACGTTTTACGACATTGAAAAGTCTGACTGAATGAGACTCGAACTCAAGACCTCAAGAGCTATCAGTTGAGCTGTTAGCCACTTCGCTACCATGGCTTCTACAATGAAAATAGCTAACTTCATTATATAGGTATATTTTTGTCGCCTCACGATACCAGGCTGTAGCCCAGTGTCGTGGTTTTGTGTATTTGTCCTGCGCTTTTGGAGTACTCGATTTGTGTGTGTCTGTGTGTGTGTGTGTGTTTTGTGTGTGTGTGTGTGTGTGTGCGCGCGTGCTCGCGCGCGTGTGTTTGCAGGTTTCAGCTTCACCATTTATCACTTAATTGCTTGGTGTTTCCATCTGCTTAAACCTAGATGTTCCGCTGTTTAAAAAGTATTAACTTTTTATCCACCTCTTACTTAAGTAAAACGCAGTTGCAGATCACTCCTTACCTAATTACCGAAAGAACCCCCTGATCCTTCCATAATTCTCCAACCATACACATTTTCATTTCCTTCACGTACCTAACACCTTACCCAGTCGAATATGACTTTATAATATCAGTTATCTTCGTGACAAAGAATTTAACGCTAAACATTTCCTACACCTCAATACAACCTCAGAAAGCACAAATAAAGACAGGACTGGAGGAGCTGTCCGAACTACTTCTATTCAGTATTAGGGCACGGAACACCGTTAAACGAAAGTGCTGATGTAATATTATCTGGCAAAATACGAAATTTCTTTCCCTGACCAAATCAGAAAAGTAAATCCTTTAACTCTGAGAAAATCGTCATCATTGGTCATTAATAATTATGATTCTATGGGTTTCTGAAAGCTCTATTATGTATATAAAAGGTGTCGTACATTTAGGGAATTCCTAACTGGAAGAGACAAATGCGGATGGGAAATGCGTTGAGTACAGATCCATTAGGAGATTAAAAAAATTGCTTCGGAAAGATGTAGGAGGGTGCTGTAGTTAATAGGTAGAGTTATCTATCGTGGGCGGGCTCTTTTGTATTGGTTGTAGAGTAATATCGTCTTCCCTCTAGAGTAGTCCCTCTAGGGTAGTCCCTCTAGGGTAGTTCCCTCTAGGGTGTCCCTCTAGGGTAGTCCCTCTAGGGTAAGTCAGATTCAATTCAATTCAATTCAATAGCTTAAGTATACAGTTTTTATGTAATTAGGTCTGCAGATATTTAAACAAAAATTTACTTTTAGAATTAAATACACCACCAGCTCCTAGAATATAATTATTAAAGGTAATTTCTTCACATTTTATAATATAAAAAATATTAATAGTAAAACGTCTTTTTCATATCAAAATTGTTTCTTTCGAACTCGGAGTGCATCTGCCTAAGAGGCGAGGAAATAACAACCTGTATACGCTTAGCCAGATTTTTTTAACGAATGTGCGCGTAACACTCAAGTTCTGGAACAAGGCTAAAGTCTAGAAGTAGACGAACAACCAGAACCTTTCGCTGGTTTACAGCTGATGAAAGCAAAGAAGAAGAAATCAAAAGAGCAAAGCCCTAGCAAATTTGTTTGTTAAAGAAATAATCATCAATGAAATTTGCAGTTAGCAACGAATTGTTGCTCTCTCCAGTTAAATATTGAAAGCTTATCCAGTTTTCGCGTGTTCTTGGCGACAGTTTTATGTTAGATATTAACTCACGTCAGGTAATAAACTATGGATTAACTCGTGCAGTCCTAGGTAGTTTTCTATTCAGCAGTGTCTATGGTATAGTTTTGAATCTCAGAACAACGACGTTTTAAATGTCTCATGAAACTGACATAACACAACTGTGGGACAGAAGTCATTATAGTAGTAATTGAAATATAAGGGGTTATCATAACAGAAGAGTAGCACAGGAAACAAAAACGATATATTATATACTAAGTAACAGACGTCGAAACTCGAGTCGCGCGACTTGAGTGCAAAACAGGTCGCTAGACTTGATAGCTTTGTCCAGGGACATGCGACTCGACTTGTGACTTGTGGTCAGCTTTGTAGGAATTGTTCTTTATGGCCGACCACTATGAGATTTTGTAATAAAATAACATGATAATGGGACATATTTTTAGTTTTCTGCAAATTTATCAAAATAACAAAACCTTCAATGTGTAGTTGTATGCATTCAGTTTAGCATAAAAGCTCGAAATGTAAAAAATGTTGGCTGTAGTTTTCACATTACAACAGACTAATTAGTTCAATCCATAATCAATGTCCCATGCACAAACTGCAAATGACTTGATATTTGAAAAGACTTGAAACGGGATTCGATTTGAAAACATTCGTTGTGACTCAAGACTAGACTCGACTTGGTGGTAATGATTTAGGACCCAACTTGGACTCGAAGGTTGGCGACTTAGTCCATCCTCGGTTAACGAAAAAAGACACCAGTGAGTATATATTGAATTCCCAGGTACGGAAAGTGTGCTAAAAATAATTAATTTCCGTAAGTGCGAGAATTTGTTGAACAGCATGGCTCCAGGGAATCACTAGAACACGCAAAGGCCTATCACTTTACATACCAATGACAGTAACTGCCATGGGATTACCTGTAATCCTCATTATTAATTTACTTCTACTGGTATGGATCGTTTTGTATTGATTTGACAGTACTATGTAACAACGACTGTTAAGACTGCGATAGCAACCTTCTAAACGTAGAATTACCTACCTGAGGCTTCACATTGGGGGTGGTGGGGGGGGGGGGGGGGGGGGGGGGGTTGACTTACTAAATACCTATCAAGCATATCATAAAAGACAACTGATTATGGTTTTCCCTTCTTAAGTAGGAGCGCATCTGCCTGAGTAGCGACGAACCAACAATCTGCATACAGAAAAGCTTATCTAAAAATGTATGTGCACGCAAAATTCAAGTTCTGGAATAATTAAGTCCAGAAGTGGATGAGTTTTTAATGTAAATCCGTTTTACAGATCTAGCTTACCTGTATGAAGATTTTTGGTGCCTCGCCTTTCAGGCAAATACACTCAAAAAAAAATCACCTTGGGAGTAGATGGGGGTGACAGTGTGTATATATTCTGCAGTTTGCCCCTCTTCCCCGACACTCAGAAAGAGGCATCCGAATCCACAGCGCGGAGTACACTTAACATTTTGGCTCAGTGTTTGATGAAATATGAAATCGGGCTGTGTCTACTTTTCGTAACCACATTATTTATGCATGAGAACGACAGCTTTATCTTTCACGCTTAGAAGATTCCAAGTTTGTTGACTAGCCGGTCAACTATCCACGATATTTTTGCCAGGCTTATGAAATTTCGTGTGTCTATGCTGAAGCTTCTGTGACCACTAATCAATGCAGTTGGGATTAGCCTAGCTGGAGACCAGACCATAGTCGTATTTCAATGCTCTTCTGTATTGAAAAAAAAAAAAACATTATGCATTTACAGCATTATTGCTGCATGTTTGCTAAAAAAAAAAAAAAAAACATCTTCGTTGTTATCTGATTTGTGAGCCGAAGCCAACAGCAGTTTATTTATTTGCTTAAGCAGTCGTGTGGCCACATCCGAATTCCTTTTTTTTTTTATTATTTACAGGCGTCCACGACTAAGTCTTGTTTATTGTTTTCAAGATAAGTTCCTAAAGTAAACAAGGATTATGCCAATGTCAGCTTTTCATCATCATCACCAAAATCATCTTCTTCTTCTTCTTCTTCTTCTTCTTCTTCTTCTTCTTCTTCTTCTTCTTCTTCTTCTTCTTCTTCTTCTTCTTCTTCTTCTTCTTCTTCTTCTTCTTCTTCTTCTTCTTCTTCTTCTTCTTCTTCTTCTTCTTCTTCTTCTTCTTCTTCTTTTTCTTCTTTTTTCTTCTTTCTTCTTCTTCTTCTTCTTCTTCTTCTTCTTCTTCTTCTTCTTCTTCTTCTTCTTCTTCTTCTTCTTCTTCTTCTTCTTCTTCTTCTTCTTCTTCTTCTTCTTCTTCTTCGTCCTCTTTTTCTTTTTCTTTTTCTTTTTTTTCTCCTCCTCCTCATCTGTCTCCTCCTCCCTATTCTTCTCCACCTACTCCTCCTCAATCTCCTTCTCCCCCTCCTCTTCTTCTCCTCCCCCTCCTCTTCGTTTTGTGTGTGTCAATGTGCATAGTTTTGGTACATTCCCAACAATGTGCTACAGATGACACATTTCCAATGCGTTGTCAAGCGTTGCCAAGCATAGCACCAGACGTTTTGGCAATAATCATATGATACTGTTATTGCTGAAGGAAAGACATGACCGATGACGGTGTGCAAAGTCGACCAGAAGAATGCACACATACACACATACACTCACACACACAAACACACACACACAACAGCACAAGAAACACACTAAACTAAAAACTGCACAGCACAAATCTGCACGGCAAATGAAATACGAAAAATTACTACCCTATACAATACACCCCTAAATATTAGACTGTTCTGTGACTTGCGGATTGCCCGTGCTTGTGGTGAATTTTTGGGATAGTACCATAGATTTACGTCCAGATTACCAAGCATTCAGGTAGCAGCCTCAGGGTAGGAAAACAGTTTGTTTAATGACACTGTTCGCAAGTCTCTCGAGAACCGCCTCATCTATCGAATGTACTCCATTCCCGTAAATTCCCGGACTAAATATCCAACACAGTTTTATATGTTAGTTACGGCACTTGCCGTTCAAAACCTGTGGTAGTATTTGTTTCTGGTGTTCACACACGTGCAAGATATTTATCTGGCCTGACAGATGTGTGATTTCTTTGAGTAATACTTCAGGTTAATTGATGTTATGTATTCTTGTTCGTATTTGTAATACTGTAAATTCATGTAATGTGTTGTTGAAGACTCTGCAGGCACAACGTTCAATTGTAGCTTGTGTTTGTGATAAATGATTCCACTTTTTGTTTAGTTTGGAATCATTTAATGATCAGTCAAGTGTTAGGTCCTGGCGGAGCCGAACTTTTTTCAAAGATGACATTGGCTCCCAGGTCGACCCAGCCTTGAGTGGGTACCGGGTGCAGTCCCGGGAAAGTGAAGGCGGCCGGCGTGATACTGACCACATCACCCATCTTGTGCCGATTGGTCTATACAATTATAGGTCTAGCCCTATATGCCCTATACGCCTTAAGGTGTGGAAAAGGGTCCTTTACTTTTTTTTTACAAGTGTTAGGTTGTTATGCGTAACCAGAGATTCTGATCAGCCCAAATGCTGTTTAGTCGTTAGCCTGCATGTTTATCTTTAATTGCCTGTTAATTTCTATTGTAACGTCCCCAGAAGGACCATGCTTGAAATTCTTCTAGGAACAGACTCTAACTTTTGATTAAACAAAAATAATTTTTCCACACTTTTACAGTTTCTCTGTTTTTGAGCACTCCAACAAATATATGTCCCTCCAGTCTGCCAGAAATTCCTCTGTCTCTCAAACCGATAAATAATGTCTGGTAGTTAAATTAATGTAAACATATTAGATTAGACAGCTTCTATCTGCTGGAGTTTCATCTGAACCAGTAGCTGTCCCGTCCATTGTAATTTTGAAAGGTGTTAAATCTCTTACGTGATTAGAATCTCAAAACTCCTCTCCCCCTTTCCAATTCTTTATTCTGTTATTTTCTCATTATTAAGAAGTTCCTCAATGTATTAATATATATTTGTTGTAATTTTATTTTTAATATTCCTAAAACTTTTCGATGTTTATTTATACCAGTGTATTTTATTGATTTGATTTTCTAGATTGTTTCCTTGTTAAGCTGTAAAATATGTGGAGTTTCCTTTCGTGTTTTACTTCTATTTCTTCATCTAGGCCAAGGGGCGGGGCAACTAGAGTCGAATCTTCGTTGACAGATGACATAAAATATTTTTTTCCCTTTACGTCTTGGATTAAAATTTATTAGCGTGTCCCGTACATGACGTAGAAGAACCAGTCTCAGCATTGTTTTAGCTTTGGGGTTATTCTATGCAAGTTTGAGTTGAGTAATTTGTCACTGCTTCGTACTTGGTCGGCTCTCAATAGTGCTGTCAAAACAAACGCAAGGCGGCCTGCTGCCGAATCACATATAGCTGGGGTGGAACCGGGCACCCCGGCCTTAGGAGGCTCGTTCACAACGCCTAAGTCAGAGACGCCCCCCCCCTTCCTAACCCCTCCCCCACCCTGTATCACAGATATGCTACACCATATTGATATTATTGTTGATAAAAGGACATTTATCTCCTATGAAATGAAAACTAGTAAAAGCCCCCTTACTGGCTGTTTGCTCTTTGGTAAATAATCTTAGACTCATATTTGTATAGATCAACCGACATTCGATAGGTAACGTGGTCAACACAACACTGGTCGCCTATACTTTCCTGGAAATTACTCATTTTTGGCTGGGTCAACTTGGGATTCCAGGTGAATTATTAACTTTCTATTCTGTCATACTGCGTTTGTCGTAAACCGTCACAGAGAGAGGTAGTTTTCTTCTTGTTCTAGCTTCGTCGCTGGTAATACTGCGTTTCTGCAGTGTCTCGTTTACCCTCTTCACCCATCTTGGATTACCTCTTTCCGTACAGCCTGCCATTCTGAAGTAGTACGCTCTATCCGATGGCTGCTGTGATTTCCTTGTGACCGGATGACTAAATACGTTGAAGTTCTAATAAATAATATGCTGCTACTCTCCTTGCCTCAATTATAAACGTTACGTCCAAATGCCTATTCGAACCCAAGATCTTCGGGTCGGCATGCACCTCTTGAGTGTCGGTTTTACCCAACAGTAGATATTGGTCGGAATCTACATACGCACATACGCTTACGTTAGATAAAGATGATCTACATTTTTTGTTTGTTTTTACAACATTTATGATCAGTGTGAAAATCTGTGTAATGCTAATCACATTGCTTCATGTATTTTTCTTTCATGTGGAAAACTCTTCTAAACTTCTGTGATATTTTGATTCATGCGCTGCGAAATATGTCAATACAGACAGATAAATTATTTCCACTAAACACGCCAAACAAACAAAGGATAGTAAATCGAAAATGACTAGAGGACAAATGCGAAAGTCTCGCCATGGTCACTCGAGATTCACGTTCGCTGCTTCTGATGATGTACTGTGCCAAAAGTTTCCCCTGATAGTCCTTACAGCGATCTCTATTGATATATTTCATGGCCGTGGTATTTTTACATTTTGTTTTTGTTTCAGTGGTTCTCACACTGTTTCACTATGAGAATGGAGTACACTCTTGTGTGCTGTTTAATAACTATGATGACCAACTTTATAGATAATCAAGTCAATGGCGTTTTCTGACTTCTTTCAGTGTAGAGAATAGAGACAAGAGGAAAAGGGCCTATGAATACGGGGGAAAAGGGGGGGGGGGGGTATTTATTTTGAAAGATCCATCAAAATTATTATGTTTTCGTGAATAATTAAATTTTACGTGTGTATTTGTGCGTGTGTGTGTGTATGTGTGTGTGTGTAAAGGGGGAGGGGGGGGGGCGTGAGTTCTCAAATCAAATATATAAGGCAAGCAACGCATTATATGTGCCGTAAAAAAATATATTGCTATATACAGGAAGCACAATGAGAAAAGACCTAGATCTAAATGTTAACAGAGGGCGCTGCCTTTGAGTAAGAAAACCCCAGGTCAAGCACAGCTGATCACCAGAAGGGAATGTGAAATGGAACTGACACATTAAGATACTGCTTATAGAATTCTAACCAGAGGCGCTGGAACCTGGAAACCCATGCCAATAAATGGTCCCAATCTCATCTTTAGAAAAAATAAAATTTTGTAAACATATGCAAGAAGACTAAGCGGCATAGAATAGACTAGCCTTGGGTCTGGGACCATTCTCCACACCATTTTCAATCTATAACATTTGTATGAGGCATAAGCGTGCCGTCTCCCATTTTCATTATGCAAACATTACTGCTTCTAACTGAATAATGTGTCATATCAGTGGACAATAGCAGTGAAGCACACTTTCAAGTTCTTATGCAGTTGCCTTTCAAAGAGGAGATGTGTAAACTCCAGTTTGCTTACATGGAGTACAGTTCCTCAAATAAGAGGAAGGTGGCGACCAGCTCGGCAGTGGACTCAGACAATCAAGGACACCCTGGTGAAAAAGATTATGAGGCAGGACTGTTGGCAGCTGACAATGACTTTGTGGCAAGCAGTGATGTGATCGATGATCTGCAAAAGACATGCTATCTGATGATGATAATGATAAAGATGTTAATGATGATGTTATGTTGATGTCGATAATGATGTCGATAATGATGTTGATGATGATGTTGATTATGATGTTGACGATGATGTTGATGATGATGTAGATGATGATGTTGATGATGATGTTGATTATGATGTTGATTATGATGTTGACGATGATATTGATGATGACGTTGTAGATGATTTTGATGATGAGGATGTTGATGATAATGTTCATAATGATGTTGATAATGATGTTGATGATGATGTTGATGATGATGATGATGTTGACGATGTTGATGATGAGTTTATGATGTTGCTGATAATGATGATGATTATGATGATATACTTTTTTTTTCATTGTTACTTTAATTATCTCGGTCCAAATTTGGTCGTGTGTTTGATGGAATCTTCCTAGTGAGTCTAAGCCATCGAACAATGTGTCCTCTTACTTTTTAGTTTTTGTTTGAGAATATAAGGAAATCTAGTTAAAAAGTCGCTAACCACCTGTTAGCTTTCGTGTTTTTGTTGTTTGTTGTTGTTGATCACTTATGGATTGGCTGCCAATTCTTCTGGTACTTCTTCTTCTTCTTCTTCTTCTTCTTCTTCTCTTCCACCTTGTACCTCATCGAAGTGTCGGGGGGAGATGTAATGTTCGTTGATGAGCTCTGACAAGAGCACTGATGTTCATTTCTGTAAGGCTGTTCTCAATGCCATCACTCCATATTTTCCGAGGTCTTCCACTCGCTCTATACCCGTTGTAACGTTTTAGTGTGGCTCGTTGTGGCGGATAGTACCAGGGCATTCTTGTTAGGTGTCCAAACAACTTCATTTGTTATTCTTTGATGACCTGTAAGACAGGCTTTATTCCTAGCATTCGTCTGATTTAGTGATTTCGTATTCTGTCTTTCCTTGAAACTCCTGCAGCTCTTCTAAGGCATTTCATCTCTGTTGTCACAATTTTACTTCTGGTACTGAAAGCGTCAATATTGCAACATCTATCATCTAATCTCTGTATCATTATTTCCTAACTATACGACATCCCAACCCATATCCGTGAAATTATTTTTAATAATAATTAACTGACCTCGAAAGGTCTTGAACATTTGAAATGTATAAATCGATTAGTTTTTTTCTGTTTCACGCTACTATGTCATGTGGTTTAATTCATTACGTTATCTGTAATAAACCACCATACTTCTAAGGTCAAACGCATGTCTGATAATGCGTTGTTAAAAAAACTATAAAAAAAAACTTATTTAATACTTTGGTCTACACGCGTGGGTTCCAGAGCACAGTTTTGGAGAAAATAAAAATATACCTACTGTTATACTAACTGGCATGTCGTGAAAGGTAATTTATTCAGGTTGTTTTCTTTTAAATAGGAGTGCATCTGCCTGCAATACAAGGAAACAGCATCCTGCATAGAAATAAACCAGATCTGTAAGACGGATGTAAAAATTGAGTTCTGAAACAACACCACAGTCTAGAAGTAGATGAACAGCCAGAGGATTCCGCCGGAGTTTACATCCGGTAAACGCTAAAAAGAAAAGAAAGAAGGAGTTTATCATAATAATTAAACAACTTCGAAAATTCCCTAACAGCTGAAAAGTCCCCATCGATTAGTTTGTTCCGTTTTATACCAAGATGCCATTTGGTTTTAAGCATTACGTTGATTGTGATAAGCCAACATGCTACAAAGTTCAAAATAAATGTCTGAAAATGCGTTACGCAAAAATGTAGAAACTCATTCATTGCTTTGATCGATTAAATAACAAGTTACATCCTAGCCAGTTTTACAAATTACAATGGAAAGTAAATGGGAATTGATCCACCGGTTATTCATTTGTGCCCTCCCGCACACATACGAACAAGCAAACAGACACAAGGAGACAAGTCAACAGAGTGACTGGCACTGTTAATCATGATGGAGACAACAAGTTGAAAAACTTTGCACACACCCTTTCTCCTAAGGGAACATAAACAACTAAAAACAGACAACAGATAGGCTAAAAACAAATCTAATTTATTCTCGCTAAAGCTGCTCAAAATAAACTCGTGAAAAAAAAAAAAAATTACGTTGTCAAATAATAGTAAGTTAACACAGGCAAACATTCGCGTATAAACGCAACCTTATCAACAATACTTGTGAGCTAGTACAATAGTATTGGCTTGACGTGGGCCGTTCATACACACGAGTGAAAACACAAATGTGTATCGACATACTGTCATTGATTGCCACGGGTTCAAGCTAAATGTGGATGTAGGTTTGGACTGCTCCCCAAATCATTCCGCCTATGCGACTTTTACGATGCTCACCGGATTTCGGACTTAAGCCATGCAATTTTTCTCAATTCAGCCGCGATATTGATCTCATGGTGGTTTGATGGCATCGGGGCAGCCGAAGGGGAAACATGGGTATAGACATATCCGGGGGTCGAACTCACATAGAGAAACAGACTTAATCGTATATCTGTGAAAGCATACATACATAATACATACATACATACATACATACATACATACATACATACATACATACATACATACATACATACATACATACATACATACATACATACATACATACATACATACATACATACATACATACATACATACATACATACATACATACATACATACATACATACATACATACATACATACATACATACATACATACATACATACATACATACATACATACATACATACATACATACATACATACATACATACATACATACATACATACATACATACATACATACATACATACATACATACATACATACATACATACATACATACATACATACATACATACATACATACATACATACATACATACATACATACATACATACATACACACACACACACACACACACACACACACACACACACACACACACACACACATACATACATACATACATACATACATACATACATACATACATACATACATACATACATACATACATACATACATACATACATACATACATACATACATACATACATACATACATACATACATACATACATACATACATACATACATACATACATACATACATACATACATACATACATACATACATACATACATACATACATACATACATACATACATACATACATACATACATACATACATACATACATACATACATGCATACATATATACATACATACATACATACATACATACATACATACATACATACATACATACATACACACATACACACATACACACATACACACATACATACATACATACATACATACATACATACATACATACATACATACATACATACATACATACATACATACATACATACATACATACATACATACATACACAGACAGACAGACAGACAGACAGACAGACAGACAGACAGACAGACAGACAGACAGACAGACAGACAGACAGACAGACAGACAGACAGACAGACAGACAGACAGACAGACAGACAGACAGACAGACAGACAGACAGACAGACAGACGCCACCCATTCAAAAAATATCAAAAACTTAAGAGGAATCAAAACATAATAAAATAACGATTTGGAAAACAAGAAACAGAGGAGTAAACATAAAGAGGAAGAGATAAATAACAGAAGAACACTACAACAGACAGGTGAAGTGAACATTTTCATACACCACCCATGACAGTTCAACATAACGAGACTTCCACAGAACTGGCTATAGAGGGAACTGTCTTAATCAACGAAGCATTACAGATGTGAATGCTTGCACAAAGACCTAGATGGCTAGTTTTATCAGTTTATAGAAACAAAGTCTTTTCGTCTCGACATTAATGGGGGAAAAAAACGGAATCTAAGCAAGATAACTAGAAGATTCAACTACTCATCCGTCAAAGCAAACATCAGAGAGGAAGGAAAGATCTTCAAATCGTTGTCTGGACGAGAAGCGAGATCTCTTTTATTTTTTCAACACACCACAGCCTGTGTGAAAGTATGAATGTAGTATGTCATTACAAAAAAAAAAATCCATTTATTTCTTTCAATTTTAGAACTTGGAACACTTTAACAAAACGTGAACTACATAAAAAAAAAAAAAAAAAATACATTTATAATTAGAACACTTTGCGAGGTATCAATGGAAACCCCATTTTTATTCATTTATATTCAAAGTTAGCAGAAGTTTTCAAAATCTCACCAGGACCTCCTTTGTACGAGTATTTACACTACGGATAATTTTACTTTTTCGTGGAGGTGGTATTTGCCTCACAATGTTTTCCCCCTTGATGTTAAAAGGAATATCGAGTTGCTGCTGTGTCTGAGTCGGGGGCGTGTACCCACCAAGATTCCACTTCAAATTCACAATTTCAAATTTACAAGGGATACTGGCGGTCATTAGTATAGCCAATGTCAAGTAAAAAAAAATTAAGGAGACTTTTTACGCCAAAGGCACATAGGATTCATTAAATTATCTGCCCTGCCGGAAGGCGAAGGCTGTCTGTCATTTTTAGCCATCTCACACGATCACCAGAATCATGGATCAGTTCAATGTTTTTGAGTCGCCCATTCAACCGTTCAAGCCATCCAGGTATTTATCTCGCTGTCATTTTCCTGCTCTCCTTCCATCAGTCTCACCAGTTCCTTTTGAAAATATTTATTGTCTGTCTAATTGTTCTAATAAGTTTATAACTTTTATCTGTTTCTATGAAGACTGCTTCGTTTATTTTTCAATCCTTCTAATTTAATCTTTGCATTCTTCTCAGAAACCACATCTCTGACGCGAACAAATGTTTTTAAGCTTGTTTGCTCATAGGCCATGTTTCACTTGCATATAACAGGTTCTCCATAGCACTTCAACACTCTTTTTTTTCACTGCAGCTGACATTATCTTATTGGTGAGAATCTTTTGTTTCTTGCTAAAGCCACTTTTACTTAAGTGACTATTGTTCTAATTTCTGCAAGGTATCGTGCATCAGATGTATTGACTGTTCTAAGATAGTTGTTGTATATATTAACTTGTTGAAGAATTTTACCGTTTGAATGTATATAGCATTTGGTATTTCTTCTTGGGTTTATTACAATATAATTCCAAACCTACATCGGGTTAAATGATGCAAAATACCGTTGTTATAGAGCGATGAGTACTCGGTGGGTAAAATGTCAGTATTACGTCAGCCTCTCTATTTTCTCAGGACACTACCTGGTACCAGCGCTGGATTTAGACAAAAGCTAACCAAGCTACAGTTTAGTAAGTTAGTCTTTCCTCTTGTGTCGAGTGCGGCACATAGGGCAGAGGTCATGACTCTCCATGCATGGCGGTTCGTTGCAATCTGTTGTAGGTCTTGAATGTTTGAGTAGCCCATGAGTGAGCCTTCCCTGATGATAGTTCTACGTAGGGTTTCCCTTGGTCTTCCACGAGATCTTTTCCCCTGTGGTGTCCAAATGAGGGCTTGGTAAGGAAGTCTTGATTTATCCATTCTAAGGGCGTGGCCGACATAGTTCCACCGGCGTTTTCGTATAAAATTAGACACATACTCTTGCCTGGATACTTGCCTTATTTGTGTATTGGTTCGGAAATCTGACCATTTGAAATTTAGTATTCTTCTAAGGCATTTATTTTCAAAACTGTCTAATTTTGTGTCTAGAGTTTTCGTTGATTTCCAGCTCTCGCATCCATAGATTAGTACTGGAATCACACAAGAATTGAAGATCTTGAGTTTTGTGTGTCCGCTAAGTGTCTTTGATTTCCAGATGTTGGACAGTTTATTAAAGGCACTAGATGCCAGTGCTATTCTAAATGGTATTTCTGGTGCGGTATCTCCTGTAGATGACATCCTGCTCCTTAGATAAGTGAAACTGTTGACTTTGTCAAGGCTGTTGTTGTTCAGCGTGATATCAACTGAAATGTTGGTAAGGTCTAGAATTTTTGTTTTTGCGGTGTTAATTTGGAGTCCAATTTGTTCTGAGAAATTCTGGAGTCGGTTGATTTTTTCTTGGGCGTCTGTGTGTTCTGAACTCAGGAGTGCTATGTCGTCGGCGAAGTCTGGGTCTTCTAAAGCTACAGTTTAGGGTCTCACAATATGCAGGGATTTCAATGCATGGTGTTCGCCTCAAGTGCTGGAGGTCCCGGATTCAGACCCAGTTAAAGGATGGGATTTTTTCATGCGGATTTCTAGTAATTTCCCCTGGTCTATGGGTAGTAAGATCAGACGCTCGTGTGAATTGTTGAGCAAGTAAAATAATCCCTCGGCAGTTAAAAATCGAAAAGAGTAGTGTAACGGCGCTGCCCGGGCAAAATATGGAGTTAAAAATTTACCCTAAGTAGGTCAGAATCCTCGCGGGTGCTACGGAGTTCGTGCACTACTCTGAGATTCTTAGGGTTCAGAATCGAGTTAGAAGTAGAATCGAGCACTTATGGGGTAGTACACTTGTGCTATGATGTTGTTCCTTTGTTGAAGCCTAAATCTAGGGTATTCAACGACAGTTTTCTCACAATATCTTCTTTTTCTTAAAGTTCCTGCCGTGTAGCGTTGGTAGTCATGTCTGTGCACAACCTTCTGTCTCGTCTACTTTAAATCAACTCTGATACAGATAATCCTCCATGCCAAGATGTCAGACTGTCCTGCATCTTTTCTCTCGGTCTCCCACTGCCTTTCCTTTACTTCCAACTTTCCCATTGTCACGACGTACTCCAGTTTTCTCCTTCTCATCACATTCCCAAAAAGTGTGGACTTTTTCTTTTCGATGTGGGCAATCAGTTCTCTTCGTGAGTCGTTGTTTTTTTTTTTTTTTCAAGACATCTTCATTACTCTTTTTATCTGTCCAGAGTATTCTCATAATTTAACAAAAAATCCACATCTTTTACTATTAAACACAAATTACAGTTTAGAACGTATGAGTATTATTTTGGGGGGGGGGGGGGGGGGGGGGAGGGGGGATATTACTTCAGGATTTTAATTGTTCTAACCTGCTATAGTCTGTTCAAATAAAATAACATAATTAGGTTGACATTCGTCAACTTCTACCTCTTATTAAATTATATATTTTAATGTTTCCTGAAATTACCTTGTTTGTATTAAAAATGGTTGGGGCCTCGTGGCTTTAATAGTGTAGGGCCTCGTCAAGTTTATATCTGACCCTGCCGGGTACCCACGTTAGGTTGTGTCGAATTGAGAGCCAATGTCAATGCTAAAAAAAAAAAAAAAACCAATCCCAGTGGATGCTGAACTGAACTCAAGCCAGTCAGAACCCGCAGACGAGCATGATGCTGACTACATCAACCAGCGAATGCAAACTGCTATAACTATTTCAACAAATTAAACTACCATCATTTACCCGATGCGTCACTGGTGTAGGGAAAAAAAAGTCATATACTCACTCTGTTGGAGCCGACGTGGTGTAACGGCTAGATGCTCGCCTGTGTATCTGACGGTCTTAAGTTCGGGCTCTGAGGAAGCCGGACTTTTTTTTTCGAGAATGACCTGACACCTAAGTCGACTCAACCTCAAACGGATACCGGGTATAGTCCTGTGAAACAAAGGTGGCCAGCTTTGTGTTGACCACATCACCCATCGAGTGCCGATTGTCTAAAAAAATTGATCTAGCCCTATATGTCCAATACGTCTGCAGTAAAGGGTCCTTTACTTTACCTACTCTTTTACATTGCTGTAGGTACGGAGATTGTGCTTTGCGAGACATTTTCATTAGGCTGACAGCCATTCTGTTGGGACAGTGAGAACGATGAGTAACAACTGCAATGAACCTCTTTATCACCAAAGAAAACAGAGAGTAATCGAAACAAGGATGAACTAACTCGTCGAAACATAAAGTAGCAGATCGGTTAAACACGTTATGCTTTTAGTATGGTTTCCAGTTGTGTGTGTGTGTGTGTGTGTGTGTGTGTGTGTGTGTGTGTGTGGTTTAAGTTGAGTTGAGTCAAGAATTGACATCACAGCACTCCCATGCGTACCCCATCCTCATCTTCAGTAGCCAGCGCAGAGTTCCAATACTGATGGTACCGGTCACAATCTGGTTATATGCCCGTCTTGCCTTCACTCTGAGTGTAGTGAGCCAGCCAAACCCTCTAGTTACACCCAAGTGCCTCATGCTCTTCAGGCCATAATAATCTGGTTTCTCTACTAATTACTGTGCTTATTGCCAAAGAGCCTTGACCACATCTGTCTTGTCATGTATCAATTCACCACCCAGATCCAGCCAATCTGTCTGCCTGTTCATTACCCACTTTGCCGGCATCGCACTGAGAAAATATCCAAAATAAGCTTAGTAACCGTGACCTTTCCAGTGAAGCTTGCCAGTCTGCTGAAAACATCACTGTTTTTTTTTTTTTAAATCAGTCAAGTAAATTATCGACTACGAGATATTGAATAGCAGCTACGTCGGTAAATATACAAACTACATATTTCATGCCTGCAGAGTGAAACAGGGTTGCTTTATATGGGGAATACTAGAACCATAAAGTGGTTAAACATTTGTTTTCCACAAGATTGATTTTATTTGTAAACATGCGCTGTCACACTGGGTGGATCGTGCACACACCGCTGGTTTCACACGGTTCATTAAATGTGGGTTGTACCAGAAAAAACACAAGCTTCACGCTACCGCTCTGGGTACGTGTTTTACTAGAGAGGTTAGTTCAGCTGTTTCATTGCGTGCGTCCTTGATGATGGAAGCTGTTATTCAACACGCGACCTTGGTTAATATATATGTCTCTGATGTCTTCTTTTGGATATATCTACGCACACCTTTACTCATGCTTTGTGTGTGTGTGTGTGTGTGTGTGTGTGTGTTTGTGTGTGTGTGTGTGTCTGTGTAAAACGCGCCAACACGGAAACAAGTTTGGTTTGGGGGGGGATTCGGGGGGGGGGGGGGGCGAGTATTAGCCACACCACCTCTTTTTCTGCGATACATTTTTTTCTAAGCAAGAATATTTGTGGCTGGGGAATGGCATAATCCTAGTTTAATAGCGTAATAATAATAAATGATAAGCAGTAAATCAATTTAGAAATACGTTTCAAACAGCATGAGGCATACTTTTTACTTTTGTAAATATAATTTCTTTACAAAGTTAAAGGGAGACTTCTTAGCTTCTTGAATACCTTACATGTTGCGTGGTAGGGGTTTTTTGCCTGTCCTATAAAGAATATCCTGTGCAATATACCCTTGTCCTTGAGAGTTAGAAAAAGAATTATTGCTTGCTACATGTATCCAGTTTTAACATATGGCTGTGAATCCTGGACAATCAGTAGGCAGGCCAAACAATTTCTTGAGGCCTCAGAGATATGGTTTTACAGAAGAATGTTTAGAATACCTTGGACAGCCAAAAAGAGTAACCAAGAAGTTTCGAAAGAGGCGGGAGCCTGAAGACAACTTATAACAGACGTCAGAAGCAGACAGTCATCATTTTTCGGCCATATTATGAAATGAGGGAAAAAGAACATGTTGTGACCACTGAAAAGATCTGTGGAAGGAGGGATAGAGGAAGACGACAGAAGATTCTTGGCAGTCTTGTTGAATGGCATGGAGGTGTGTCGGCACACGAACTGATACATGCTGCAGGAGATCGTGGATTATGGAAAGGCATAATCACCCACGCCAGTCGGCAAGGCATCTGATGATGATGATGATGATGATGGTAGGGGGTTCAAGTTGCCTGAGCCCAGAGGTCCCGGCGACCCTAGTTTACACATATATAATATATATATATTTACACATATATTTAAGTGTGTGTGTGTTTGTTGGTGCTTGTGTGTGGTGTGCGTGTGTGTGTTTGTACTTGTGTGGTGTGTGTGTGCTTTTTGTGGTGTGTGTGTGTGTTTGTGTGTGCGTGTATGTTTGTGTGTGTTTGGTGTGTGTGTGTGGTGTGTATGCGTTTGTTTGTGCTTGTGTGTGGTGTGTGTGTGTTTGTGCTTGTGTGTGGTGTGTGTGTGTGTGTGTTTGTTCTTGTGTGTGGTGTGTGTATGTGTGTTTGTTTGTGCTTGTGTGTGGTGTGTTTGGTGTGTGTGTGTTTGTGCTTGTGTGTGGTGTGTTTGTGGTGTGTGTTTGTGCTTGTGTGGGGTGTGCCAGCTAGCTCTTAACATTGAAACGTTTTCTGTTTATTTTTCTTTTCAAAAATGACTTTGGCTCCCAGCTCGACTTAACTTTAAATGGTTACGCTATAAGGTTATGGGAAGTAAAGGCGGCCGTCGTTACACTGACGACATCATCCACCGAGTGCCTAGTGGTCTATAAACATCCGCTCAGTATGTCTAAAGGTGTGGAGAAATTTCCTTTCCTTTTATTTTATCTCTCTTTGTGATTGTGTTTATGTGTGTGTGTATAAATAACCCTTTCACGCTACCGGTGCATGGAACACAGTGATAGATATTTTTGTAGATCAGTCGACATTTAATTGATGATTTAGGTGACACGCTGCCTAACTTTACTTCCTGGTACATTTCATGGTTCCAGTGTGGCCTATCAAGGTTGACAATAATAATTCAATTGTATTTGGATTCGATCAAAAATCTTTTGGGTCACAAGCTAACGACTCATCATTACGCTACTGGGGTTCCCTTCTTGCACTTTGTCTTTTTCAGTCACGTTCTAGAATAGTCACACTTGAACTAGACTAGTATTAGGCCAGGTAATACAATTTGCGGTCTCTTGTTTCTGTTTTCTTAATTCAGACCTGTTTCTGTTTTCTTTATTCAGACCCACCACAAAGTGTTTCTTTGTCATTTCAAAGACAAGGTCATAAAACGGGAAAGATAAAAGGCGAAGGGAAGCAGATTGAAGCCAAGAGCGAAGAATGAGGAGAAATCATTTGAAAATCGCACTAAAAGGACCAACTGGCAAGCAGTTCGCAAGTGCCTGTGGGAATTAGTACGGACTGAGCAGATATCAACGCCGTGTGACTTGGCAAGTGAATAATGACAAATGTCTTACACTAGCACTTTTGCCTGGCAAGGCAGAAACGCACAGTGAAGCACACCTATGTCGCCTTCGAGGCTGTGATAAAAGACATTAAAACTAATTCCCCATTGAAACAATCAGTAGAGGTACCTTGGAGTGGCTCCTGCATCGGAGGACTGAGTCCGCATGGGAATGCCCAATGTGCAGTGACGTCAACCTTAATCATCATCATCAAGTGCCTTGCCATCTGGCGTGCGCGTTCATGCGTCTCCACAGATCTCGATCTTTGGTGTTCTGGATCAATTCCACTGGTGATATTCCACTGTCGTAAGCCATGCTCTATAATTTCGCTTGGTCTGCCTCTGCTTCTCCAACCAGTGATCTTTCAGTCGTCACAATATTTGCCAGTGCTCCTATTCTCATCACATGAACAAAGAACTTTGTCTCCTTCTCATTGTTGGATATAACATTCTACTTTCATTAGCCATTTCCAGACAATCATTTTTAGTTATTCTGGCAGTCCAATATATTGGCAACATTGTTTTCAAGAACCACATTTCATTTGCATCCATACTCCATGCAAACTTGATAATGTAAAAATGCAGTAAAGATTTTAGATTGTTCTACATCGTAGTATAGTATATTATGTTGTATCATAAACAATTAAAGTACACAGGACAGAATGCTGTGGAAGGAAATTGTTAGAAGCTTCACAAACGTAAACTAGAATAAGAGCATGATATTAAATTTAAATTCATTTGATAGTTTGCATAAAATTGTTACTGTAAAGAACCTTAAATGAAAAAATGTCTGGCACTAACTAATATTTAACCAGTGAAAACTCATTTGAGACAGACTCATCTAACTTTAACGACAATGTTTACCCGCGTTCAGACTCAGCCCTAAAACTCATGCTTTCATGTAGAGCTGTGATATGTAGTAACTAACAGTCATGGCAGCAGCGAAGTAATTCTGCGAACAACTAAAATCAGCTAATATCCGTGCGCACCTTGTCCACCATTTTATGAATGTACTCTCGGGGATACGTTAATTGCATCATTAAATTGCTCTCTATTATTGTTGCGATGCGTAGAACAGATGCTGATATCCCGAGTGCACTATAACCGCCAAGATAGCCATATTAATGAATTAATCTGGGCGAATACTGCCGGCCTGTAAGGAAAAATTAGGATGCAAAAAGTGGATAGGTGGAAAAGCAATGAATGAAATTGGATACTTCTAATGGGACCATTATTTTTTTTTTTTTAAACTGCATTATTGTCTGGATGTTACAACTTTTTAAAGCGATTTGTACTGCGTACTTTTCAACTCTTTCTGTTTCAGAAGTGAATGTGATCCAGACAGAGGGAATGACTTTTACAAAGACCAAATCACATCCAATGCAGACAGAGTCGCTTACACAAAGAAAATATGCAGGGTGGCCCTGGGAAAGGTGAGTGAGCTCAACCGCTTTACAAGTTTTTTGAAGAGGCTAGAGGTGCTTAAGCCTTACTTAAGTGTGTAAAATAATAATAATAATAATAAAGGCGCTGAATTACAAATAAATATAATAATATGTTTGAAATAATATGAAATATTTTTACACATTCATGAAAGAGAATAACCACACGTTGTTGGTGTGCTGGGACCGGTCATATCCCCTTACAAAATTGACTTGAAAAGAAATGGGTGTGGAAAAGTGGAGGGTGCCAATTAGATGGGTGATGCGATCAGTGTCACTCCGGACCTCTATAAACTCCAGAACGGTCAGTTTCCCGACAATTTCCCCAAACAAACTAGGTCACGTTCCATTCATACAATTTTAGACTGGTCTGCTATTCGGGGAGTTACAGGTGGCCGCTATGTTGTTTTCTCTCTGGCTTGTCTTGCATTACCGTTTTTCTCACGAGAAAGAGAATGCCTGTGACATAGGTTGCAGTACTCTCTAGGAGGGTTGTGTGTTAGACCCAGTTTCTAAATTTTTTTAGTTTTAAAAGCGCCGAGGTGCTTAAATATACAACACATGATATCAATGGCACTGCCGAACACCCCCGTGTGCGATGGTAGTATGACTAGAGGTCGACCAGTCAGAAGTGAGCTAGTTCGTTCGAGGTTAGAAACGACAAAAGTGCACAGCTCTCTTTTCTTGTTGGCGAAATTTGTATGTGTGTGCGCCCAGGCGAGTGATCAACTAGTTTTCTTTGCTGTGTTAAGCAGTCTCTTGTGCAAACGTCACTGGTTTAAAAATTTGTGACATTTGGGGCCGGCCCTGAAAAAGACCTTCTAGGGTGGGGAAAAGGGGGGGGGTTGATAGAGTTGAAGAATAAAAAACAAAGCTACTCTGTTTGTCGCTCGCCAATGCTGAAGTTGATGGAAATTTATTTCCACACTCAAGTCATCAAGCAAGACCGCCATAATAGCGACGAAGGGCCAACACACAACGCTGTAACAAACACTGCGGTGGCCATTCACAATGTGGAAAATAGAACATGCTGGCCGCTCACAACGTGCAATATAGACTACATACAGCGTTGAAAATAACATAACTTTGTGAACTGAACGACGCAATACTTTAAACAAACAGCACTGTCTGAGCGCGAGGCAAACGGTTTGATCACTTCTAAACAGGAACTTCCACCAAATAAAATAAAAAAATCTAAAGTAGGCAATCTAGAAGTAGGCAGCTCTTGAGGTAGGAGGAATAACACCAAGAGATGGATCTAATGCCAATTTACAGAGGTGCACACACAAGGCGAGGACACAGCATGTTGAAGAACCACCGCAGTCAGTCTTCATCGTGCTGACCGCACCTGACTTAGGTAAGAGGTTTCATCCAGAGACTGGAGCCATTTGCTGTTAGACACCGAAACACGAAGCTAAAAAATAATTACAGTAATGATAATTAAAACAATAATAACAATATAAAATAATAATATTAATAATAATACAATTCATAACAATAATGAGCTCTACCGATAAGCATAGGTAGTAATGTTTCGCCATCTCACACGATCACCAGCATGGATCAGGTTAGTGCTTTTGTCTCGCTCCCGCTATCCAAACGTATGACCAAGTCATCCTGGCATTTACTTGCTTTCTTCTCGCTCTTTTCCTATAATTCCTGCCAGTTGGAACCAAATCCCGAATTCATCCCTTTTTATTACAGGTAGAACCGATAGACAGAATGCATTTAAGTTAAGTTTCAGTATCCAAATATACACAGTTTAGAAAATGTGTTGGAGCTTTGTCGTGTTAATACCTCGGCTGGCCCTACAGCTTGAAGACCAGTATGTTGAACAGGCGGATTGAGAACAAATTAGTATGTTTTTAAATAATAGGGCAAAATAATAACTTTCTAAGGATACGCCAGTAGAAAGAAATTTTTTGTACATAGTTTGTTTCGGGAGTTAAATAAACTGCCTGTATCTGCAGTCTAAGTAAAGAAATGTAACGAAAGTTACATGTATTTGAAAACAACTGCCTGAGGATAATCATGAGCATAACATGGGATTAGTTAAAGAATGTTGAAAGGAGAAATGTCTGGGTAACCACACGTTTCTGCAGTTATAAGGCAGATAAAAAGGCGCTATACTGGACACATTCTGAGAATAGACAAACAGAGAGTCATTACCCAGGCATTGGAATAAGAAATTAAGGATTGAGAAAACGAGGACATATCAAGCGAAACCCTAAACCGAACGTTGAAGAGACTAATACTGCAAGACCAGATTCCATCCATGATATCGAAGAGATTGCAAAGGATAGATAAGAATTGGAGGAATAGACTGCGAGCTTTATGTAATAAATAAGGGCACAACATCTTATGCAATACATCTTTCTCATTGAGGGCTAGAAAAAGAATTCTTGCTTGCTACATTCATCCAGTCTTAACGTATGGCTGTGAGTCCTAGGCCTCAGAAATGTGAATTTACAGAAGAATAAAAAAAAAATACCCTGAACAGCCAAAAAAGAGCAGCCAAGAGGTTTCGAAAGAGGCGGGAGCCCGAAGACAACTTATCACAAACACCAGAGGGAGACAGTCATCATTTTTGGTCATTTTATGAGACGAGGGATGTGACCGGTTTTAACGCCCCAATAATGTTTAGAACTGACCTTAACCCCCCTCCTCCAACCTCCAACCCCACAGGTTCAGACTACATCCAACGAGAGATGCACCCTACATACCATAGTTTCAGAAGTGTTAAAATTTTCCTGTTGCACCATCAGATGGTCCTTCGAACAGTCTCTGATAACGGTAGGATGCCATGTTGCTGCAGAAAAGCAACGCCCGTTTTCATGTCGGCCGTCAACGCTGGCAACTGAAGTAAATTCATTGCGTACTTGAAGTCCGAGAACGCCAGAATATACGCAGTCTCTCAGATCAGCGAGTAAACGACAACGTGTGCCTGTCCGTCCGCCGACTCATACACAGCAAAACACAACCTGACTCCCCTGTAACATATACTAAAGCGTCTCACAGGTTACGACGCATGAATGAACGTCCAATTATGATCTTCCTGGACTAGACTTCGTTACGTGAATCAAACACCACTAGTTGGTTTACCTTGATACCTAGGAATCGTGATAGTTTTAGTTCACCTTGATACTTAGGAATCGTGATAGTTTTGGTTCACTTTGATACTTGGTGATCGTGATAGTTTTGATTAACGTGGCCTAGTATCTGACAGACCAATCCACAAGTACACACGGCTCGTTTGCTAACCTGAAATGATGTATGCTTAAAGCTACGAAGTCGATTGTGTCCCCTTCTGGACACAGGGAAATGATCTATTCTGACCTGAACCTATCATGGGACTGTCTTGTACTGGTATTGGCAGTTTTATGATTGACGAAGATTCTTTACCTTTTTGGTGGAATACATTACGGGCACATTCTGTTGCTTATTCACACCTCATTCCCCCACCCCCACCCCTTTTGATTATCTATCCGGCTCTGCTTTCTCCCTTTTCTGGGCACCCCAAAGTGAGACCAATCTGCTTTAAAAAAAAGTGGTGACTGCTCCAACCAATTTGAGGGGTTGGGGGAGGGCATCAGCACCCTATATTTTTTTGGAAGGGGGGGGGGGGATTTTAAGGTGAGCCCCAGGTTTCAGCGCCTAAGTTGAAGGTACATTCTTTTTTTTTAAATTTGTCATTAAACACAATATTATTATTTTTATTATTATTCATGATCACCTAGACACAATTCTCCAATTTCCGTGTTTGCTATTTGTTGCATTTGTAACAGCAATGCAGTTGTAAACTATACAAGGGTAACAGGGTCACTGACCAGACAAGAATAATACATTACCATGTATTGACTGGGCGTACTGAGCACGGCAGTGCACGCATTGAAACCAGTCTAGCCTGAACAATCTCAAGGCTCTGAGCCAGAAAGAATAATTGGCTGTTTTTTTTTTTTTTAATTCACATTGGCTTCACAATCTGACCGTATTTAAAATGGGTACAAGTAAATATCCTTTAAAATTAAATGTGGCGGGTGAGATATTGACGAAATAACCAGTCGGGTTCCTCGCTGTCTAAACATATTATATTTGCACAGCATACATACCAGCTCAGCGTTAAACTGATATCAAGCACAGTCTGGGGAGGAAAAAGTCACATTGCCCACTAAAATTTGTAACGAACCAAACGCTATAGATGCACGACAAAACCAAATGTAGGAGTCATAAAATAGATGAACTTACGCCGTGAGCAACGAAGTTTGAAGTTTGAACAAAGGATCATCATCATGACACACGGGTAATTACCCATAAGTGTTCTGTTCTTCTTTTAACTCAAGCCTGAGTCCAAAGAAGCTCAACACAGTGTTCAGGCTCTGTACCACCGGCTAGAATCCTAAAATAATTTGGGTAGATTTTAAACTCACAATTTTGCCCGGGCAGCTCCGATAGGCTACTCTTTTCGATTTCAAACTGCCAAGGGATTTTTTTACGTGCTCAAAAATGCGCACGGGCGTCCGATCTCACTACCCAGAGACCAGTGGGAATTACTTGAAGTCCAAGCCCACGTGAAAAAATCCCAGATCTTACCGGGTATTGAACCCGGAATCTCTAGCACTCGAGGCGGACATTCTCAACACCACTCAGCTCTCTGAACAATCTGGAACGTCCAAAATGCTATTAGGAAAAAATAGGCAACGGTAACAATGAACTTGAAGAAACAATAATGTTATAAAACTTTACAAGACCGTCTATAGAACGTTAGGTATCCATTTCTCCCATGTTTTCATTCGGAGATTACATGTTCGCTTCCTGGTATGGCAAATATAGCTTGTTATTTTCATGTTGTCTGGTGCTGTGTCCTTTATTCTTTCTACTTGTTTCCACCAGTGTCATCAATACATTTGTCAGTCTGTGTATGTTATGTGCAATAAATGTTGCATTTAGAATTTATTTGATGATTGTCCTTAATTTAGCCTACACCCAGACACTTGTAAGTTATTTGCAGGTCCTTCTCATGACATCTACAGTGTGTTTCAAAGCTTTTGCCCACACATGTGTCCAAAACACCTGATTTCATAATTCACCATTGCAAAGGTGATGATATTTTCTTGAAGCGGCGAATTTGTTAAATCTTCGCGTGACAGATAGTGACGGAGTTCATCTGCGTGAGTTGCAAGGAACCAACAATTTGCAAGCAAGTAAGTCAGATCTGTAAAACTGATGTGCACGCAACACTCAGCTTCTGCAACAAGACTAATGTCCAAAAGTGGACGAGCAGCCAGAACCTTACGCCTGAGTTTACAACCGGTGAAGGCGAAGAAGAAGCAGAACATGATTACCAGCCTAGACCTGACCGCAGACGGTATCTGCTGATCTGAATCACGACATGTGAACAAGTAAAGAACCCTGTCTACTCTGAATCACGACATGTGAACAAGTAAAGAACCCTGTCTACTCTGAATCACGACAAGTGAACAAGTAAAGAACCCTGTCTACTCTGAATCACGACAAGTAAACAAGTAAAGAACCCTGTCTACTCTGAATCACGACATGTGAACAAGTAAAGGACCCTGTCTACCCTGAATCACGACATGTAAACAAGTAAAGAACCCTGTCTACTCTGAATCACGACATGTGAACAAGTAAAGGACCCTGTCTACTCTGAATCACGACATGTGAACAAGTAAAGGACCCTGTCTACTCTGAATCACGACATGTGAACAAGTAAAGAACCCTGTCTACTCTGAATCACGACATGTGAACAAGTAAAGAACCCTGTCTACTCTGAATCACGACATGTAAACAAGTAAAGAACCCTGTCTACTCTGAATCACGACATGTAAACAAGCAAAGAACCCTGTCTACTCTGAATCACGACATGTGAACAAGTAAAGAACCCTGTCTACGCCTGTGCCGCAAAGGGCATTGGATGATTGACTTATTTCTTTTTTTTTTTTAATAGAAGCATGGCGTGGACTTCCGGTGGGTGGTATGTTCTACATGTTTGTTGTTTGTTTGTATGTTTTAGTATCCAGAAGCCGTGAGTTGTTAACCCTTAGGCTTGGTATTATGGATATCGCAACCTTTCGGCCTTGAATCCATTGTAAATACCGTAAATATGGGAGAAAATGTGGCTTTTCTGCCTACCCCCGGGAGTGAACCCGGACCACAAGGAGTTCGTCACCCCGTCACCGCGCAATCCGGTTTAGCCAATTACACTAGAGAGCCGGGCGTAAGTTCTACATCACAGTGGCTACCTCAGACTTTCAGAATATTACTTTGTTCGCATTGGGGGAAGGGGGGAGGAGTTGGGGGAGATCAACCTATAAGCCAAGCTCAGTTCTGAACCTTGTTTTGTTTCTTAAATTTACCTATTAGGACTTAAACAAAAGGCCTTATTATGGCCTCCTTTACTTTCCAGGATATTACAAAGTTCCCATTTTAGTCTGAGTCGACATGAGAGCAGAGGTATTACTTGGGGTTTTCCTTTTAAGTCGGAATGCAAGTCCGAGAGGCAAGCATCCAAATAGGTTGCATATAAATACGTCAGATCTGTGAAAGGGATCAGACGCGAAACTTAAGTTCTGGTAAGACTGAAGTCCAGCATTGGAGGAAAAAACATAAATTTCTGTCGAAGGTCACATTTAAGTGCGAAAAAGAAAAAAAAAAAAAATTAAAAATAATCGTTATTTTTTCTTCGTTACTCTGTCGTTTGCTACTTTTTTCACTGCAAATATTTGTATTTAAATTTAGATGTATTTTATGTTCTTTTAAAATATCAGTGATGAATATATAGTTTTCGCACATGTGGCTTTAATCGTATTTTAAGCCAGTATTTCAGCCAGTCTAAAAATACGTTTGCCCTCTTTACTCAGTTTTTCTCAGCCAGCATTTCTTCCGTTCTCTTTGTGTCAATTCAAACTTGACACTGGTTGCTATTTACCCCGCCCATACCCTATGTGGAAACAAATCCAGGGAAAACGCAACCGATGTTTTTTTTTTTTTTTCAGCAACACTAAGCTCAGGAATGAATTGGAATTTGCTTGTTTCTGTATAGAAAGTATGCCAAAAGAAGATACATTCTTCCTGGGAATAGGCCCAAGGATGGCTGGCTCCACTTCCAGATACAGCTCACACAGATAACCCAGGCGGAATAACAGTGCCGCTATTTTCCAGTTAACCGCACAACCAAGTTTTATCCTTACGCCACAGCAAGTCAGCAGATCTGCATTAGAGCAACATTAAGGATAATTGGCTGCGATCTGCAGACACACGTCCCAACTCAGACAGAAATTATGTGCTTTCCTATGTATTTCCTGATGTCATTCTTTCTGCCGGGGCTGGCACAGAAAAGGAATTGTGCAGTCAAAGATTACCGTTCAGTATATTATTCTTTCTATTTACATTAAGAGCTGTTTTGGAAACATGTATTATCATTTCCTTGTATTTGTGTGTACACTGGGCAAAGTATAAACTATCAGCATATGACAGATCGATGAAAACTATAGCTGGTCTCAACAACAGATAGTTACCACACTGAACAGACAGACAGACATAAAGCTAGATAGATGGACTGATAGATAAATAGACATACAGACAGATCGACAGTCAGATAGATAGATAGATAGATAGATAGATAGATAGATAGATAGATAGATAGATAGATAGATAGATAGATAGATAGATAGATAGATAGATAGATAGATAGATAGATAGATAGATAGATAGATAGATAGATAGATAGATAGATAGATAGATAGATAGATAGATAGATAGATAGATAGATAGATAGATAGATAGATTGATAGATAGATAGATAGATAGATAGACAGATAGATAGATAGATAGATAGATAGATAGATAGATAGATAGATAGATAGATAGATAGATAGATAGATAGATAGATAGATAGATAGATAGATAGATAGATAGATAGATAGACAGATAGATAGATAGATAGATAGATAGATAGATAGATAGATAGATAGATAGATAGATAGATAGATAGATAGATAGATAGATAGATAGATAGATAGATAGATAGATAGATAGATAGATAGATAGATAGATAGATAGATAGATAGATAGATAGATAGATAGATAGATAGATAGATAGATAGATAGATTTGGGACGCCTTGAATTTAGATCTAAACAGAACATATGACGGAACTTACCGATGAATTTGATTTAAGATGCACTTGTAGTCAAGGCGCAGCGGGCACACTTGGAGTTTCTGCAGTAAATTGTTCCATTCAAGCTGCAGACTATTTGGTGTCTTAATTTGACGGTGATTTAGAACAGTGACCGATGAGGGAGCAATGGCAAATTACCGATGTAAAATTGGCTCGTTATCTTATCAAATTATCAGTAGGGGTTTGAAATTCATCACAAACATGCCATCTCATATTTGCTTATTGAAACCAAACAAGCGCAAATCCGCCTATTTAGTAAATGCCCCACAGACGTAACATAACTGATAACTTCTTTTCTGTGTTGATGAATCAAACATCTTATCCTTGGTATAATGTTCATCTTTTGCAGCTTCATTGAGCTCACCGTGAAAGTCCATGCATTTCGCTTACCCCCAATTACTGATACGTCCTTGTAATTCCAGCAATTTGCTCTCTGCAGCTTTTATCAGTGTGATAAGGTCTGCAATGTTACTGTTTTAAGGATCAGAAATGGGTATGCTTTCAAATCTTAGATCAACGCCATCCTACACGACCCATCCACTATTTGACTCTTTTATGTTGGTGTGTGTGTGTGTGCGTTTGTGTGTGTGTGTATGCGTGCGTGCGTTTGTGTGTGTGAGTGTGCGTGCGTGCCTGCGTTTTTGAGTGTGTATGTGTGAGTATGCATGAGTGCGTGTATGTATGCGTGCGTGCGTTTGTGTGTATGTGTGTGAGTGTATGTGTGTGAGTGTGCATGCGTGCGTGTGTGTGTGTGTATGCGTGTGTGTGTGTGTGTTTGTGTAAGAATAGTTCCTCATGGAGTGGGTATCGAGGGTCTGACCTCATGTTGAGGAAAGTAGCGATCATAGCTACTTTTATTCTGTGATCCACTGTGAGGTGTCCCATAGATATCGCGATGGATTTACAGGATGTGTCCTTAGAGCATCCAAGAATAATATTCATTGCCTTGTTCTCATTTTCCCCATTTAGTTTGCTTATATGTGTGGCACTCTGCCATGATGGGCAGGGCTTTTTAAGTGGTGGAGAGAACTACCCCTTGTATAACATAACACGTAACGGCTGCTCAAAGTTTGCAGCCGCCATACCTTTTATCGCAGAAAGACCTTTCTTGACCTTGGTTATAATTTGGTCTACACATTTTGTTTCTCTCAAGATATTAGGTATCTATCAAATGTTATAATGAGGTATTTCATGCAGTCAGATCTCTCTCAACGTCAGCACTAGAATTTTACTAACAGCTTTTGTTTCCTTTATTTGCTGACGGTTGCAGTTTGGTACAAGGTGCTGCAGGCTAAGTCATATCTCAGGGTAGCCGCAGACACAGACCATCCTTTTGCATGAAGCTCTGGGTGCAGTTACGGGTCAGCGGCTGATAAGAGGGAGGTCATGGATGGCTCAGGCAGAAGACGCAATCAGACAGGTTTGCATCCTTGAGAACATTAGGCGATTAGAGGAGTGGGTCAAAGTGCCACCAGAACAGACAGACTTGTGTAGAGACACGCTGAGCCGGGAATGCAGAGATTGGCCAGCAGGTGCCACGGAGGTGGAAATTCAGCAATTAATTCAAGATAATGCTCGCTCAGAGGATTTGATCACTTACACAGACGGTTTAGTGTCAAGAGGAAAAAGAAGTGCTTGGGGCTTCTTAGCAGAAGCTAATGGTCGACGTTCGGTGCAGGAGAGCCTAGCAAATGATACCACAACATCCAGCTTAAGAATGGAGGTGGAGGCGGTCACTGCAGCTTTCCGTTGGCTAGAGAACATGACACACACACATCGTGATTGTAACTGACTCAGAAAGCAGCCGAGGAAGTTCAAAACAGGTATGCTTCGTGCAGAGTGGCATGCTTCGCTGCGGAGGACACGGGTGAGGAGTATTGTCTGTACTTTTTCACCGGGTTACGCCAGTGTGTTGGGGAATGAACTGGCGGACAGACTGGCTGGCTCAGCACAACTTGGTGGAATACTGATACATGATAGGGCAGACGTGGTTAGTGCCTTGTGGGAGAGCGTGTGCAGTTTGGAGGAGCAGATGGATCACACCACAGCCTGGTGAGATTGATGCAGTGGGTAGTGACGAGAGGTTCTGGCAGATGCTCGAGGCTCAGAGGAAAGGCAAGACGGACGTTTAATCAGAATGCTACTGGCACCATTAGTATCGGAACTCTTCGCTGGCTGCTGAAGATGGGGACGGAGGACTTATGGGAATGCCTAGAGTGCTGTGATGTCGGTTCTTGAATCAAATCAAATCAAACAGCTTTGGTTTTGAGAAAGTAATTATTTAGTGAGAACAGGTAGCTGTTGCTTTGGATTTATAAACTGTTGCCCATGAGATGCACCAGGATGAGTTAAGAGGGGTTGAGTTAAGAACTGACATCAACCCCTCAGGGCATTCCCAGGCCTGCTCCGTCCTCATCCTCAACAGCCAGCGCAGAGTTCCAGTACTAATGGTAGCAGTTGTAATTTGATTATATGTTCGTCTTGCCTTTCCTCTGTGTGTAGTGAACCGGTTAGACCCCCTGGTTACACAAAGGAGCCTCATTACCTCCTGGCTGTACTAATTTTGTTTCGCTTCTGACTCCGTTGCTTGTTGCCAAAGGGCCCTGACCACACATGCCTTGTCATGCATCAATTCACCACGCAATGAGGCAGATCCAGCATTGCATGGAGAAAAGATTCAAAGTATGCCCCCTACCCATGACCTTTCCAGTAAAGCTTTCCACTGTGCTCGAAGCATCCCTGTCTTCACCTTTCTCAGCATGCTTTGAGTATGTTTTAATTATAACCTGTGTATGCATCTTGTTCTCTAGCCGCCGGAAAGCTGCAGTTACAGCCTCCACCTCAATTCCCGTGCTAGACGTGGTGGTATCGTATGCTAGGCTGTCCTGCACTAAAAATTTTCCTTTGGCTTTCGTTATGAACCCCCAAGTACTTCTCTTCCCTCTCAAATCCGAACCATCTGTGTAGATAATGAGATATCTGGGCGAGAATTGTCGTGAATCAACTGTTGGGTTGCCACTTCGGTAGCGCCTGCTGGCCCCTCTCTGCACTCCCGTCCCAATGTGATCATAACACTACACATATCAGACTTTTCCTCTGATACCCACTCCTCTCCTCGCGCAATGTTATCCAGCATGCATACTTTTCTTATTGTGTCTTATGCTTGAGCAATCCAAGACTTTTCCCTTTTCACCCTCTGACCTTTACCTGCAGCCAAAGACTTATACAGAGTGTGTTCTTTGTCTGCAACAGGATGATTTACCATCTAATTCTTGTTGTAGTTCTGAAACGATGTTAGCTCTGTTCCTGCTATGTTGATACACCAGGATTTCATCCGCACATGATAAGAGTTGTTGCTCTGCCACTCAAGTGTTGGCCTGTGATCTTAACAAGAGTCCGCTTCCCCCTTTTTTCCACAACAAACAAACATGACGTAAAAGGCTACTAACTAGGGGTGTTTCCTTCGGAGACGGAGCTTATTAACCTGAGAGGCGGAGAACCAGCAGTCGGTATACAAACATGCAAGATCTGTAAAACGGATGTTCACGCCAAATTCAAGTTCTGAAACAAGAAAAACGTCCAGAACATGAAGAAAAACCAAAACATGCCAGCAGTATTTACGGCTAGTAGAGAAGAAAATTTATCAGTACTTTTTAAGGTTGTCTGTAAAGCAGAAAATAGTTTGCGAGTTTATGTCTTAATACTTGAATACAGAAAAATAGACAGTCATACAGGCGTGCATGTGAGCAGAAAAAGAACCATGCAAACATAGTGAATATGGAATTTACCAAGGACATTTGCTTTTTTTTTTTTTTTTTTTTTGCACTGCAAATGTATAAAGCTTTTTCAGTTATCTTAATGCTTCACAAAATATTGTGTGTGTGTGTGTGTGTGTGTGTGTGTGTTTTTTTTTTTTACTCAATATTCTATCAAATACTGTTTTATCGATTTTGCGATATTCGTCTAAATATTTGAGCGTGAAATATTTTCTAAGAGTTACCACTTTTTAAAGAAGAATGACATTGTAAGGGAAAAAAAGGCAAGAAAAAAAAATTGAATGAAACAAGGGACAGTTAAAAAAAGAATCGTGGAAGTAAACACACTCTGTAAAAATGCAAACATCCAGAAAAATTAGCTAAAAAGAATGACGTTAGAGAAAAAAAAAAGGACACAAACTTCAGATATAAACAGCAACTTTGACATTGCCTCCCAGCCACACTATAGAAATGTGTATAGCGTCTTATACCCGTTTGAGGTTTGTCGCCTAATTCATAAGCCAAAAAAAGGAACTAGGAAGTGCTGAATGTTGAATGTTGAATTAAGAATCGACATTATAGCACTCGGAATACCCCCACTAGCGCTCTGTCCACATCTTCAGCAGCAAACGAAGAGTTCTAATTTCGATGGTACCAGTAGCTGTCCGGTTGTAAATCTGTCTCGCCTTTACCTTGAGTGCTGAGCATAAACCTGGTAACTCCTCGCAGCGCCATTTCCCCTAATACCGTAATGATCTATTTGCGTTTCCGCACTGTTCACTCGCTCCCAGAGGGTCCTCACAACATGTAGCGTGCCATACATCAGTTCACCACCAAGTGGTGCAGAACCGGCCAGTCTAACTGCCTGCTCATTTCCCAACACACTGGCATTACCTGAAGAGATTATCCAAAAGATGCTAACTACTCGGGACGTCTGAAGTGATGCTTACCCCTCTGCACGGAGCATACCTGTCTCAACCTTTCTCAACATGCTCTGTGAGACAGTTACAATCACGGCAGTGTGGAAAGTAGCAACATCATGCCTGAGTGCAAAAGGGGTCCAACATAAAATGCGCAGTGCTTCAATGGCCCTCGAAATGGTACTTTACACTTTTCTAAGAAGCCTTAAAAAGTCCAAATGAAGAATGATAATGATGATGATGATGTTGAAGATGACGATGAAGAAAAAGAAGAAGCAGAAGAAGAAGAACGAGGAGGATAACAACAGCAACAACAATAAAGAAAACAAGAGCAAAGCAGAACAATTACAAATGCATCAATAAACAACAAGAAGAAGAAAAAACAAACACTACAGACCATGCAGTATTTACAGATATTAAATATAGCTGCTTAAAGTGAACATTCCTCTAACATTATCAATCTAGCAAGTGGCCAAACACAACACAGAAATCATACATTTTCCTATTACATACAATAACCACATTTATTAAACATACGGGGGAATAATGTTGTGTCTTTTCCTCTCTGGCAATCCGCTTATGACAAATATAAGCAGATAAGAATAGGTTTTGTTAGAAATTGTGCGTAAATTAGCGCATCCATGTAGGGAATTAGCAGGGTTGGTGTTTTCATGCAGCTTGGCTTCGTTCTCGTGGGGTCTCTAATCAGTTAAACATACATACATAATATACATATATACATACATACAGACATAAATACATACATACATGACATACAGACATACATACAATACATACATACATACATACATACATACATGTACATACATACATACTTACATACATTACATACAGACATACAGACATACATACATACAGAACATACCATTACATACATACATACACACATACACACAATACACACACACATACATACATACATAGACATACATACATACATACAATATACATACATACAATACATACATACTACATACATACATACATACATACATACATACATACATTGCATACATACATACATTACATACATACATACATACATTCATACATACATACATACATACTACAACACCATACATACATAAATACAAACATACATAACATACAACGAAAATTTTTCATACAAGGGGTACATCAAATTAATAGAACCCTAATAATCTACAAAAAAAATACCAAAAAAACATAATACAACAGACAAAAACAACAACACCAACACACACACCATAATAATACATAATACAACAACATAAACATACAAAAAACATACATACATCATACATACATAATAAATACATACATACAACATACAAAAAATACATACAACAAAAAATACAGCATAGCA